>OX579640.1:21705691-22018221 GCA_951230915.1 Antitrichia curtipendula | reverse complement strand
TATTGCAAGCTTACATCATTTTGTGATTTTTGCTTTCAACTTTCCTTTTTGTTTGGATATAATGTGGATTTTTTCATTAATATGGTATTGTATTCAATGATGTATATAGGATATTGAGTGTGTGATTAAAAAATCAACTAGACAATAGTCATAATTTAAAAGTTTTAATGTATTACTTTTCAATAAATTAAAGCTCATGAACATTGTTGGAGTTGTAGGATAGGCACTTTGAGGTATACAAGTTATGGATCCAATTGAGGGATCACTCAACGTCACTCAAAACCAACTTATATCTTTTGGGATAACTATCAAAAGATCATGTCCAATGTGTTTTTTATAGCTTGAATGTTGTAAGTAAGTTGGAAAAATAATGTATCCACTTTTGATATAGCTTTAGCTTATTTAGATGACTATTAAATGGATGCAATTTTTTTTAACTAGTATTCGAATATATGACCAAAACATCAATTTTGTTAATTTGGAGTATTCCAATACTTCCTCACTTTCAAGACACAATGTGTAAAGAGGTATAAGTAGCAATAGAGATTTAAATGAATGTGAAAATTTTCCAATTCGTTATTTTGTATTTTACACCCAAAACAATCATTGTAAAGACCATGAAGTCAAATTTGGCTATTAAACCAAATCCATCCTATTATTTAATTGATGTGATAAATTTTGGTATTTTTTGCTAGTATAAATATATATTTTTTATTTATCTATTTTTTTTAATGATGGAAAAATAGAATTATTATATTTTTTTTAAATTAAAGGTGAAAATAAATTTATATAAATTATAATATATTTTAGAAAAATCTAGAACTTTTAATATAAATGAAGGTTAGAATGGAAATTTTAATTTTTTCATTCAAATTGAAAATCCGTTTTTAAAAGAGAAAATATGAATGAAAAATATAGCATATTATTTTATTGAAATTTTAACACCTGAAATTTCATTTGCAGCCTAAATCCTTTGGATTAATCACTGAAAAGATCATGCCTATTTTAAAGCCTCTACAATTGATTGTTTAGAATTCTTTTGGACAATAGATAAAAGCCTAGAGCAAGACCATCTTTTCTAAATTTTAGCTCAAAATTTGATTATGTGGGTACCAAATATTTAGTATTAAATCCCCCCAAACTAGAAAGTGTGCTAAAAATTGGGGGATACTTTTGTACAATAAAACATTTAAATTTTTTCAAAAATGGTGTATAATAATCATGAATACCTTATCAATAAATCTTAAGTCATTTGGAGTTAGAACACAAAAGTGGTTATGACCAAAAAAACAAATTAACAAAGATGTATGATAGAAAATAATAAGCTAAGTATTTTTTGCAATCATCTAGATCTATAGCCTCATTTGATTTTTCAATGAGTATCAGACCACCAATTTACACAAAGTATTGACATTCACAATCAACATAGAGAATGAAAGTGATTTTTGCTAATGCAAGGCTTTTACCCTTTTCTAGCCAAACGCATAAAATGTCAATTTTTGAAACTTGGATGGTACTCCATCACTTTAGTCAATCATATCAATTTGGTCCTTTGAATCAAATCAAACTATTGGACCTTTCAAGCCTTATTGAATTGGTCAAAAACGTATATTGACAGTGCCAAGACCCACTTGGAAAGACCATAAGTCATGTTCACAAGAGTTAAGTTTGAATGTGAAATTAAAGTTGAAAAGATTGAAATTAAGGGCATCATAAAGACAATTTCACATCTTTTGTAAATGAAATCAAGAGATTAACCTTTTGGAGCCCCAGTGACCACCACTTAGATGAGCAATTTTGTTAAAATGATGCTATTCCGCTACTTTGGAATTTTTGTTGTTCAAACTGGGCATTCTGAATGTACAACTATCCTAGATGTTTAAAATCTATACAATTCCTAGATGTCAAAAATCTACATTTGTCCTAGATGTCACATTTATGGTTTAGATTGTGCACTCTAAAATCTATACCAGTTCTAGATTTTTGAATTTTATAAGTGTCCAAATTTTTTGAAACCTATAATTATCTCAGATGACACTTTTATAGTTTAGATTGGACAATTTGAAAATGGCACAAGTGATATTGCCATTTTAACAAAAATTTCCATTTAGTCACTCTTTTAAAAAATAAGTTTATGACTTTATGTAAAAATAATCCAGAAAGAATATGAAAAATACAAAAATCAAGTTTGCATAAGATCCAAAAGGACCATGATCTTTGAAAAGAAAGTTTGAGTAAAATTCAAAAGGAAAATAAAATAATGGATTTGAAGTATAAAATTAAGATTTCCACACTTATTTTATGTATGCGTAGTAGAGAAAATTTCCATAGTAGGCACCCACATAATGGCCATAGGTATTACAACTCTGAAACTACCAATTTTTTTGAAACAAATTGAATTCAATAATACTTATTTGTAGAGAAAGTAGAATTTCTTCAATATTAATTTGGACCACATTGGGCACTAAATGTACAATCTATGATGTTAGCTCTAAGAAATCAATGTCAAATTTTTAGAAAACTATGTAAATTAAAAGATAGTGCTTATTTATTTCAAAGGAAAATTTTTTATAATATGCAAGGCTACTATATGGTCTATGGAATGCTACATATCTTAATATAAAAATTAGGTTATGTAAAAACATCTTGTACTAGAAATTTTGATTAATAAGTTAGCCTTGACAAATAGGGATATGAAATTTTTTCATAGTATGGTGAGTATTGATGAAGACAAATAATTTCATGAGGATGATAAAATAGAATGACATAATCAAGAAAATCTATAGTGAAAAGTAGTTGATTGAAATTGTGCCATATGTAGTGCTAGAAGTATTTTAATATATTAAAAAAGGTAAGTGTAAATGTATACACTAACCACATGTGGCACAAATTGTCACACTGCACAAATAGGGAGGTTTACCTCAGTGAATTCTATAAACTAATAACTGTAAAATACAAAGATAGAGTTTATAGTTCACATAACTTCAATCTCTAAAACCATATGTGGTAAACATTTATATTGAACGGATGCTCACAAAGTAGTTTGAGTGGGGATTCTAAAGTGTCCAATGATAAACTTGTTATTAAAAATTGCCACTTGAGTTGAGTTGATGGTTGTAGGTTTTATGATACAATATATCCTATACATGTATATAATAGAGGCTGAAAGAAAAAAATTGTAAAGAAGGGGAAGGTAGGAAAAATTAGACACTTAAAATTCTAGACATAATATAACCTATTTTAAAGACCACACAAATGAATTTATTAAAAAAAATAGGATATTAAAAATACACCCCTTATAGCTTTTTATATAGAAATGGTCATTTTAAATAATAATTAAGGTAAATAGACATACATCAAATACCCTTTTAGTTCAAATTTATACCTTAAATTACAAAGAATAGTCTCTCCAAGGATGTAAGTTTGAAGTCATCAAGTCTAAAATCATAGAACATTAGATATGCAAATTAAAAAAAGGCCATAAATCCGCACTAGATATCATTTTTTTTGGCAATTGTATACTTAGGCACTGTATTAGAAATTAGAGGTAGTTGCCTATAGCCTTGTATATCTAGAATAAAATTTTCATCCTTTGGCGCTTTTAAAAATTCTTAAAAATTTAGAATTGCACCTAGGTTTTTCAAGAATCCCCTTAAAAAGTTGTAGTTTTGTAAATCTAATACTACATGTAAAATATCAAAGGCCATTTTTTTTGGCCATTTCAACAACCTCTTAGATTACTAACTATGTCTATTATAGGCTATTCAACCTTATGCAAACATAGAATCATGATTTGGACTTATCCGAGTCTCAAAATGCATAATTGTGTTTTGAAGCAAAGGTGCTTGCCTTGTATTAGTTGTGTACATATTTTGTCACGACAATGAAATTGACCAATAATAAAAACAATATCTAGTTATAGGAAAGAAATTGATTGGTCAAATTTTAAAGAATGAAGTAAGGAAAGAATTTTTTTTTTTAAAAAGGAAAGAAAAAAAAACCCTACTTGTGACGCTATTGATTTGCATTGCAAAAGGTGATCACAAAAGCATGGTTATTTAGCCAAACATAGCATTTCCAGTATGGTGTTGAATATAATGTAACAAACCATCAATGGTTAGTGACACAAGAATATTTTATTATAGGAATTTATATTTTAAATGTATTCAAATTTTCTAGTAAGGATATTTTGAAATATTCTTATAATATTCAAGGACATGACAACATGGTGCTATGTATACAAATAGGTTCTCTAAGCGAAGTGAGGGCTTAAATGCTTGTGAGATTTTGGATCATAATTTAGAAAACAAACGTTAGTGGTAAAGTCTTTTCAAAACCCTGCAAATCTAATGATTGATTTTAAAATTGACTTATGACTTAGAATTTTGGTGGAAACTGTATCCATTCATTCTCAATGGATAAAGTTTTGGAATCAAGTAACAAAGTTTAATGCAAAGATCTTGAAAAGTTGATGAAATTTAGTTTTGATTCAATTAAAAAAATTACAGAATATTACCAATACGTTCTATTATAAAAAAATTAAGATTTGGAACAAAACTTGAGAAATTATCCTAAGATGAATTTAGGGACTCAAAAAGCCATGTTCTTAACATTGTTCATAGAACAATCATTAGTAGTAAAGAAATTTAGGTACCCTAGCTAAAGAGATTGATGATTGATTTTGAAATCAAATTTAAATTTAAAATTGAAGCAGAGATTCCACAAAATATCCATGAATGAAGCTTTCTAGTAATGATCCAAATGTTGAAGTTTAAGAACTTTAATAGGAAGGTCCAATAAATTGTTTGTACCATTACCTGAATTTCAAACGAATCTCTAAGCCTTTGGAATCATAATTAAAATTAGGCTATCAAATTCAGCACATTTGAACCATTTATGCCTAGTCTAGCCTCTCGCTAAAAGCATTCCAATATTGTAAGTGAGATATTTGTAATAAATAATACTTAAATTTTCTTAAATCCCATAAAACTACAAAACTACCTTCAATCATACATCCAAATTTTGTCTAGAAGGCAATTGGACAAATGAATCAACCTCCAAATAAATTGCTAGCCATTTAATTTCTAAAGTCCCATTGTCTCCTCGAAGGACAAAATGGATTTTGGGCAGGCTCCTATGGCCTCAAGATTTATCGTGATTTTTTGAATTTTTTGGTGAAGATACAAAACACCTAAGCTTACCAAAAATATAATTTTTATTTCAATTAGAGCTTGGTAGCAAAAGTTATGGCACAAAAAGCCCCTTTTTTAGCGGGCAAAAAAATCCTTCAAAAGAAATTAAAGTAAATCTTTTATGAAATTTATATTTTATATTTTGATGCACATAGAAAGCTTTGATTTATTACATATGGATTTGTTATGTGAAAATTTTAGACAATCTTGTTTTGGGGGCAATCAAAATATCTTCTTGAAAAAAATAACTTGGAGGATTCATTTTTTACCTCAGATTCCACAATTTTAAGAAAAATAAATTTACAAGGTTAATATTTATTGTTGGAAAAATCTCACAATTGAGATTAGTATATTTCAATTTTGTCTTAGTTAGAGCTATTAACAATTTAGATTTTCCTTCAATCTTGAATCTACATCTACTTAAGAATTTTTTTATGAATGCAACCTGTGTGTTTTCTTTGAATGTTTTTCCTAGACTCTCACCTCAATTTTTTTTTATACAAAACTATAAGTTATGAAGGTTCAAAGCCAAAAAATGTAGTCAAAAAAGGTGTATAACAACTTGTTTCTTCAATGTTGAATGCAAATATCTTGCAATCTATATGGTCAAAGTTTGTGAAATATCTTCCATACATTCTTATACTAGTACAAGGATTTTCTGTTAAATTTGCAAAAAAAAATTATATGTATATTTTTTCTCTTTGGTATAGAAATGGCCGTTTTGAGTACTAAAATATAAGAATGTGTGGTTTTTGATGGAAAAGAGGCCATAGGACTATAGGGATTAAAAACAAAATTCACGTAAATGCCAAGTTGTGCTTGCTTTAATGCTTTATCCTAAAGGTGGGAAAAAATGCTCACATGTAGTAAAATCATTAACATGTTTCACATATAAATATTAGTATATGTATTTCAAACAAAAGATTGAGAATCCAATGTCAATTTGATACAACACCCTTGGTACTAAATGATCAAATGAATACACATGAAAAGAGATTCCAATCTCATATTTTTCTACAATTTGGAGGCATGCTTTTGGATTATCATTGCAACAAAGTTGAGAATTAATAGGCTTACATTAGCATTACTAAAAAGGGTGACTAAAGAATAGTTCTTGCTAGTGGTCCACTATAGGTAGCTACATGTTTTTGCTTTGATTGCATGCTATTTTTTTGTTACTTATTCAAAATTTATTTAATTAAAAGACTTAAAAAATATTCCTTGTTGTGCCATGATTTTGTAATATTTTCTTTGAATAATTTGATAAGTTTAGATAAATGGAATGACCAAAGTTTGTGTCTTGAATGAGTTAGCCTATGTAATATATGACTACCGTAGTATTTTATACAATTGCATTCTTCATACTATATACTCCTTAAATTTTTTTAAATCCGTTTGATTGCAATAAACATTTAAAGTAGTTTGCTTCACTCGTTTAATCAAGGCAATTGAAATTTTCTTTTGTAGTTTTTCTTTAATAATTTATAAAGACTCAAGATTTACAAGTTTCCTATTGAATGATTTACGAGTGTCCTATACTCCTATTCATAACTACTTTAAATCTTTGATAATGTTTTCAAAAAATTTAGAAATTTCATACTACTTAGGATTTAGGAATAGCCTCCAATCACTAAGTTTTAGATTGTCAAATTTGGTATGTTTTATTCAATTTGAAGTATGAAGAAACCAATTTGAATTTTTGAAAATAAAAAAATTGGGACTTAAAACTCTTTTTTAGAATGACATAAACCGCAAAAGAAATTTTTTACAAATATAAAAAGCATTGCCTTGTACGCCGATATTTGTGCTTACATTGCTCTTTTGTTGTATAAATGACATATGTATTATAGAATTTCATATTCTAAAGATGTATTTGTTGGTTAGGAAAACCTTTGAAATGAAAAAAATGGGCTATATATGTCCAAATACAACTTCTATACTATAAGAAAGGTTGTTTGTTTTGTTTTGTTTGATATGTTGAGATCAAATAAACCAAGAGGCGTCTGGGCAATGCTCTTAGTACCACTCGAAAGCTCTTAACAAGGAGGGGTGCACAAACTTTGTTTTGTGGTGTTTGGACAAATGATGTGAAAGTTATTGAATTTTAAAACTTTAAATGAATCAAAAATTGATTTAAATTATTTTTTATTTTCATCAAACAATCATAAAATGGGTCGAAATGGGTTGAAGTGGATTGAAAAAATAGAGTATTTCTAATTTTTGAAAAATCATAACTTTCACGCCACATGTCAAAATGCCATGAAACAAAGCCTTAGCACTCCTTTGTGCACAGTCCTTTCTATTCATGCCAATTTCTTGGCATTTGGACCTACAATGTGAAAGTTATGATTATTTTTAATTAAAAAATTAAATTTTTTATTTTTTAATTGAATTTTTGAAAAAACATAACTTTCACATCGCATGTCCAAAGGCCACAAAACAAAACCCTTGCACTATTTTGCACATAGAGTTTTCAATTTGTGCCAGTTTTGTATTACTAATAGCGTTTAGATCTTCGATGTGCAAGTTAAGATTATTTAATTTAATTTTTTTAATTAATTTAATTTTTATTTTGGAAAAAATATACATTTCACATGGCATGTCCAAACACCTCCAAACAAAACCCTTACAAGAATAAAGCATTCTATGTGTACCAAGAATGCAATCTATCACAATACGGTGTTAAATTTATTGAATTTCAAAGTTTTCTAAAGTAAAAGATTAGAAAATTATTTTATTCTGATTTTGGTTGTGGCAACAACACAAGCTACACTAGCCAATTGTGATTTCTAGTCAACAAGGTCGGAATTCCCACATTGAAGATTTCATAACATTGTAAATGAAGCACATTAGGTTCACTAGAGCTCCTTCACCCCCTTTATCCGTATAAAATATTGGAACAATGATTATTATAATTCTTTCCATGATACTAAGGAGGGTCATCTTCAAAAGTTTTGGTGGTAGTAGTCTGATTTGTGCCGTTGTGCAACCCGAATAAAATTTAAAATACTTTTAAGAAAATTTTAATTCATGAAAACTTTGAAATTCAATCACTTTCACACCGTAGTGTGAAAAGTTGCGTTCTTGGCCCAAATAGAAACTAAGCTTTGTGTATGAAGGAATGCAAAGGCTTTATTGTGTAGCGTTTGGACATGCAAAGTGAAATTTACTAGTGATTTTTCCAAAATAAAAATGAAATTAATTCAACTTTTTAATTAAAAATAATCCATAACTTTAACCCCAAAGGTCCAAAGGTCACAAAAATTGATAGGAATAGAAAGCTTTATGTACAAAGGAGTGCAAGCGCTTTGCCTTTGAACATGCGACATGAAAGCTATGATTTTTTGCAAAACAAAAGATAATTTAAATTAATGACCAAATTCATAAAAACTTTGAAATTCAATAACTTTCACACCGTTTGTCCAAATCCCACAAAACAAAGTCCGTGCACCACTCCTTGCAAAGAGCTTTCAAGTCATACCAGGAACGCCGCCGGACACCTCATGATTTGTTAGATCTTAGCGTATTAAACAAAACAAAACAAAACAAACAACCTACTTTGACTAAGAAAACGGGGTGGGCCCCAGGTAGGCTATGAAGGACATGCTCTTGAGGAACCAGAGCCTCACATTTCAAAAGTATTCCATTTGAGATGCTTCCAGACAACGGCGCAGGTCACGCGTTCCCTTCGATGTATGAGAAGCAAGTAGCTTTCATCCGCCTGAGGAGCAGTATATAAACAGTCTGCGCACTCCGCCCAGAGTGTAACTCTCGCTCTCCTGCTCCTGCCGCACCATCGCCGCCTTGCCTCGAAGGTCTTCCCGCCTTGCTGCGTCCTCATTCTGCGATTTGTGCTCTCCGAAGTACGTGCACAGACACGGTAGAGTTGCGTTCTGTGTGATGCATTCGATCGCCGCTGTGTGTTGCATGCTGGATTGCTCGTTTCGATCACTTCCCGTTCTTGCCAATGCAATTGCAACTGGCCGGCTGGCCTGTTCTAATTAAGCTCCTGGTGCTTTCGAGAAGTTGGAACTCGTCACCCTCTCATACCTCCAACTTCTTAGACCCCAGGCCTTCGTTCCGTTGTGCATGTCTGTTTCGTTTCGCTTGCATGTGTAACTGATACAAAAGAATTTCCCCATCAGGAATCAATCAGGAGACTAACGTACTGACTGCGTTGTGTGTGTACGTGTTGTGCAGAGTTTTTCAATTAATCTGAGAGAGCGAGACACAAGGGTACCCGATGGCGACGGCAAGGTTGTGCTCCATGTTCTTCCGTGTCTTGCAAGTTGCAAGCAGTCCGTTACTCCGTTTCTTGTTTGGGTTTCGCAGTTACTGATATCACTATACTTATTCCATGATTCTGAACTACTTACGGTGATTGCATCTGGAGACGGTATCAAGAGCTAGCTCTGGTTTATGATCTTCTCCTGTATTGAAAGATTTGATTGTAAGAGCGTGAAGCGGTTGGCTACCCTTTCTCTCAGTACAACTAGTTTTGTGTACGTCATAGCTGGCTAGAGTCCACTAACTTCTACGAAGAGGCAACAACTGAAGGGCAGTTCTTGCTTTCTGGGCCTCCGCAGCGTTCGATAGGAACGTGTGTGATTTTATTACGGACTCTTCAATTCATTCACGCTGGTGTTCACATTCACGTGGATGTTGTCAATTCTTGTTGAAATTCTTCTTGTTGTCAGCATGAGTACGAGTGCATCACGGTTTTAACACGTACTGAGCTGCTGTAACCTCACACAATGATGTGCAGGAAGCTTTCGCTGATGTTTGTGGTGGCGGTGCTGGTGGCAAGCATCTGCTTCGCCGACGTTGCTCAAGGATTCGTGCTGGGCCGAACCCTGAGAGAGACCAAACTGCAGGAGGAGGCCGGGACAGGGCAATTCACGTGGACCAAGCTGCCGGCGAGAACCTTCCTCAACGTGGAGTGCCGACTTCAAAGCTCGACCATTGGACCGGACTCCTGGTGGCTGAAGGCTACCGTCGCGGTTCCCGATGGCAAGTCGGGTTATGTCGCAGATTTCGACATGGAGTGTGTCAACGATACTCCCGGGGGTCACTGCGACCCTGCTCCTCACTGTTGACTAGCCACCGCGGTATTTCATGGTAGTCAACTGTACGTAGAGATCACTTGAATGGGAAGAGCGTGCTCAGGTGACAATCTCGAGAGGGAACACCATGTGCAGATCCCAGTTCATGAGTGTTAGTACAGTATATATGTCAATGTGAACTAATAAAGGAGACTCCAGCTATCGAGCTAGTGTCCCAGTTTATGCAATTCCACCGTGCAGATTAATCGATCATGGCTGTACGTGTATTCTCCAAGAATTCTGTATGAGTGTATGTCAACATTTTTGTCGCAAATTGACCTGATAGGAGATCCAAGGATACATTTCGTGACAATCATTCATGCTGCGCTTCCGAAGTTCCGAGAGAGCGATCCGCTGTTAGGATGGAGAATCGTATTAGTTGCACCTCAGTCAGCACGAGTAGAGTGCCGAACGTGACGGACTCTCCGGAGGATCAGTTTCCAGTTGCAATACCGGTCCACAGGCTTTCTTCGTCGATCCATCGATACCTGAAATTGAATGAAGCTGTTTAATTTGTTTTTTTCCTTATGTTTGTTTGGTACACTAAGATCTAAGAATTCGTGGGTCTTGGCGGGGTTCTTGGTACCGTTGGAAAGCTCTGCACAAGGAGGGGTATAGAGACTTTGTTTCATGCCATTTGGACCTATGGTGCAAAAGGTTTTAAAGTTTAAAGTTTCTATGGGTTACCTTTTATTTTAGAAAAAATCATACCTTTCACATCGCGTGTCCAAACAAAGTCGTGCACTCTTTCATGCATAAAGTTTTCTATTCGTATGAAGCATGCATATTCACACCACATCCAAGGTTTTGCATCCCGTCAAATCGTCAATGCTAAAAGATATTGAGTTTCAAAGCTTTAACAAATTAAGAAATTATTATTTTTTAAATAGTTATTTTGGTTTGGCAATGACACAAGGCACACTAGTATCCATACCTTAAATTAGTTTGTTTTGTTGTTTTGTGTTGTTTGATACGTTGAGATCTTTGAAATCTTGAGGCGTCATGTCGTGGCTCTAGGTTGTCATGTATGACAACTTTTGGAGAATTGGTGACTTGTTGGATGTTTGATGTCGCTTGTTTGAATAACTATTTTCTAAAAAGATGCAAACAACGTGTTCTTGATTAATCCTCCTCTTTTGATTCTCAAAAATTGCATACTATTGATCTGCTTATAGAAAAAAAACTAAAACCAACTCCTATAGTTCCATGCCATTGTATTGCTAAAAATTCTATACCATTGATTTGCTAAAAATCAATGGCTATCGCTTTAAGATACATATACAAATATAGATTGAAGATGTATATGGATATAGACTACACTTTAAATATATAAATACGGCAATATATCTTATATCGATTGCATTTGAAGTTGCAATTGAAAATTATAAATAGGGTGGGTTGGGTTTGGATTTGGGGTGGAGTTTGGAAATTTAAAAAAACTGTGTTCTATGACTCGAATACTCAATGCCACATGTAATTGTGTATAACAAGTATATTTAAATTGGATGGTAATGGAATCGTCACTTGTAAGTGACTATCCATTTAAAAGATAAACTACAACATGTGTTAAGTAAATGTGTCTATGAGCATCTAATAAAGGTCTAATAAGGTCATCAACAACAAACTCAAATAATTTGAAATCTCACTATAATTATGAACTTAAATTGAAAATGTAATATTTGTAACTTATCAAATTGAGACACTTCACTAAAATGAGACTTAAATATGTCCAAATCATAAATGAAGGATAATATATATGATAGTTTTTAGACATTTTTTGACGTTTGTATGTTACATTGTCATGTTGTCCACCAAAACAACCATAAAGGCAAGAGGTTGTCTTTTGCCTTTCTTAAAAAGTTCTTTGCAAGGAGGGGTGCGATAACTTTGTTTTGTGGCTTTTGGACCTAGAGTGTGAAAGCTATTGAATTTCAAAGTTTTGATGAATTTAATTTTAATTTTAAAAATTTTGTTTTAAAATTTTACATGCATGTCTAAACAAAACCCTTGCACTTTTTTGAACACAAAGCTTTCTATTTGTATAATGAACACAACCTCTTGGACTGCAACAAAGCCTTTATACATTATTTAGTTATAGTAGTAGTTACAGTTGGTACTATTGGAAAGCAATGCACAAGGAAGGGTACATAGACTTTGTTTTGTAGCGTTTGGATCTATTAAGGTTTGAAAGTTATTGAATTTTAAAGTTCTTATCAATCGCAACTTTCACATCACATGTCCAAAATCCAAACACGACCAAACAAAGCCCTTGAATTCCTTCATGCATAGAATTTTCTATTTGTATAAAAAATGCAGCCTTTCACACTACAACAAAGCTATGACATCCCTTTGTGCATAAAAGATATTGAATATTAAAGTTAATAGAATTTATTAAAAAATTAAAACACCTTAAAAAAAATATTTTGAATGTGGAATATTGGCAATGTCTCAAGGCACACTAGTAGCATCTAAGGTTGAACTATCCATTATAAACAAAATACCCGTTTGAGACACTTTGGAAATTAATCATTATAGCTTGTTTTTTAATATATAAGATTTAGTCTACAATAGATTGAGTTAGTGGCTTCAATAATTGTTTTAGGTGATGGTAATGGAATGATTAGTGACTCCAATAGGAACTTCTATCTTTTGAGTGTAAATTCATTGAAGGAAGTGATTTTTTTAGGTCTTTGAAGTGTGGCCATGTTATTGTGTTAGTGGTTGATTGGTTTTTGTAGGTGAGTAAGAAGACCAATATGGATACACTTCTTAATATTGATATTGAATATAGTAGTCTAGAGACTCTTTGAGGTCTTAATGGATAGAACACTTCAAAAAGTCATAAAAAATTCCTGCTTTGTTGAAAAAAATATTATTCCAATTGCTCCCGCCATTTTTCTTAGTTGTCTTTATATGTGGAATTTTAAAAAAAATTGAGCTATATCATAAAGGCAAACTCCTCATTTTGCCCATGATAGATTGTTCTATTTTATGGTGCTACTAACATTGATTTCCAAGCAAAGGATTTTATTATACCTACTCACTATAATCCATTTTGACATTTTCTTGAACCTCTAAATTTTTAATTATACCAATGTTGTCATCTTTATTATAAATTTATAGATGAATGATGTAGTAATGCATCCATTTGATCATTTGAAGATAAAATTTCATTACAAAGATCCTTGGAAGGATATAAATCATTTGCTATTAAGATAAATTTATTATTTATATTACATTACAACAATTTAAATGGATGGTTGCAAGAAAGATTGAATGTTTTTGGTAGCATTTTGCCATAACTACAATTTCTACGCTCAATACTATGAGTACTACAAATACTATAAAACAAAACAATCTCAACCGTTGATTTGAAAAATTAATGGCTACTATTATCATTGACTACTTGCAAGTACTAAAAAAGTACTATTAAAGAAAAAGACAATTTATCATAGAAAATAGATACAACTCGGTATAAATTAATATTAATTAGAAAATCATGAGCAAAATCCCCCTTAAGTTTTTCCATTTGTGAAGACTTGTTCCATTTGTGAAGACTTAATAGTGATCACATTTCATCCAAAAATAAAAGTGGAAACCATCTTCTATGTTTAGAAGTGCACGCAAAATGGAGCCCTATTTATATGAATATGGAGGCCATAAAATAATCTATTTTTAGATTTTCTTTGGTAGACACATGTTTCCCTATTGTGGAAATAGACTTCAAAAATTTCAGTTCTAGATCATTAATTTTGGATACCCTCCAATACTAAACCCTCCTAAATCTCAAAGTGTGACAAATTAATAAAATTGACTTTTAAATATAAAATAATCTTCTTAAATTTCTAGAAAATAAGGGATCTGATTAAAATCAAGTTAACCATCTCCAATATAAAATTCCAAATCATCAAGTTCTATCGTCAAAAGTTCTAGCAAAAAACAACTCCGTTACTCTGAATGTGACACAAAATAGGACCACTATGTCTTGCAAAGTTACAATCACCCAAATGAATAATTTTATTCTAGTTTTTCATACTTATCAATTGTCTATGAGAATTTGTACCAATTGTATTTTGCATACAAAATAGCAAAATTATTTAATAAATGAATTAAATGATATTAATAGATTTGTCATTTATTGATTTTATTCAAGTAACAAATTTAAACAATCAATTCATAAAGTAGTTTGTATAAAGACCTCTACATGAAAAATATATAAATTTTTTGTTTTGTCATGATCAAAATTTGGGTTGAGCTTCATATTAAAAAGGACTTTAATTTATATTTTTACTTCTAAGTATTATGCAAAATGTAAAAGTGTTCAAATTGTATACAATAGAAATGTCTTTTCTCACTGTATCATATGATTACATAATCACATAATTTTTACAAAATTAATCAAATTGAAATTATGAAATAATACACACTTATTCTATCATTATAAAAGATGACAAGCTAATTTTGAAACTTCAATTTGAACTTTAGTAAAGAAATTTTATATTTTTGCTCAAAAAAATCACGTTAATTTTAGTCTACGTTGAAATATTACTTGAAAAAAGAATAAATTATTTAACTATTATTAGTAGATTAATTCCTGAAGATATTCATTGTTTTCAGGCCCAAAACTACTTCAAAGTACTTAATACCAAAGCAAGGCTAAAGTCTTCAACTATATATATTTATTAACAAATCCAACCATAGGCTCATTTAGTTAACTTGTTAGAGTAAACACTCTTAAGTTTTCAAAGTAAAAACCTTAAAAATTGTAAGATCAAGTTGCTTGACATTGAACAAAATGAGACAAATAGGTACGCCCCAATTTAGGTGTAGGGGTTTCTATTTTTTTAGGCTTCTTGTTTCATCTTGTGCAACCTAAGGTGATTTTAGTCTAGTTAATTAAGGTTTTTGGAACACCATAATGAATTCTGGATGTTCTGCAAATGATGTATTTGCCCTAGCCAACCTTATCGCCTGCACGACCAAGAGGTTCAAGTTGGGTCTCATGTGTTCCAAAGCGGTCTTGATTAGGTCATATAGAGACTTCTTTTGTTCAATTTTAGTTGGTTTTTGGCATTGCTCTTCACTAATTTTAGTAATACAAAGTTCATCCCTATCTAAATTACGTTTTTCATATTATGATCAATTGAATTAGCCATTTTAGAACCAATAATCCTTGATCTTACACACGTTAATAGAACTTCCTAGCTAATAATGATCAAGTACCAAGATATTTTTTTAACAGAAAGGAATTAGAACAAATGCTGTTGATGTTTGTGATCGATTTATAGTAGATTACAACCGATAGAGGGCAAGGCACAAGGATTGCAATGATTGAAGCTTCATTAGGAAACATTATGCGGTTCCAAGGAGGGTTGTTGACAACCATGCTTCCCGGAGGACTAGCCATTACACGGCCATGTAGTGTGGGTCACAACATACTTAGGTTGGAAGAAGGCTTTCTACTTTGAAGTCTCATGGATTGAAACTCTAGGAGAGAGACGATGCTTGGTGCGTACTAATGACACGGATGGCTTGGTGGTGTCTACAAGCCTTGCCACTAAGTCCAAGCTCTCTTCATAGTCTAGTTTTTGTAAAGAGGTCATTTTATGATTGGTAGGTGGAGTACCACACTTAAAACTTTTTCTCACTTTATTTTGAGCAATTCTTTCACTGCACCAATTTTCTTTGTAGGAATCACTAGAATCTAATGGCTAGATGACAACACTATTTGCATTTTTTTCTCATGATTGATGAGTTAGATGTTCACCATATTTTGGAACTCTTAGTAAATAGACAAACGAAGGTTGTTTGTATTTCTTTGCGGTTCAAATTGGGAACTTGATTTGATTTTATGATTTAGTGAGATTGATTATTTCTATTCAATGGGGACGTGTGGTTGCTAACAATAGATTTTTGATAGATTATAGCATAATTAGTAATATGAGGTTGTTTCAAAACTTTCATGCAACATCATAATGGAAATCTTACAAATAAGGAACACTACGACCAGAACCCATTGCCTTTGCGAGTGGTAGCATTAGAAATGAAAATTTAGTGAAATGCTTTTGAGATGAAAGCCTCAGGGCTCTATGCAATAATTATTGTGTCAATGATATGGTAATGTTGCTAGCTATGCTCCTAAGCCATTGCACAAGACAAATGAAAAAAGAATCATGTGGTGTTATAATGTCTTCTTGCTTTGGAGATACCATTGATGTACCAAAATGCCTCAAGCGTTATCAATTTCCTCTTTGGAAATACCATTGAAGTACTTGGCACCAAAATGTGTGACAAAATGCATATTGTACTTGAAACCAATGGCAATTGGTATTACTATATTATCGACAATAGTCAATCAAAAGCCAAATTCTTGTATTATCTCAAAATCTTCAATGTACAAATGCATCATGACTTGAAAATTGAGATGTTTCCAATATACTTTGTGGTTCTTGCTTAAGTGAAATTTAGTGTTAATCACACTAATTAATTTGAAAATGCTATAAATTTTTAATTCTTGATGAACATTTTAACCTTGAATATTGATATCAATACTATTCAAAGAGGGGATCTCTATAAACATAATTGGTGAAAATATTCATTAAGAATAAACTAAAAAATTTTAATCAACTAGTGTGGTTAACACTAAATTTCGTTATTAGTGCACTTTGAAAGTTGAAGTTTTTCCATGTCTAATTTTAGGTTTGAATTGCAAAATGAAAATTGTCCACAACCAACTTGTTCACCCTAATAATACAAATAAAGAAGCCTAGAGTCAATTTCAGTACTTGGATTTTTTTAGTTTGCTCCATATATCTTTAAAACATGCTACATGTTGGAAACATCTTTCAATTGACAATAGAAACTAAACTAAAAGTTTCATAAAGCAGTATTTTTATAGGCCATGCTTAAATACTTTTGTCTACGTTACGCACTTATACTGGTTCTATACTTGATTTAGAGAACTCTTCTCAAATCTTTTGCAAAACTTAAAATTGCACCTATGTATGGTATTTCTTAGACCTTTGTGTAGATATATTTCACCATTTTTGCATTGAATTGCACCAGTGTATGGACCCTTATCTAGGGTTCTTAGTAGCCCAACAAGCCCACTTCAATTATCCATCAAGCATATTTGCATCATAGCTCAACAAAGTCGTTTGAAGGAGTTTGATGATGAGAATTGATTATTTACAATTAGAATTGAATTCTTTTAGCTTGAATGATAGTGGTAGGAAGGATAATTATATTGTTTGAGTTGAATTTTATTTTTAGATTTATGTCATGTTATTGAATTTGTAGTTTAATTTTTACAAATTTGGTACTGCATGAATTTATTTCTTGATTGGTGAAGGATTTTGCATGCATGACAAATAAACAAAAATATGAGCTATCTTTGTATAACACTTGATGGATGATGCAAGAAGCATTGCAGTGGTTGTTTATATTTTAGAACATTATTTGCTCTTCTAACTTCTAAATCCCTATTTCAATGAAACTAAATAATCCACAAGGATTTGTATATATTGCCCCAAATGATGACGGAGTTAAATTTTACATTTGGAAATTTGAAATTTTTCCAATTGATTAGATATGGTGATATCAAATATTTAATTATTTTATAAGTTTTTCATTTGATGGATTTTCTATTTTAATGTTTACAAAAATAAATTGGAAGTGTGATTTTCATTAAATTTTCAAATGAAGAATCAAGCATGTGAAACTCTTATAATCAAAGTTTGGATAGAATTGGGTCAAATTGATTTTTTGTGGGAGTTTTCATGTTTAAAATCTTTCAAGAAAAAAACAATTTTAATAAACAATTTCAGAAAATCAAAATTTGATTTTGTGGTTGATATACATTTGATTCTGATCATCAGCCAATGTTTTATATTTTCAATTTATTTCAGTGATGACCTTAGGAGTTGGAATTGACTTAGCCAATTTATTGAATGAACTTTGGAATTTATTTTATCAATTGGCACATATAATTACACTTTGCTTTCCAACCATAGGGCATCTTTTGAGGCACTGCAACTAAAATGAAATGAAACTAGGACAAACATTGTGAATTAAGCTAAGACAAATTTGGAAATTATGAAAAATTAATATGATAGTTGAAAAGGTCCATTTTGCAACCATGGATCTATAATTATCTACAAAAGATTAAAGGTGGTTGCAAGAAAAACCAACTTTATTTTGTAGTGGTTTGCCAAAAATTAGATTTCAAACGCTAAATACTATGAGTACTTTGTAGTAAAACAATCTCAACTAATTAATAATTTGTAAGGATTTGATGGTGATTAGATTTCACCAAAAGAATGAAGTCAAAACCATCTTCACTATTCAAAAGTGCATCTACAAAGGAGATCTATTTGCACAAACATGGTGGACATAAAATAATAAGTTCTTAAATGCTCTTTGGTAGGCATATGCCACTTATTATGGAAATAGACCACCCAAAATTCATCTCTAGACCATTAATTTTGGATACTCCCTAGTACTAACAACTTCTAAAATTCAAAGTGTGACAAATTATAAAAATTGATTTTAAAGTACAATATGATTTATTGAAATTTCTAAAAAATAAAAAATACAATAATGACTAAATTATCCATATTCCACGGAAATTCTAAGTTCATCAAGTTCATGCTTTCAAAATTATAGCAAATGACAACTTCATCACCTTCTAGAGTCTTTTCAATTGAAGGAGTTGTAAAGATTTTTGAAGAAACCAATGGAAACCTTTGAGATTCAACTAGATACCATAACCTAGGCCATAAAAATTTGAATTTGAATTCAAAAAAATATGAAAGTTTACAAAGTTCACTTTGCATTTGATCTTTGGAGATTCTACGATGATAAATATAGTGTTCAAAGCTAGCTATTGGTCAACATACACCTCCAATGTGTATACTACATTTTTATATTTATTTTTGAAAATTGTCTTATATTAGTTGTAAAAGTTTCATATTATTTTGGAAAAAATTTAGAATTTAAAAATAAAAAGTGACACAATTCACATCAAATGCAATTGATGCTCAAATTCTTGTAAATCCCTATACGTTTACATTCTAGTGTTTAATATCATGGTGCATACTATTTTGTTGAATCATTTTAAACATAGAAAATTAACACTCCATGGTTGCAAATTAATCTTCCTAAATTGCAAATCAATATATATTTTTAAAATTCTATATTTTAAGTAGAATTACAAATGCAAAGCCAAAGAGTATCAATGAACAATTAACTTCCACTAAAAGCCTAATGATAGGTTCCAATAATGGAGTGAATTTTTCTATTGTCAAGGTCTTCCATCCCCAAATTCTTTCATAGACAAGCATCATTGGCTTGGGGAGTTCACTTAGAGTATCCACTAGAAACCACGTGTGAATAAAACTTTGGAACTCCTATATATTTTTTGAATTTTAAATATAAATATAAATAAATAAATAAACATGAATAGATTTTCCTAGTTTGAAAGTTTATGTTTTGAATTATTGATGTTTTATTTGTTAATAATAATTAGTTATAAATTTTTGAATTAAAAAGATATATTGTAGAATTGAAAAATAACTTTCGCACCCCTATATTATATAAGAAGAAATTGTCTAAAAAATGAACAAAAAATTCCTAAAAATAACTCCCTATTGAAAGCTCATTTTGAGCTGAATATTGATTAAATGGTCATCTAAATGTGTTCTCTATAATTATTTGAGTTGAAAAACATGTCATTTTCGTTCATTTTCAACCTCTTCTAGAAATCATTTCATATTTTATTTGCGTTGGAAAGTTTTGCAATAGAAAGTTAGAAACCTATAGTCATTATTAAACAATGCTCAAAATTTTAGGTTGAAATTATAGTTTATTAGAAACCACTTGTTTGCATGTGGTTTGTTTTAGTAGAACTAAGTGCAACTCCAAGAGAGTGTTTTAATTGAAATGCTTGATATAAGAATTGGGTGACTAACCTATGCATATACCTTGCTACAACACTATTTCGTCACTTTTGAGATTGTTGCTTGATTAGATTGTTGCTCCTTGGTGATGAAAAATTTCAGATGAATGTGCCATAGTGGTTGTTATTGTTGAAGAACAAAAAGTTTGTTGAAAACCTTAGTCAAAAGACACTGGAAGTCAAGTCATGTTAAAGTTGCTTGACAACACAATGTCCAACTTGGAAGGAATTCAAGCCACGTTGCCACTTACTAAGAACCAATATCCAATCCCATTCTCTTCCATTAGCCCTTGAGCGCCCCACTTAGTACGGGCATCTTGTCTCTTGAAATTTAAAGATTTCCTTGTTTGACTATTATAATTTTTTCAGCAATATGGTCAAAGGATGTGTCCCTAATCCTTGAGCTCTAGGCTTGTCTCCACTACCAATCGATTTGGTCAGTATATGTGGATCTCTATTTAGGTGATAGTTTGATTGGAATGAGTTCACAAAGGTTTAGATTTAGAAACACACATTGGGTGCTTAGGGATTAAGGTGTTGTAAAAACAAGCTAATATAGGAGGGTTAAATGTAAAATTGAAGTTGAAAAGGGTTGGAATTGGGCATTAAGTGCCTTACAATTTTAAGATTTCTATAGTTGGATTTGTACTATTTATAGCCTTCTAGTGCCCAAGATATCACTATGCAATCATTGGACTCTTAAAAAGCAAATTTGCAAAGAATCCAAAGGAACTAGATGCTTGAAAAGCAAGTTTGCATAGAAAGGATTAATTATGATACCTACAAGGAGGTCAATGTAAAATCTATAATGAACAAGATTTGAAGTACAAAATTGGAATTTACAAGTACTCTTTGTAAGCATACTATGCAATTATGCAAACACTAAATTATGATTTGAGCTTACTAAAATATCCCAATACATAATTGTACGAAGGTCTTGGTCTTAAAATACATATGTTGAAGTACATGAGACAACAATTATCTAACAATTCAAAAGAATCTTGGTCATGAGAAATAAATTGGTTGGTCAAGCTCTCATGGATGAATCTTAAAAGATCAAGAGAAGATATTGATTGACTTTAGCTACAATAGTTGATCATAGAAGGAAGGAATACTAATTATAGAAGTCTACAATTGTATGACTTTGAGGATAATGTAGTGTTTCAAAGCTTCATATTATTTTTTTCAAAAATGTATCCATGAAGTTATTATAGATCTAGTTTCTATTAAAAACAATTGCATTAAAAAAAAAGCATTCTTTGAAGCACTTTTAGAGTACTTCATGCAACTTTATAAGTAAAAAAACATTAATACAAAGTACTTCAAATAATAAACTTATATACAAGATATTCAAAAAATTCTTTGATGATTCCCTAGAGACATGTGTATTACACATTTTGTGCATATAGTATTGGAAAAATGTGTTTTTTTCCTTACAAATTTTATGTTTGAATGGCATGACCTTCAAATGTTTCAAATCAACTTTTGAATAATTTTGAATTTAATCTGTAAATTGGATGGGAAGATAAGCATTGGAGATGAAATGAGAATGTTTATGATATTGTGAATTTTTATTTTTGTTCAATAACTCATCAAAGCATCTTACTTCAATGAGCATCCACTATTGGCCAAATTTTCTAGTTTATGACTAAATAATTAAAAGTGCAACTCTACAAGACTATTCTATACTTCTTAGAATTTAAGGCATATAAATAACACTAACTAAGATGGTCAACACAAAAATCGAATGCATTACGTGTAGAATCTTGAAAGTACTTCCAAAAGTGGCACATCACCAAATACTTTACCATGCTTGCACCCATTTTGAAGAGCATTTTTAAGAGTATACTTTGATGTATGTATTTGACCATTTTTTGGCACATTAAAAACCATGCTAATTTAACAAGTAGCGGAAGATTGAATTCATGACCTTTATGGGCTTTACTAGATAAACACATCAATTACATTTAACAAATGCACATTGTTTTAGAAATATACAAGTTTAATTGGAATTTACTCTCCTACATTTGCTTGTGTCAAAGAAAAAAATAAGTTTCTTAACCACATCAAAACTTGATTAAAATTGGTGACACATGTTGTTAGAGTGGTATGCCTTATGTGAGTTGATGAATGGATATGTGGCTATACTATATAACTCTATAGTATTGGCTCAATTTTTGAGGAGTGTTAGCCTACACAAATTCATCACATAGCTCATCATAAAGGAAAGAAAAGTAATTTTTATTGGTAAGAGGCTCAATATTTTTCTCTAGCTCCAAGCATAGTAAAACATATTTTGAAAATCACTAAGGCATGAACTTTGTGTCTGCACATGGTCATTGTAAAATTTAGTTGTTATTTCACATAGTGATTTTCATTCTTTGAAGTTATTCTATGATTAGGTTTTCTTGGATATTGACTATGTAAGTAGCATTGAGTTGGATCCAGTTATGTCATTGTCAATCAATATACATTTGTTCCTTGAGATTTGTAAAATAAAAACTCTATGGATTAATGGGACCTTGAAGCATTTGGAACTAAGTTAGCGATTTAGTAATTCATTTGGAGAATATAGGGTCAATGCTTGATGGCATGTGGACTGGTGGGATCCAATTACAAATTCATTATATGTTGTCGGTTGTGCTCATAGACATCAAATATTTTAGCTATCAACAATGGTCATTGTTTTGGAAAATGCTAGAATTTAAAAGTGTTGTATTAAACCCTTGACATTGATCTACTTGGAAGACCAATTATAGAAAAGTAAATTAAAGAGGGATAGAAATGTGTTCTCTTAAGGATATATCAATGACATTTCAAGATATAGAGATCAAAAGTTGGATGAAAAATCAAGTGAAAGTCTTGTTTCATTTCAATAGTGGTGATCATCAAAGTTATTCCACATGAATGAGCAATTATTCTTGTTACAAGAGCTAGTCAAGAAAACAAAGACTCTGCTCAAACACCCCCGGTTCTTTAGGGGCTAATGAATCTCAAAATGATTGATTTTCCAAAAATGATGTGATTATAAAATTATATAATAGAGTAAGAAAGGTCTTTTCTACTACAATTTGAAGACTTCCAAATTTTGTAAAATATTCAGAAGTGAAAATATTTAAAGTCTTTTTTGATATAAAGTTAAATCCAAATGTTGATCATGTCAATAATGACAAATATATATATATATAATTGATGTAGAGGTCCCATTTGGAATATGCAACTTTCTTATCATATGACCTTGGTTATAATCACTTATAATGAAGTTTAGTCCTATCTTAAGGAATATAATTTGTTTTAATGTACAAAACTTTTGTAGCCTTTTCAACAAGGAATCCAAAAATGTAGTTATATTTGCGAAATGAATATTTTTGAGGACAATAATAGCATTAAAAACCTAATCATCTGAGTTTTTTTTAATACATATATTATAGGCCAAGCTAGTGAAGCTATCTAATTTTTTGGAGGGAGGGGCTCTAATAAAAATTTAAGATTTTTTTGTTACAAATAAAACACTACAAATGAATTTTAGTTTAATTAAACCAAACCTCTTGTATGGATTTAAGAAAAATTATGCATAGGTATACTAATTCTTACTTATATATTGCAATAAAAAAATTTATAAACATGCAATCTAACATTTTATGCATCTCATTCTATTTAATTTGGTCTTCACCTTAATTATGGGTGCTTCTATTTTGATATAAAATTTTACAAAAGTCATAGTAACTCTAAATTGTTTTAACCCCTAAAAGATTGTTGTCCCTTCGGGGGACTAATAGAACTTTGGGCACGTACCTACGGGCTGAATTTTTGTTGTGGTTTTTTGAAGATAGAAAAACTAATAAGCTATGTGGGAATATTATTTTTTTCACAATCGGTGCCTAGGAACGACAGTTATAACCAGATAAGTTCAAAATAGGGGACAAGGGGCAGCCTGGGCAACAAAAAAAAAATTGCAAAAGTTTGATTTTTTTCTTAAACATTTTTTTCTCATAGAATATATTATTTTTTATTTGTAAAGCTTTGATTCATATCATTTGGATTTGTTATGAGAAAGTTATAGACATTCTTGTTTTTTAGGTAGTTACAACATCTTTTTGAAAAAAATAACTTCTAAGATTCATTTCTAAATGCAATGTTTCAAATTTTTCAAAAAAAAATTCTACATGGTTTAGTTTACTTTCTCAAACAATCTCACCATTGGAATTAGTGCATTTTAATTCCGTCTAAAATATATGAATATTTTAGATTTTCCTTCTACCTTGTACCTACTTCTACTTAACAATTTTCTTACGAATGATAATTAAGCTTTTTTGAATTTTTTTTCTCTAGACTCTCAACTCAATTATCTAATATAAAGATTTGAAGCTCAAAACGTTGTAGTGCAAAAAACTTAAGTTAAAAATGTTTAAAGTCAAGAATTCCAGTCCCACAATGTGCTGAAAAACATCTTTTTTCACTTTAAATGCAGATATTATGCAATCTATGCAGTCAAAAATTCTAAGAAAATTTCCACACATTTTTATACTAATTAGGTGTAAGATCCTACGGTTAGATGTTCAAAAAAAACATTTTTCAAATTTTTTTACTCTTTGCTATAAAAATGGCAGTTTTGAGTGTGTTTTTGCCAAAAAAAGGCCTAGGCCTTTAGGAGTCAATGTATAACATACAGGAGTTGCATGCTCGGGGTCCCTATAAAAACTACTTAAAAATTTAGTGTTTCAATTTGTTGTTTGAATAAGTTAAAAAACTATTATTAATTAACTAATTTACAAAAAATTCCACTATCTTGTGTGCATGATTTAATGAGCACAAATCATTATAAACAATTAAATAAATATAAAAAATTTGAATAAGATTTTTCATTTAAATTGTTGAATTATAATATAAAACATAAACATTAGATTTAGCCTTGCAGCAAGTGCTTTGTGGCCTTTGGTCCAAGAATATTTGGACTTAAATTGACTTCAAATTATCAAATTAATGCAATGTTACATCATTCATCCACAAATATATCATAAAGATGACTATAATGGTGTAATTAATAAATTCAAAGTTTCAAGAAATTATCAAAAAGGACTATAATGAGTATAGTTGTTTGCTTGCAAAGCAATATTAGTGACTTAGTGGTACCATAAAATAGAACTATCCATCATAGGCAAAATTAGGAGTTTGTCCTATGCTATTACCAAATTTTTAAAAAATCATTCCTATAAAAGCAAGTGCAATTTAAATTAAAAACTTCAACAAAGCATGAATTTCTTATGTTTTTTTGAAGTATTCTATCCATTATGGCCTCAAAGAGTCTCTAGATGACTCCATTAAAATCAATAAGAAGTATATCTAATTATCCATAAAAGGATTCTCACTAACCTAAAACATATGGAAGTTTCTATTTTTCTATGTTGTCACTAATGACCACAATACTGTCAATCATCTGAAATATGGTTTGTAGCCACAAACTCAATTAAATGTAGCTCAGATCATTTAATATAAAACCCACCTATAAATCTATAATGGATCATGCCCTAGATATCTTCCACGGGATTTCTGCCCATAATGCATTATTGTACCTTATATGCTACTGGTGCTACTAGTGTGCTTTATGTCGTTGCAACAACCAAACTAAATATATAAACGGGACAAATTTTTTATTTAAAGTATAAGGGCTTTCTTCTAGTGCGACAGTATGCGATCCTTGATAGAAATAGATAAATTTATGCATGAAAGAGTGCACGGCTTTGTTTGGACACGCGATGTGAAAGGTATGATTTTTTCTAAAATAAAAGGTAACCCATAGAAACTTTAAACTTTAAAACCTTTTGCACCATAGGTCCAAATGGCATGAAACAAAGTCTCTGCACCCCTCCTTGTGCAGAGCTTTCCAACGGTACCAAGAACCCCGCCAAGACCCACGAATTCTTAGATCTTAGTGTACCAAACAAACATAAGGAAAAAAACAAATTAAACAGCTTCATTCAATTTCAGGTATCGATGGATCGACGAAGAAAGCTTGTGGACCGGTATTGCAACTGGAAACTGATCCTCCGGAGAGTCCGTCACGTTCGGCACTCTACTCGTGCTGACTGAGGTGCAACTAATACGATTCTCCATCCTAACAGCGGATCGCTCTCTCGGAACTTCGGAAGCGCAGCATGAATGATTGTCACGAAATGTATCCTTGGATCTCCTATCAGGTCAATTTGCGACAAAAATGTTGACATACACTCATACAGAATTCTTGGAGAATACACGTACAGCCATGATCGATTAATCTGCACGGTGGAATTGCATAAACTGGGACACTAGCTCGATAGCTGGAGTCTCCTTTATTAGTTCACATTGACATATATACTGTACTAACACTCATGAACTGGGATCTGCACATGGTGTTCCCTCTCGAGATTGTCACCTGAGCACGCTCTTCCCATTCAAGTGATCTCTACGTACAGTTGACTACCATGAAATACCGCGGTGGCTAGTCAACAGTGAGGAGCAGGGTCGCAGTGACCCCCGGGAGTATCGTTGACACACTCCATGTCGAAATCTGCGACATAACCCGACTTGCCATCGGGAACCGCGACGGTAGCCTTCAGCCACCAGGAGTCCGGTCCAATGGTCGAGCTTTGAAGTCGGCACTCCACGTTGAGGAAGGTTCTCGCCGGCAGCTTGGTCCACGTGAATTGCCCTGTCCCGGCCTCCTCCTGCAGTTTGGTCTCTCTCAGGGTTCGGCCCAGCACGAATCCTTGAGCAACGTCGGCGAAGCAGATGCTTGCCACCAGCACCGCCACCACAAACATCAGCGAAAGCTTCCTGCACATCATTGTGTGAGGTTACAGCAGCTCAGTACGTGTTAAAACCGTGATGCACTCGTACTCATGCTGACAACAAGAAGAATTTCAACAAGAATTGACAACATCCACGTGAATGTGAACACCAGCGTGAATGAATTGAAGAGTCCGTAATAAAATCACACACGTTCCTATCGAACGCTGCGGAGGCCCAGAAAGCAAGAACTGCCCTTCAGTTGTTGCCTCTTCGTAGAAGTTAGTGGACTCTAGCCAGCTATGACGTACACAAAACTAGTTGTACTGAGAGAAAGGGTAGCCAACCGCTTCACGCTCTTACAATCAAATCTTTCAATACAGGAGAAGATCATAAACCAGAGCTAGCTCTTGATACCGTCTCCAGATGCAATCACCGTAAGTAGTTCAGAATCATGGAATAAGTATAGTGATATCAGTAACTGCGAAACCCAAACAAGAAACGGAGTAACGGACTGCTTGCAACTTGCAAGACACGGAAGAACATGGAGCACAACCTTGCCGTCGCCATCGGGTACCCTTGTGTCTCGCTCTCTCAGATTAATTGAAAAACTCTGCACAACACGTACACACACAACGCAGTCAGTACGTTAGTCTCCTGATTGATTCCTGATGGGGAAATTCTTTTGTATCAGTTACACATGCAAGCGAAACGAAACAGACATGCACAACGGAACGAAGGCCTGGGGTCTAAGAAGTTGGAGGTATGAGAGGGTGACGAGTTCCAACTTCTCGAAAGCACCAGGAGCTTAATTAGAACAGGCCAGCCGGCCAGTTGCAATTGCATTGGCAAGAACGGGAAGTGATCGAAACGAGCAATCCAGCATGCAACACACAGCGGCGATCGAATGCATCACACAGAACGCAACTCTACCGTGTCTGTGCACGTACTTCGGAGAGCACAAATCGCAGAATGAGGACGCAGCAAGGCGGGAAGACCTTCGAGGCAAGGCGGCGATGGTGCGGCAGGAGCAGGAGAGCGAGAGTTACACTCTGGGCGGAGTGCGCAGACTGTTTATATACTGCTCCTCAGGCGGATGAAAGCTACTTGCTTCTCATACATCGAAGGGAACGCGTGACCTGCGCCGTTGTCTGGAAGCATCTCAAATGGAATACTTTTGAAATGTGAGGCTCTGGTTCCCCAAGAGCATGTCCTTCATAGCCTACCTGGGGCCCACCCCGTTTTCTTAGTCAAAGTAGGTTGTTTGTTTTGTTTTGTTTTGTTTAATACGTTAAGATCTAACAAATCATGAGGTGTCCGGCGGCGTTCTTGGTATTGCTTGAAAGTTCTTTGCAAGGAGTGGTGCACGGACTTTGTTTTGTGGGATTTGGACAAATGGTGTGAAAGTTATTGAATTTCAAAGTTTTTATGAATTTGGTCATTAATTGAAATTATCTTTTGTTTTGCAAAAAATCATAGCTTTCATGTCGCACATTCAAACGCCACAAGGCAAAGCCCTTGCAGTCCTTTATGGGCAATTTCGTTAAAATGGCATATTCCGTATGCCATTTTCAGAGCGGCCACTTTGAACTGCGAAAGTGACATCTACGAGGGATATAGATTACATAAATCTTTGTCTTATATAGATTTCCGAAATCTAGCACTACTGTACATTTCAAATCGCGCGGTCTGAACTTTGAAAGCAACATCTATGACTATTGTAGATTTCAGACATCTATAAGTGGTTTAGATTTCAGAAATCTAGGACAGTTGAACATTTCAGAGCGGCCGCTCTGAACTGTGAAAACTGCCAAAGTTTTGGAATTTCGCCATTTTAACGAAATTGCCCATCTTTGTGCATAAAGCTTTCTATTCCTATCAATTTTTGTGGCCTTTGGACCTTTGGGGTTAAAGTTATGGATTATTTTTAATTAAAAAGTTGAATTAATTTCATTTTTATTTTAGAAAAATCACTAGTAAATTTCACTTTGCATGTCCAAACGCTACACAATAAAGCCCTTGCATTCCTTCATACACAAAGCTTAGTTTCTATTTGGGCCAAGAACACAACTTTTCACACTACGGTGTGAAAGTGATTGAATTTCAAAGTTTTCATGAATTAAAATTTTTTTTAAAGTATTTTAAATTTTATTTGGGTTGCACAACGGCACAAATCACACTACTACCACCAAAACTTTTGAAGATGACCCTCCTTAGTATCATGGAAAGAATTATAATAATCATTGTTCCAATATTTTATACGGATAAAGGGGGTGAAGGAGCTCTAGTGAACCTAATGTGCTTCATTTACAATGTTATGAAATCTTCAATGTGGGAATTCCGACCTTGTTGACTAGAAATCACAATTGATATATGTATTTGGACATATGAAGCCCATTTCACAGGGTCTTCTAACCAACAAATTACATCTTTAGGATATGAATTTATGTAGTACCTATTTCATTCATACAACAAAAGAGCAATGTGAGCACACATATTGATGTACAAGGCAATGATTTTTGTATTTGTCAAAAATCTCTTATGTGGTTTATGTCATTCTAATAGAGAGTTTTAGGTCTCAACCTCCTTGATCTTCAAAAATTCAAATTGGTTTCTTCATGCTTCAAATTGAAAAAAATACCCTCAAATTGGCAATTTAAAACTCAGTGGTTGGAGGCTATTCCTAAATAGTATGAAATTTTTGAAAACATTATCAAAGATTTACAATAGTTATGAATAGGACACTTGTAAATCATTCAATGGAAAATTTGTAAATCTTGAGTCCTTATAAATTAGTAAAGAAAAACTACAACATAAAATTTCAATTGCCTTGATCAAACAAGTGAAGCAAACTACTTCAAGTGTTTATTGCAATCAACCGGATTTTAAAAAACTTAACGGTTGTATAAATTAAAAAGTGCAATTGTATAAATCACTAGTCATAATGATATTACATACTTAGGATAACCCATCAAAGACCAGAATTTTGGTCATTGCATTGATGTAGGCTTCTCAAATTCAAAATTCAAATAGCAAACTCATGGCACAACAAGGAATATTTTTCAAGTCTTTCAATCAAATAAATTTTGAAAAAAATAACAAAAAATAGAACGCGATCAAAGCAAAAATATGTAGCTACCTATAGTGGACCATAGGCGGGGAGGATTCTTTAGATGCTCTTTTTAACTAATGCTAATGTGAGCCTACTAATTCTCAACTTTGTTGCAATGATTTTCAAAAAGTGTCCCTCAATATCATAGAAAAACATGAGATTGGAATCTCTTTTCATGTGTATTGATCATTTAGTGCCAAGGGTGTTGTATCAAATTGACATTGGATTCTCAATCTTTTGCTTGAAATATATATATTAATCTTTGTATATGAAACATGCTAATGATTTTACTACATGTGAGCATTTTCCACCACATGTAGGATAAAATAAGTACAACATGGCATTTACATGAATTTTGTTTTTATTCCTTAAAGTCCCAAGGCTGCTTTTCTTTGCATATCTAATTATAGGATCTTGTTTTAGACTAGTATTGGAAGGTGTGGAAGAAATTTCACAAACTTCGGCTGTGTAGATTGCAAGATATTTGCATTTAAAGTTAAAGAAACAAGTTATTTTGCACCTTTTTGGTCAAATATTTTTTTTGGCTTTAAACCTTCATAACTTATATTTTTTGCTCTATTGATTATTTGATTTTGAGTTTCTAATTTTAAATGATAAAAATTTGAGTTGAGAGTCTAGAAAAAAATATTCAAAGAAAACACACTTAGTTTTCACTTGAAATTTATTTGTTAAATAGAAGTAGGTTCAAGGTTGAAGAAAAATCTAAATTATTAATAGCTCTAAGATAGAATTGAAATACACTAATCTCAATGTGAGATTGTTCTAGTAACTATTTTAACCTTGTGAAACTTTTTTTTTTGAAAATGTGAAATTTGAAGTCAAAAATGAATCCTACAAGTCATTTTTTCAAGAAGATGCCTTAATTGCCCAAAAAACAAGATTGTCTAAAACTTTTACATAACAAATCAAAATGGAATAATTCAAAGCTTTTCATGTGAATAAAAATATAATATTTACAAAAAAAATTAATTAATTCTTTTACTTTACTTCTTTTTGAAGGATTTTTTTGTCTGTCGAATTTAGAAAGTTTTTTTTCTGCCAAAACTTTTGCTCCCAAGCTCTGATTAAAATTAAAAATTATATTTTTAGAAAGCTAATCTGTTTTTCTATCTTCACAAATTTTATTTTTTTTAAATGACAAATGTTGAGACCATAGGAACCTACCCAAAATCTAATTTGTCCCTTGAGGGGACAATGGGGCTTTAGAGATTAAATGGCTAACAATTTATTTGGGGGTTGAGTCCTTTGTCCAATTACCTTCTAGACAAGAAATGCATGTAAGGTTGTATGTAGTTATTGTAGGTTTGTGGTATTTATAAAATATTAGTATTAATTATTACAAATATCTCACTTACAATCTTTGAATGCTTCTAGCAAGAAGCTAGACTAGGCATAAATGGTTCAAATGTGCTGAATTTGGTAGCCTAATTTTAACTGTGAATCCAAAGTCTTAGAGATTCCTTTGAAATTTAGGTAATGGTACAAAAACTTATTGGACCTTCCTATCAAGAGTTCTTAAACTATTGGTGATATTCTCTAAGTTCTTAAACTATTGTCTATTATAATGGAACCTATTGGTGATATTTTCTAAGTTTTTTTAATTGAATCAAAACCAAGTTTCATCAACTTTTTAAGATCTTTGCATTAGACTTTGTTACTTGACTCCAAAACTTTATCCATTGTAATGAGAACGAATGGATGGAGTTTCTACTAAAATTCTAAGCTATAAGTCAATTTTAGAATCAATCATTAGATTTGCAAGGGTTTGAAAAGACTTTACTACTTACATAATTTGTTTTCTAACTTATCATCCAAAATGTCACAAACCTTTAAGCCCTCACTTCACATTAAGAAAAACTATTTTTATGCATAGCACCTTGTTGTCATGTCCTTGAATATTATGAGAATATTTTAAATTATTCTTATTAAAATATTTGAATACATTTAAAATACAATTTTCTATAAATATTCTTGTATCACGAACCATTGATGGTTTGCCACATTGTATTCAACACCATGTTGGGAATGCCATATTTGGCTAAAAAACCATGCTTTTGTGCTCTGTCACCTTTTCCAATGCAAATCAATAGCATTACAAGCGGGGGAGTGGGGGTTTAAATATAAATCTTTCTTTGGAATTTGACCAACCAATTTCTTTCCTATGACTATTTTTTGTTTTTATTATTGGTCAATTGCATTCTCATTACAATATACATACACAAGGCAAGCACCTTTCACTAGAAGAAACCCATGTTTTTTTTGACATGCCTAGTATTTTTATGACGGATTTTTTTGGACATCTATTTTGACATCTAACTGTTTTTATGTTGTTTATGATGTTCATTGGATGTTATTGTTGACATAAAAACAGCTAAATGTCAAAATAGATGTCCAAAAGAATCCGTTATAAAAATACTAGGCATGTCAAAAAAAACATAGATTACTTCTAGTGTTTGCTTCAAAACACAATTATACATTTTGAGACTCAGATAAGTCCAAATTATGATTCTATGCTTGCATAAGGTTGAACAACCTATAGTAGACATAGTTAGTAATCTAGGAGGTTGTTACAAAGGACCAAAAAAATGATCTTTGGTTTTTTACATGTAGTACTAGATTTACAAAGCTGTAAGGGGGATCTTGAAAAAACTTAGGTGCAACCCTAAATTTTCAAGAAATTATGAAAGTGCCAAAGGATGAAAATTATATTCTAGATAGTAGACACTATACAAGGCCATAGGCAACTATTTAATTTCTATTACATCGCCTAGGCATACCATTGTTAAGAAAAAATGATATCCTTTGTGGATTTATGGCCTTCTTTTAATTTGCATATCTAATGTTATATGATTTTAGACTTGATGACTTCAAACTTACATCCTTGGAGAGACCACTCCTTGTAATTTAACCCGTAAAGGACCAACATGCATTTTGGGGCAACATTGAAATTATGGGCATGTATGTACGACTAGAGTTTTGCATATTTTATGAGATGAAATTTTAATTGATGATTGGGACAAGGAATACATTTTTTATGCACTAAATTTTATAACATTTGGAAATATGAGTCAAAAGTTGTGGCCTAATATGACATTTTTTTCCCAGATGGGCAATCCATGCAGATCATTTGAATTTTTATCAATGAATCAAAAGTTATGAGGAGTTTTAGTTTGCGGGTAGTTATGGGTTTTCTACTCTAAAAAACACTTTGAAATATTTTATTTACCTAATTATTTTTATTTAAAAATATATATATAATTATAGGATGTAGATTGTTTATTACAACATTGCAACCATTGGGATTGGCATTTTTCAATTTTATAACAAAGTTTTTAACAATTTTGTATTTTGAATCATTCTCTACTTTTTTCTTCTTACTATTTTTTTCCTATATGTTGTACAATTCCAAATGCTCTAAAGTTTTTCAAGCATGTAGCCAACTTGCCTTGAGAATGAATCCAAAGAAGCACCACCATTTTGGACATTTTTTTATACAAATGTGATCTTGTGAAGTGTAGCTGCCTAGTTTTTTGTAGGGCCAAAAAAAAGGGTTTTTGTCACTTCCAATGCTAATATCTTACAATCTACATGGTGGAAATTTCTGAGATATTTTTCACATCTTTTCAAACTAGTGTATTACTAGATCCTATGGTTACATACGTTAAAAAAAAATTCTCAAATTTGGTGCTTGTACTAGAAATAGCAATTTGGAGCATTTTTAGTGAAAACATAGTCACGGTCCTTTAAGGATTAAGGCATACACTTGAGCTAAGAGGGTAATTGATGTAGGGCTATTTACTTTAATTATTGTATTTAAAATGATCATTATTATATTAAAAAATACAATGGCTGTATTTTGAAAATCCTATTTGTTTTATGAATTCATTCACGTGGTTTTTTAAGTAGGTTACGTTACGTATAGAATTTTAAGTGTCCAATTTTTTCTTACCCTCCCCTTCTTCACAAATTTTTCCTTCCTACCTCTATTACATACACGTATGAGTATATTCTACCATAAAACCAACAACCATCAATTCAATTCAAGTGCCGTAGATGAATTCGCGGTTTTTAATAACAAGTTTACCATTGGACACTTCAAAATCTTCACTCCAACTACCCAATCATGAACATCCATTCAAGATAAGTATTTAACACATATGGTTTCAAAGATTGAAGTTAAGTGAACTATGAACTCTATCTTTGTGTTGTATAGTTTTCAATTTGTTGAACCCACTAAAGTAAACCTCCCTATTTGTGCAATGTGACAGTTTGTGCCACATGTGGTCAATGTCTTACATTTACACTTAATTTTTTTGATATATTAATACACTACTAGTTCTACATGTAGCACAATTTCAATCAACTACTTTTCATCGTAGAATTTCTTGACTATGGCTATTTTATCATCCTAATGAGTCTATTTGTCTACATCAATACTCACCATACTATGAAAAAATTTCATGGCCCCTATTTGTCAATGCTAACTTATTAATCAAAATTTCTAGTATAAGATATTTTTACATATCCTAATTTTTATATATTAAGATATGTAGCATTTCATGGACCCTATAGGAGCCTTGCATATTATTTATAAAATTCCCCCTTTTAATTAAATGAGCCCTATCTTTTAACTCACACAGTTTTTTAAAGAATTGACATTGATCTCTTGCGGCTAACATCATAAATTGTACATTCAATGCCCAACTTGGGCCAAACTAATATTGAAGAAATCCTATTTTCTCCATGAACAAGTATTATTGTTATCAATTTGTTGAAAAAATTGGGTAGTTGTAGATTTGTAATACTTGTGGGCCATTATGTGGGTGCCCACTATGGAAATTTTTCTACTATCTATTGGTTGTTTTACCTTTATGTGTGTACAATGAGTGTAGGAATCTTGAATTTATACTTTAAATCCATTCTTTTCTTGTTCATTTTGAATTTTACACAAACTTTCTCATAAAAGATCATGTTTCTTTTGGATCTTATGCAAATTTGATTTTTTGATTTGCCCTTTTTTGGGGATTATATTATATAAAAATTCATAACCTTGTTTTCCAAAATTGAATGACTAAATGGTGATCACTTAGGCACTAAGGTTAATCTCTTGATTTCATTTACTGAAGATGTGAAATTGTCTTTACGATGCCTTTGGATTCTAATCTTTTTAACCTCATTTTCTCATTTAAACTTAACTTTTGGAAACATGGCTTATTGTCTTTCCAAGTGGTTCTCGGCATTGCCAATATACATCTTAAGTTTGACCAATTCAACAAGGCTTGAAAGGTCTAACAATTTGATTTGATTCAAATGACCAGATTGATACGATTGACTAAAGTGATGGAGTACCACCTAAGTTAAAAAATTTGACGTTTCACGCGTTTGGCTTTCAGGTTTGGCTAGAGAAGGATAAGCCTTGCATTGAAAAAATTAAATAATACTAGTGTGCCATGTACCGTTGCCACAACCAAAAAATTAATAATAATTTTATGAAATTTTAATTCATTCAAACTTTGAAATTCAATAACTTTTACACCATAGTGTGAGAGGTTGTGTTCTTATTACAAATAAAAGGCTTTATGCACAAAGGAGTGCAAGGGCTTTGTTTTATGGCGTTTGGACATGCAATAGAAAAGTTATGTTTTTTTCCAAATAAAATACAATATAATATAATTTTTTAATTAAAAGAATTCATATCTTTCACACCATAGGTCCAAACACCACAAAATTGGTACAAATAGAAAGTTGTATGCACAAAAAAATGCAAAGACTTTGTTTTGTGGCATTTGGACATCTATACCTTAAGATAGATTGTTTGTTTTGTTTAATACGTTGAGCTCTAACAAACCTTGAGGCTTTTGTCAGAGTTATTGATACCACTCAAAAGCTCTTGGCAAGGAAGGGTGCATAGACTTTGTTTCGTAGCGCTTGGACAAACGGTGTGAAAGTTATTGAATTTCAAAGTTTTTTATGAATAAAAAATTGGTTTAAATTATCTTTTATTTTGGAAAAGTCATAACTTTCACATGCCCCCAAAGCCCCAAAATAAAGTTCTTGCACTTTGTTTTGTATACAAATTTTTATTCATGCCAATTTTGTGGTGTTTGGACCTACGGTGTCAAAGTTATGGATTTTTTAATTAGAGAACTTAATTTAATTTAATTTTTACATTGGAAAAAAACATAACTTTCACATGGCATGTCCAAACACCACAAAACAAAGCCCTTGCACTCCTTTGTGAATACATTTTTTTATTTGTACCAAGTTATAGAATTTCAAAGCTTCAATGAATTCAAAAATTCAAAAATTATTTTTACTTTTATTTTGGTTGTTGCAATGGCACATGGCACATTAGAAACAAAAGCTCTCTATGAAGGGTGGGGGTGGGGGGCACATGCATTGTTGCGAACCATTGGACCTATCACATAAAAATTCTTGAATTTCAAAGTTTTTTATAAATTCTAAAATTCTAAAATTCTAATTTTTTTATTTTAATAATATTGTGGCAATGGCACAGGGCTCACTAGTGTGATGTAAAAGTTGTGATTTTTTCAAAATAAAAGAGAATTTAAATCGATTTTGGATTCATAAAAAGCTTTGAAATTCAATGACTTTTGCACCGTTTGTCCAAATGCCACAAAACCAAGTCCGTGCACCCCTCTTTGCCAAGAGCTTTTGAGCAATACCAAAAATGCTGATGGATGCCTCATGATTTGTTAGATCTCAACATATCAAACAAAACAAAACAAACAAACTATTTTAACTAAGGTATAGATTAGTTCTCTACATTGATTGTGAATGTCAATACTTTATGTAGGTGGGCACTCTAACAACAATTGAAAAATGAGACAAGGATGTAGGCTTAGACTGCAAGAAATACTTAGTGAATCATTTCCATTAATACGTAGCCTGCTATTTTTTTTCTTTGTCCATAATTACTTTTGCGTTTTGGCTCCCAATGAAGTAAGATTTATAGGTAAGAAACTCATGACTATTATGCACCATTTTTGAAAATTTCAAAATGTTTTATTGTGCGAAAATAGCCCCCAATTTTTACCACATGTGCCACTTTGGAGGATTAGTATTTAATATTTGCTACTCATAATAACAACTTTGGAGCTGAAATTTAGAAGAGACGGTTTTGTACTAGACTTTTATCTATTATCCAAAGAAATCCTAAACATAGTCTATTGTGGAGGTCTTAAAAAACAAGCATAATCTTTTGATAGTTATTAATCCCAAAATTATAAATTGGATCCTTTATGTTGACAAAAGCACTGAAAAGTAGATCACTTACACACCTCACTTTCTTACCAATTCCGCACCTCCAACAATATTTGTTAAATCACATCTAGTAAAAAGTAACACATTTAGAATTCTCATGTATGACTATTATAAATTGTCTACCATGTTCTTTAATATTTTTTAGTCATTTTTCTATAAAAATCATTGAAAACAATATCATGTTAGAAACATTTTTGTTGTATACAAGCAAAAAAAACAATTGGAAGCAAAATCACAAAATGATGCAAGCATGTATCAATGCATCATTTGTACTCCTTTCAAGGAGTCACATGTTACACATCCAACATGGCTTTTGCCACAACTCTGGAATTAATGAACCTATAGAGGTAAACTTTATGTCGAAGGTGGAGAAGAGCATCTCTACAACTATAAATTCTATTCTTTTTAGTTTTTAAAACATCATGTGCTAATTAAAAAAAACGTTTTTTTAAATTTGTCACACTATTACTTTCAAGGATTTTAGGAGTTTCAAATATCCCACAAAACAAATCTATGGATCAACTTTTGAAAATACATGCCATCAAATTACCTTCAAATCCAACAACTTGGAAGTTTTGAGATTCTTTATTTTTCAAAAAAATTGAAATTTTTTTTTATAATTAAATTTTAATTTAGCTTATTTGTCACAATTTGTAGTCTAGGATTTTTTAGTATTGTTGTAGGTTATCAAAAAATAATGTTGTAGACTTAAAAATTTTGTGGGCTATTTCCACACTATATGAGCATGTGCCTACCAAAGGAAATTTAAAAAAATATTATTTTATATCCTCCACATGCGTGCTAATAGGACTCCTTTGTGCATGCACTTCTAAACATTGAAGATGATTTTGAGATCATTCTTTTGGTGAAATATCTTCATCATAAAGTTCTCTTGTACGGAATTCTTTTAGTTTATTTAAAAATTATTTTTTCTATTTTCATAAATTAAAACATCAAAGTCCCTATTTTCTTTATATTTTGCATTTATCTAGTTTTCCTACATAGAAAAATTTTATATGCTTTTCCTTACTAAAGAAATTTTTTCTTAAAAGTTTGTACATTGGACATATTCTTTATATTTAAAATTTTTTTTAAAAAAAATTTAAAATACTCTCCAAAATATTATGAGTATTGTGCAAAATGCTACTTGGTCTTTTTTGCAACCACCCATAAAAATCGTAGATTTTGGAGGCTCCTATTTAAATAATATGTATACTTTGAATTTTCAATGTCATTGCATGATTTGTACATTTCATAATTTTTTATCTAGACCCTTTTGTAGGTTTCAAAAGTTCAAAATGTTAGTAAAATGTACATTTCATTTGTTTAAACATTTCACAATTTCATATATTATGAAATTTCTTAGATTTCTAAACATATAAATTCTAGAGATGTTAGATTTTTAAGAATAGAATTCATTGTCATAGAGATTGACAACTTCAAGTCTTATGTGTCCAACCTCATAGTACCTTTGACAATTGATATGGGACAATTGCATCTTGTAAAATCTACCAAATATTAGGTAGAAACCACATTGAAATGTAAGATGTGTTAATGTGTTGTAAAGTCTACCAATTTGAATTGCACATGGGGAATTTGAAGAGAGTTTATAAAAATCCTTGCAAAGAAAACCCACTCAATTTCCTTTTTGTATAGGAATTTTTTGAAGATCCCTCCACGATGACATTAGAGCATATGGAAATATAGGAATTGGCAAAAGCTAACAAGGATAAACTACAAAATCTCCAAACTAGTCACAGGAAATTCCAAACAAGTCTATTGTGCAATTGTGATTTCCAGTCAACAAGGTGGGAATTCCCACATTGATGATTTCATAACATTGTATATATAGCACACTACATTGTCTAGAGTGAGCTCCCCTCCCTTTAACCTTATATAATCTTGGAAAAATTATATAATTATTTCCATAAGACAAGGACAATTATGTTCTAAATTATGGCAGTCACTAAGAAAATGTGCTTGGCCCCTAAGGTAGGCTATGAAGAACATGCTCTTGTGGAAAAAGATTTCACCGAAGGCCCTTTCATTTCAAGGATGCAAAAGGAATCCCTATAAGAGGGGACAAAACCATATGCGATGGTTAACAAAGAAGTAAAAAAGAAAAGGTTACATTAGTCCCTCTCTGTGCAAAATGAATGAATAAAGAGTGTTCTTGTGGAGTTCACTTAGAGTGTCCATTAGAAATCACGTGCAAACAAAACTTTGGACCCTCTATTTATTTTTTGAATTTTAGATAGCAAAATAAAAAACATATGAATAGATTTTTCTACATTGAAAGTTAATGTTTTGAATTCTTAATATTTTTTATGTTTAATAATAATTAGTTACAAATTTTTGAAGTAAAAAGATACACTGTAGAACTGAAAAATAACTTTCACACCTCTAAATTATATAAGACAAAATTGTTTAAAAAATGAACAAAAAATATCTAAAAGTAACTTTCTATTGAAAGCTCATTATTTTTGAGTTGAATATTGATTCAATGTTCATTTAAATTTGTTCTCTATAATTATTTGAGTTGAAAAACATGTTATTTTAGTTCCTTTTCAACCTCTTTTAGAAATCATTTCATATTTTATTTGAGTTGGAAATTTTGGAAATAGAAACCTATAGTCATTATTAAACAATGTTCAAAATTTTAAGTTGAAATTATAGTTTATTAGAAACCACTTGTTTGCACGTAGTTTGTTGTAGTAGAACTAAGTGCACCTCCAAGAGAGTGTTTTAATTGAAATGCTGGTGGAGGCTGGGGTGAACTTACCCCCTTGCTCACACCCTCAGGAAAACACTGAAATTTTAAAATTTTCCACACCTGCTAAAATTTTCAATTTCTAACTTGGCATGTAGGCCCCATAATTAGGTAGGTGGGGGGAACAAGCTAATTTAATCAAGCACAAAATAGGGGGATATTTTCTTAATGCCATCCCTGGAATGACGGACTTGGAGGGCCAGTTCATCCCGACCCTTCTGGAACGCAACTGGCACACTCGTGTACCGCGCAAGTCTCGCCTTCGATGTATGAGAAGCAAGTAGCTTTCATCCGCCTGAGGAGCAGTATATAAACAGTCTGCGCACTCCGCCCAGAGTGTAACTCTCGCTCTCCTGCTCCTGCCGCACCATCGCCGCCTTGCCTCGAAGGTCTTCCCGCCTTGCTGCGTCCTCATTCTGCGATTTGTGCTCTCCGAAGTACGTGCACAGACACGGTAGAGTTGCGTTCTGTGTGATGCATTCGATCGCCGCTGTGTGTTGCATGCTGGATTGCTCGTTTCGATCACTTCCCGTTCTTGCCAATGCAATTGCAACTGGCCGGCTGGCCTGTTCTAATTAAGCTCCTGGTGCTTTCGAGAAGTTGGAACTCGTCACCCTCTCATACCTCCAACTTCTTAGACCCCAGGCCTTCGTTCCGTTGTGCATGTCTGTTTCGTTTCGCTTGCATGTGTAACTGATACAAAAGAATTTCCCCATCAGGAATCAATCAGGAGACTAACGTACTGACTGCGTTGTGTGTGTACGTGTTGTGCAGAGTTTTTCAATTAATCTGAGAGAGCGAGACACAAGGGTACCCGATGGCGACGGCAAGGTTGTGCTCCATGTTCTTCCGTGTCTTGCAAGTTGCAAGCAGTCCGTTACTCCGTTTCTTGTTTGGGTTTCGCAGTTACTGATATCACTATACTTATTCCATGATTCTGAACTACTTACGGTGATTGCATCTGGAGACGGTATCAAGAGCTAGCTCTGGTTTATGATCTTCTCCTGTATTGAAAGATTTGATTGTAAGAGCGTGAAGCGGTTGGCTACCCTTTCTCTCAGTACAACTAGTTTTGTGTACGTCATAGCTGGCTAGAGTCCACTAACTTCTACGAAGAGGCAACAACTGAAGGGCAGTTCTTGCTTTCTGGGCCTCCGCAGCGTTCGATAGGAACGTGTGTGATTTTATTACGGACTCTTCAATTCATTCACGCTGGTGTTCACATTCACGTGGATGTTGTCAATTCTTGTTGAAATTCTTCTTGTTGTCAGCATGAGTACGAGTGCATCACGGTTTTAACACGTACTGAGCTGCTGTAACCTCACACAATGATGTGCAGGAAGCTTTCGCTGATGTTTGTGGTGGCGGTGCTGGTGGCAAGCATCTGCTTCGCCGACGTTGCTCAAGGATTCGTGCTGGGCCGAACCCTGAGAGAGACCAAACTGCAGGAGGAGGCCGGGACAGGGCAATTCACGTGGACCAAGCTGCCGGCGAGAACCTTCCTCAACGTGGAGTGCCGACTTCAAAGCTCGACCATTGGACCGGACTCCTGGTGGCTGAAGGCTACCGTCGCGGTTCCCGATGGCAAGTCGGGTTATGTCGCAGATTTCGACATGGAGTGTGTCAACGATACTCCCGGGGGTCACTGCGACCCTGCTCCTCACTGTTGACTAGCCACCGCGGTATTTCATGGTAGTCAACTGTACGTAGAGATCACTTGAATGGGAAGAGCGTGCTCAGGTGACAATCTCGAGAGGGAACACCATGTGCAGATCCCAGTTCATGAGTGTTAGTACAGTATATATGTCAATGTGAACTAATAAAGGAGACTCCAGCTATCGAGCTAGTGTCCCAGTTTATGCAATTCCACCGTGCAGATTAATCGATCATGGCTGTACGTGTATTCTCCAAGAATTCTGTATGAGTGTATGTCAACATTTTTGTCGCAAATTGACCTGATAGGAGATCCAAGGATACATTTCGTGACAATCATTCATGCTGCGCTTCCGAAGTTCCGAGAGAGCGATCCGCTGTTAGGATGGAGAATCGTATTAGTTGCACCTCAGTCAGCACGAGTAGAGTGCCGAACGTGACGGACTCTCCGGAGGATCAGTTTCCAGTTGCAATACCGGTCCACAAGCTTTCTTCGTCGATCCATCGATACCTGAAATTGAATGAAGCTGTTTGTTAATTTATTCTTCTTTTGTTTGTTTTCTTTGATACACTAAGATCTAAGAATTCGTGGGTCTTGGCGGGGTTCTTGGTGCCGTTGGAAAGCTCTTGGTAGCATACACAAAGAGGTAGGACCGGAGGAGGGTTGCACAAACTTTGTTTCATGGTGTTTGGACCTACTGTGCAAAAGGTATTAAAGTTTTTATGGGTTACCTTTTATTTTAGAAAAAACCATACTTTTCGGATCGCGTGTTTAAACGCCACAAACAAAAGCTGTGCACACTTTCATGTATAAATTTATCTATTTGTATCAAGGAATGCATACTCTCGCACCACAACGAAGCCCTTACACTTTAAAAATAATAATTCCAATTTATATATTTAGTTTGGTTGTTGCAACGACATAAAGCATATTAGTAGCACCACTAGCATATAAGGTACAATAATGCATTATAGACAAAAGACCCGTTAAAGATATCTAGGGCATGATCCATTATAGGTGGGTTTTTATATTAAATGATCCGAGCTACATTTGATTGAGTTTGTGGCTACAATCCATATTTCAGATGATTGATAATATTAAGGTCGTTAGTGACAACATAGAAAAATAGAAACTTCCACATGTTGAATTCAAATTCATTGAATGAAATGACCCTTTTAGACCTTTGTGTTGTTATCATATTAATGATTGTTTTAGGTGAATGAGAATCCTTTTATGGATAATTGGATATATTTCTTATTGATTTTTAATGGAGTTGTCTAGAGACTCTTTGAGGCCATAATGGATAGAACACTTCAAAAAAACATAAGAAATTCATTAATTCATGCTTTGTTGAAATTTATAATTTAAATTGCACTTGCTTATGTAGGAATGATATTTTAAAAATTTGGTAATAGCATAGGGCAAACTCCTAATTTTGCCTATGATAGATAGTTCTATTTTATGGTACCACTAAGTCACTAATATTGCTTTCCAAGCATACAACTATACTCATTATCTTATTATAGTCTTTTTTGATAATTTCTTGAAACTTTGAATTTATTAATTACACCATTAGTCATCTTTATGATATATTTGTAGGTGAATGATGTAATGATGCAACAATTTGATAATTTGAAGACAATTTAAGTCCATTCTAAATATTCTTGGACCAAAGGCCACAAATCACTTGCTGCAAGGCTAAATTTAATGTTTATATTTTATATTATAACACAATAGTTTAAAAGAACATTTTTATTCAAAAAATTTATATTTGTTTAGTTGTTTACAAAGATTTGTGCTGATTAAATTATGCACACAAAAGAGTGGAATTATTTATAAATTAAGTCATGAATAAGAGATTTTTAACTTATTCAAATTTAAAACTTAAACAATAAATTTCTAAAGTAGTTTACATAGGGCCCCCGAGCATGCAACTCTTGTATCATATGCATTAAAACAGTTTAGAGATACGATGACTTTTGTAGAATTTATATTAAAATAAAAGGACCAAAAATTAAGATGGAGACCAATTTAAATAGATTGAGATGTAGAAAATGTTAGATTGCATATTTTTTAAAAGAATAATATTGCAATATATAAGTAAGAATTAGTTCACCTAAGCATAATTTTTTTTAAGTCCATACAAGAGGTTCAGTCCAATTAAACTAAAATTCATTTGTAGTATTTTAATTGTAATAAAAAAATCTTAAATGTTTACTAAAATCCGCCTCCCAAATTAGATAGCTTCTCTAGCTTAGCCTATAATATATGTATTAAAAAAAACTCATATGATTAGGTTTTTAATGCTATTATTATCTTCAAAAATATTCATTTTTCAAATATAATTACATTTTTGGATTCCTTGTTGAAAAGGCTACAAAATCTTTGTACATTAAAACAAACTATATTCCTTAAAATAGGACTAAAGTTCATTATAAGTGATTATAACCAAAGTCATATGATACGAAAGTTGCATATTCCAAATGGGGACCTATATATATATATTTCTTATTTTTGACATGATCAACATTTGGATTTAATTTTATATCAAAAAAGACTTTAAATATTTTGATTTCTGAATATTATACAAAATCTGGAAGTCTTCAACTTGTAGTAGATAAGACCTTTCTTACTCTATTATATAATTTTATAGTCACATCATTTTGGAAGAATCAATCACATTGAGATTCACTAGCCCCTAAAGGAACAAGGTGTTTGAGCAGAGTCTTTGTTTTCTTGACTAGCTCTAGTAACAAGAATAATTGCTCATTCATGTGGAATAATTTTGATGATCACCACTGTTGAAATGAAACAAAACTTTCAATTGATTTTTCATCCAACTTTTGATCTCTATTACTTGAAATGTCATTGTTATATCCTTAAGAGAGCAATGCATTTCTATCGCTTTTTAGTTTACTTTCCTATAATTGGTCACTCAAGTAGATCAATGGCAATGATTTAATACAACACTTTTGAATCCTAGCATTTTCCAAGATAGTGACATCTATGAGGACAACCAACAACTTTTAATGAATTTGTAATTGGATCCTATCAGTCCACATGCTATCAAGTATTGACCCTATATTCTCCAAATGAATTATTAAATCACTAACTTAGTTCCAAATGCTTTGAGGTTCCATTAATCCATAGCAAGGTATATGCATAGGTTAGTCACCCAATTCTTATATCAAGGTTTTGCAAAAATTTACTAGGATATTTATGCTCTCCATGCTACCAATGATGCCTGACTATGAAAGAATTTGGAGATGGGAGACCAGAGACCTTGACAATGGAAAAATTTCACTCCATTATTGGAACCTATCATTAGGTTCTTAGTGGAAATTAGTTTTTCACTGATACCCTTTGGCTTTGCATTTGCAATTCTACTTAAAATATACAATTTAAAAAAAAAATATTAATTAGCAATTTTAAAAGATTAATTTGCAATCATCGAGTGTTAATTTTTTATGTTTAAAATGATTCAACAAAATCATATGCACCATGATATTTGACGCTAGAATGTTAACCTAGAGAGATTTACAAAAATTTGAGCATCAATTGCATTTGATGTGAATTGCATCACTTTTTATTTTTAAATTCTAATATTTTCCCAAAATAATGTGAAATTTTACAACTAATATAATACATCTCTCAAAAATAAATATAAAAATGTAGTATATACATTGGAGGTGTATGTTGACCAATAGCTAGCTTTTAAATTCTATATTTGTCATTATAGAATCTCCAAAGATCAAGTCCTTATGGATGCAAAGTGAACTTTGTTAACTTTCATATTTTCTTGAATTTAAATTCAAATTCATAGTCTTGGTTATGGTAATTAGTTGAATCTCAAAGGTTTCCATTGGTTTCTTCAAAATTCTTTACACCTCTTTCAATTGAAAAGACACTAAAAGGTGACAAACTTGTCATCTGCTATAATTTTGAAAGCATGAACTCGATGAACTTGGAATTTTTATGGAAGATGGATAATTTAGTCGTTATTGTATTTCTTATTTTTTAGAAATTTCAATAAATCATATTGTACTTAAAAATCAACTTTTATAATTTGTCACACTTTGAATTTTAGAGGTTGTTGATACTAGGGAGTATCCAAAATAAATGTTCTAGAGATGAAATTTGCATGGTCTATTTCCATAATAGGTTGGCATATGCCTACCAAAGAGCATTTAAAAACTTATTATTTTATATCCACCATGTTTGTGCAAATAGATCTCCTTTGCAGATGCACTTTTGAACAGTGAAGATGGTTTTGACTTCATTCTTTTGGTGAAATCTAATCACCATCAAATCCTCACAAATTGCTAATTAAATTTTTTTGTTCATGAATTTTTATTTGTTATTAGTCTATACCTTATTGTACCTATTTGTTGTGACAAACTCTTTTTTTCCGCATAGTAGTAATTTAGTACTTGCAAGTAGTTCATAGTAATTGCAACAATATTTTTAGCCATTAACTGATTTTTCCTCTTAGTGGTTGAGATTGTTCTACTACAAAGTATTTATAGTATTTAGTGTTTGAAATCTAGTTTTGGCAAACCACTATAAAATATAGTTGATTTTTCTTGCAACCACCCTTAATTTTCTATAGATAATTATGGATCTATGGTTGCAAAATAGACCTTTTCAACTATCATATTAATTTTTCATAGTTTCTGAATTTGTCTTAGCTAAATTCATGATATTTGTCTTAGATTCATTTCATTTTAGTTGTGGTGCCTCAAAAGGTGCCCTATGGTTGCAAAACAAAGTGTAATTATATATGCCAATTGATAAAAAAAATTCCAAAGGTTATTCAATAAATTGGCTAAGCCAATTCCAACTCCTAAGGTCATCACTAAAATAAATTGAAAAAATAAAACATTGACTAATGATCAGATCAAAATAATGTATATCAACCACAAAAATCAAATTTTGGTTTGCTAAAATTGTTTTTTTCTTGAAAGATTTTAAACATGGAAACTCCTGTAAAAAATCAATTTGACCCAATTCTATCCAAACTTTGATTATAAAAGTTTTACACGTTTGATTCTTCATTCAGAAATGTAAGGAAATTCAGACTTTTAAATTTATTTTTTAAACATTAAAATAGAAAATCCATCAATTGAAAAAGCTTTTAAAATAATTAAATATTTGATATCTCTGTATCTAATCAATTGGAAAAATTCCAAATTCCAAAATATAAAAGTTAACTTCATCATCATTTGAGGCAATAGATATATGGAACCTTTGTGGATTATTTAGTTTCATTGAAACGGAGATTTAGAAATTAGAAGAGCAAATAATGTTCTAAACTATCAACGACCATTCAAAACAAACCACTGCAAATGCTTCTTGCATCATCCATCAAGTGTTATACAAAGATATCTCATATTTTTGTTTATTTGTCATGCATGCAAAATTCTTCACCAATCAAGAAAGAAATTCATGTAGTACCAAATTTGTATAAATTAAACTACAAATTCAATAACATGACATAAATCTAAAAATGAAATCCAACTCAAACAATATAATTATCCTTCCTACCACTATCATTCAAGCTAAAAGAATTCAATTCTAATTGTAAATAATCAATCCTCATCATCAAACTCTTTCAAATGACTTTGTTGAATTATTGTATACAGGGCTGAGATTGCCTCTTTTGTATGCCTCTTTTGAGATGATAGTGATAGTGATAGTATAAAACCATGTGCAAATGCAATAGTAGGATAGTTAGACAATAAATTTTGCACACATGGCATACCTTCATTGGCCAAAATTGATTTGATTTGATTTTATATTGCATCGAACATATTACATGAAACACTAGAAGTGTTTCCATCGTCATATTCACACTAGAAGACTATTGAGCGCATCCCGGTCACCATAAACCATTGGAATATACATAGAGCACATGCATTTCTTGCACCATCTTCACTAGCACTCTCCACCAAGTTTTTCCTTTTTTTTCTTTGGTAATTGTTCTTTTGTTGTTTGCAGTCTTGTTCACAGCAGTGGCATTTGCATTTCCTTAGGACTCTATTGTTGTCTCTGCATCTAAATACCTACCTTTCTGAGCTACTCCCTTCCTGATTTGCAACATAAGTGGTCCCATTTCTTACAATAATCGGCAGGAGAGACTGGTGTTGTAGCGAAACAAACCACAAATCAAATTCATGACTTACATCCTGGCTGATCTACACCAAGAACAAAAACATGGATTTTTACTGAGAATTTGAACATGTTTACATGCTCCAATGATAATCTTAGTCTTGTACTACTTTGACAACAATAAACTGGGCATTAATAGGTAGCCCACATTTAGAATTGACATTTGGACACAATGCAAAAGATTGAGATGTACTAGGCATTACCTACCTGGTAAAGACTACCTGATGCATATTATATGATTTGAAGATGTCAAGGCCAGAAAATGCAATAGAGAACAATACAGAATGCCAACAATAATGATTGTGCTACTTCCTTACATCTACTAGAATTTAAATTAGGACTTTTGCATATTGATGAAGAGTTTCTTTCGGCTTGACATACAAACACTGGACCCTTAAAATATATGAGATGAAACTGCCAAGGATGTATGCAATACAAAAAATGCAAATAATCTACTACTATTCAAGAACTTGATCAAAGCAACATATTAGCAACATACCTATTACCTAAGCAATACTCTCAATAACATTTTTTTGTAATTAAGAATCTACAAAATCAGCTACACTTCAAATTAGAATGTAGACCATCAAGAATTTGATTGACCTACATGTATCCTACGCCCCAATTTTATAATTGAAATTTTACAGAGACCATCTATTGAAAATATAATCATCATTGCATTAACACCATTGTTGCTTGAAAAAATATTGCATATTAAATATTCGAATTATATGATCTTCCATTTTGTTGGTCTGTGCCCATATTGTATGGAATGTTGGTGAAATGTTTGCGTAGCAATAGAGATGCTTTGCTATTTTGAATGCATTGGAAATGTTGGTGAAATGTTTCTAAGTGAGAAATTTTAGGTCATTATATTAGTCTATGTTGATCTTATGTTGGAAATCTCTTGGTCTTGGAAGACAAGCAAGCGCGTGCAAATACTAACGAATTTTTCTCAAGTCAAATTGTACAGCTCATGGGGTATTGTTTTCTTTTCAAATCGCATGATTTTTGATTTATGAAAGGGGATTATTGTTTTCTTTTCAAATCACACGGTTGTTGATTTTTTAGAAGGGGATATTGTTTTGTTTTTTAATCACACTGATGTTGATTCTTGACTCTTTCCAAGAGATAGTTGAACTATAATGCAAATATGCTTGATGGATAATTGAAGTGGGCTTATTGGGCTACTAAGAACTCTAAAAAAGGGTCCATACATTGGTGCGATTCAATCCAAAAATGGTGAAATATATATATACAAAGCTCTAAAAAAATACCATATATAAGTGCAGATTTATATTTTGCAACACATTAATTTTGAGAAAAATCTCCAAATCAAGTATGGAACCAGTATGAGTGCCTAACATATACAAAAGTATTTAAGCATGGCCTATGTCAATATTGCTTTCTGAAACTTTTAGTTTGGTTAATTTTGTCAACTAAAAAATGTTTTCAACATTATAGCATGTTTTAAGGACATATAGAGTAAATTAAAATTTCCAAGTACTAAAATTGACCTTAGGCTTCTTTATTTGTATTATTAGGGTCAACAATTTGGTTGTAGACAATTTTCATTTTGCAATTCAAAACTAGCAATAGATATGGAAAAACTTCAACTTTCAAAGTGCACTAATAACAAAATTTAGTGTTAACCACACTAGTTGATTTAAATTTTTTAGTTTATTCTTGATGAATATTTTCACCAATTATGTTTATAGAGATCCCCTCTTAAGTTTGAATAGTATTGATATTAATATTCAAAGTTAAAATGTTCATCAAGAATTAAAAACTTATAGCATTTCCAAATTAATTAGTGTAATTAACACTAAATTTCACTTAAGCAAGAACCACAAACTATATTGGAAACATCTCAATTTTCAATACATAATGCATTTGTACATTGAAGATTTTGAAATAATACAAGAATTTGGCTTTTGATTGGCCATTGTCAATAATATAGTAATACCAATTGCCATTGATTACAAGCACAATTTACATTTTGCCACACATTTTGATACCAAGTACTTTAATGATATCTCCAAAGAAAAAATTGATAACGCTTGAGGCATTTTGGTACATCAATGGTATCTCCAAAGCAAGAGGACATTATAACACCACATGATTCTTTTTTCATTTTATCTTGTGCAATGGCTCATGAGCAATTGAGCATAGCTAGCAACATCACCATATTATTGTCACAATAATTATTGCATAGAGCCCCTATGCTTTCAACTCAAAAGCATTTCACTAAATTTCCATTTCTAATGCTACCACTCACAAAGGCAATGGGTTCTTGGCACAGTGTCCCTAATTAGTAAGATTTCCATTATGATGTTGCATGAAAGTTTTTGAAATAGCCTCATATTACTAATTATGTTATAACCTATCAAAAATCTATCGTTAGCAACCACACGTCCCCATTGAATAGAGATAATCACTCTTACTAAAGTATAAAACCAAATCAATTCCCCAAATTTGAACCACAAAGAAACACAAATAACCTTCATTTGTCTACTTACTAAGAGTTCCAAAATATGGTGAACATCTAACTCATCAATGAGAAAAAGTGCAAATAGTGTTGTCATCAAGCCATTAGATTCTAGTGATTCCTACAAAGAAAATTGGTGCAATGAAAGAATTGCTCAAAATAAAGTGAGAAAAAGTTTTAAGTGCGATACTCCACCTACTGATCATAAAATGACCTCTTTACAAAAATTAGACTATGAAGAGAGTTTGGACTCGGTGGCAAGGCTTGTAGATACCACCAAGCCATCTGTGTCATAAGTACGCACCAAGCGTCGTCTCTCTCTTGGAGATTCAATCCATGAGACTTCAAAGTAGAAAGCTTGCTTCCGACCTACACTTTGACCCACACTACCTGGGCATGTCATGGCTAGTCCTCCGGGAAGCATGGTTGTTAGCAACCCTCCTTCAAACCGCATAATGTTTCCCAGTGAAGCCCCATTCATTGCAATCCTTGTGCCTTGCCCTCTGTCAGTTGTAATCTCCTGTAAATCGATAACAAACATCATCAACAATTGTTATAATTCCTTCCTACTAATAAAATGTCCTGCTACTTGATCAATATTAGCTAGAAGGTTCTTATTAACGCATATAAGATCAAGGATTCCTGGTTCTAAAATGGCTAATTCAAGTGATCATAATATGAAAAACGTAATTCAGATAGGGATGAACTTTGTATCATGAATATCAGAGAAGAGCATTGCCAAAAACCAACTAAAATTGAACAAAAGAAGTCTCCATATGACCTACTCAAGACCGCTTTAGAAAACATGAGACCCAACTTGGACCTCTTGGTCCTGCAGGCGATAAGTTTGGTTAGGGCAAAGACATCCTTTGCAGAACATCCAGAAGTCATATTTTGGCGTTCCATAAACCTCAGTTAACCAGTCTAAGATCACCTTAGGTCACACAGGTTGAAACAAGAAGTTTGAAAAAATAGGAAACCCTACACCTAGATCGGTGCATACCTTTTTGTCTCGTTATGTTCAATGTCAACTTCGCACCATTTCCAAGTAACAAGATTGAACATGAAGAGGTAGTGCACACATGGCTCCTACACGGCATGCTAAAAATATTTGAGGTAACAGGGTTCCAAGCTCCTCTCTGAAGTGGATTGGAGACTTACTACCTCAGATTGAAAAAGAGGTATTACCTCACTACGCCTAATTGCAAGGTTCCAGTTTTAACCTTAAATTTAAATTCTCAAGCTTGTTGCTTTTACCTATGCAATCTAAAGTGGCTTTAACCACCTATGGACAGACTCCCAGAAGTAGTGACTAACTAGGGAAATGCCACCCTGCTACACAGAAATAGGGATTGTGTTCGTGTGCAACTTCAATCGCAAGATTCTCTGATCTCTTTCTATTGTAACTCATTTTATTTGTAAACCCTGCACAATTCTGAGCCCTAAATTATGGGCCAAAATATTAGCCCTCCCCTGCAGTTCTCAAGACTCGTTTTGTACTATCACTCTACTTGCGGAACACAAACCTGGCTTGACATCCCGCAATGTCGTGAATGATAAGTGAATTTCAATACTCAACAGTTGGAGTCATCATCAACAGCAAAAACTATGAAGAGTGTCGCATGGTGGACCATGTTAACAAAAGAATTTGCAGAGGGATGCACTGCAGTACCAGTTTCATCTTGGCTTCCTCGTCTCTTTCATAGCAAACCCGGACATTGCAACGCGCCGAGGTGGAGCCATAAATGCCAGTTCGCTGTGTCACGAGTTGACCTGACCATCTGCCGAGTAGCGCCTGGATTCTGGTCCCAGGCTCGTCCACAAGGTCCCTTTGTGACTCTGCAAACGAGCTGCCATCTCGGCTCTCGTGAAAGACACCGATCACGTCCAGGAGGCCCCGCGGGTCCAGCACATGGAAGGCCCTCACCCGCCTTCGGGCGTCTTTGGAGTAGAGACAGCTCTCACATACTAGAGCAGGGCGTCGGGAAGGAAGCTTCACACCTCTGCCACATTGATGTTAGCCCATGTGTTAAACTTTAGCACCCAATCCTTCTGAAATCTGGGACAAGTATATTAATTACCTTCATTTCATCAAGATGGTCATGAAGGAAGGCGACTATTTAAGATTCAAAAATTACTTGGGATGAATGACAAGCTACACGGACAAAATATCACCCAGGTATGTTCATAGAAACAGGAGCATCTCACTGGAGTCCCAAACATCAACTAGACTGAAATCGAGTACATACAATGCATGGGTGCAGATGCACGGGTGGCTAGTTTCTACTAAGAAAAAAGTAATCGGAGGAGGAAATCTAGCATACTATAGGGTTCCAACCCTCCATGGATGACGCTTTAACGACCCTGGTAGATGAAGGCTCCATCCTAGCATTAAGGTGCTCTTTGAAGACCTTCACAATCACAAACCTTACAAACCTTACAAGGTGGAGTGAGTGCAGTTTATTTCAAGTGGTTGAAATGGTTGCTAGGCCATGCACTAAGTTGTCCTACCTAGGATCTAATCATTTATTTGTGTTCTAAAGAAGTCCCTGGGGCTTGATCTCATTCACCTTCGGTATTTACAAATACATTAGGGTACTCTAATTCTTCAGATCAGACTTTGTCGCCTTTAAACCCCTAAAAAATGCCGGGTCGGCACAGAGGGTCCTATATACTTTCACGGTAAAGGTAAGTTGTAGTAATTTTTTCACTTCATTTTACAAGGTTTGTCATACCTGGTGTCCAGGCTTACTTTGGAAACTCCTCTTCCTCCTCATCGTCTTCTCCTAGCACCCCGATTCTCAACACCTTATCCAGCATCTCCGATGTTTGATGTGACACGGTGTATGCATTCTTTCCGGGAAAGAAACCAACCTGCCATAATCAAGAGTGGAAAAAGTAAGCTCATTGGTAACTTCATCTCAGTGCCTTTGTAGGTTCGTGTACAACAGTTCACCCATTTGTGCCCATATGGCCATAAATGGTTGCATCCATATCTGTAAGAGATGAAATAAATCACCAACAAAGGTACAAAAATGTACCATTAAAAATAAGAAAATGCACCCTACATCATTTGATGATAAAAATAATTGACTATTAGATCCAGATTGAAGGTTTTATTTCTGATTTGGACACTTAGGGGGTAGGTCACTGATTTAGCTCATCTTTGGCTCAAATTCTTATAAAACCGCATAACTGATTCGTGATTTGGAGCATTAAGCAGACCTGCTGCCGCTGCTCCATTGTGAAGAGATTAGTATCCACGAGCTTGAACTCCTGCCATACAGGTTCATCGCCCTCATCAGCTGTTCTACTCTTCGAGGTTGCCTCTTTAATGTGCAGCCTGCCATAAATTAGTCCCACCTGTCAATGCTAGGAAAAGAAACAAGAAGCAGGGAAAACAACCCTAATAATTTGGAAATAGAAGAAGCAACGTGTTCCAAAACGATTCAGCACAACTCTTCTGAAATGTGTATATCATGCTTATTACTGAAACACCAGAACTATTATTGCAAGAAATAAAAATCACAAGTGACATCACAGACAGTTTCTTACGTCTGGAGAAGGCTGACATTCTCGCCTTTGCCATACGATGTTGCAGATAGCCTAGTCGGAATACATTGCAACACATTCCCCATAACATCGTATTGCTGCAAAGGGAGACGCCATGTTACACAGACAATTAAGCCAAGAGAACGCAATGTACCGTAAACCATGCCATTGACCATACCCCGCAAGTTTAAACGGCTTAGCAAATTCAAAATTGTGTGCAATGATTTGAAACTTCTTACAACTACTTGACAATGGAATCTTCGATTATCCACACAAAAAATGGCTCAAGAATCATATATATCTTGTGATTGATGAAAGTCCAACTGTCCGTGCTTAATTATCTTCACTTGCCTCACAGTCAAAGTTCGTCATAAAATAAAGTTTCTTGCAATTCACAATGTACACCGAAGGGAACCTTTCCACTACGTAAATGCAAAATTCTTGCTACCATTCCAAGGTGGTTGACAAGAAATTAGTGTCGTGCAATTAACGCAAGAAGAAGTGAAGGCGAGAAGTTAACAACACTTCAACCCTAAACCCTCAGACAAGAATTCACGAAACAAGACTGCGCTCACAATCGTAGACTCCATGAATCTCCTACGGGCGATAACTCAACATCTCCAAGTACAACTTCAAGTCCCATACCAACCAAAAACTTTGCATTCACTTCAGGATTATTCTTACAGTAAAACTCCCACTCCAGGATCCCGAATTGAGCTGAATGAACTGCTCCAGAGTCGCCAGTCCCGTTGCGCTGCCGTCGCCTTCATGGTTGGAAGCCTCGGAAGTGACTTGGCTAGAGAGCACTCGAAACACCGTCTTCTTCTTCTTCTTTTTCGACACTGCGTTGCTGTGAAGCTCCCTCCGTGGTAATTGCACCGCTCGCCATGGACACGAATGGCTGAAATTCAACAAGCGAGGGCGCAGCAGATGGAGCTTGGTGTGGGTGCAGTAAAATGGCAAAGGTGAGGAGGAGAGAGATGCCATTAGCACCGCGTGTGCGCGTGCTGGGTGGCTATGGCGATTGGAATGTGAGGGGTGATTCCGAAGAGCGACAATCTGTGGGAAGAGATTGAAGCCCGCCACACATCGTGGTGAAGGCGTTGGTTGCTTTCGCAGAGATAGAGAGGGAGGGATAGTGGATGGATGAAATCGAGTTGACGGCCCGAAAGGATGTTTCCATTCGTCCCAAATGTTACGGCGTTAAGCCAGATGGGTTACAGAAAAACTGTTCTTATTATTGATTCTTGTCAGGGTGGGCGGCAGCAATTCTTTGCCAGTTTGATTTGCGATACCGCAATTAATGCGATTTTCGTCTGTTTGGTTGCATTGCCTTTGCACTCTCCTCTCGGTATGAGATTTTGTAAGTTTTGTTATGAAGAAATGAAAGAAATTGTGGTTGAAACGGTGAGTTAGGGTTTCTTCCAGAATGTTTTGAAGAGATTAGGGTTTCATGTCTCAAAGATTTGGAAGAAGCACAGGATCGATGGAGCCTTGCGCGTGCCAAAACGATCACAAAGCTTCCACAAGCCCGAGGATTGGAGCAGGGGCAGGGAGCCGGAGCTTGGAGGAGAGTTTAGAATGTCCGGTGTGCTGGGAGTGCTTCAACGACAGAGAGAATACTCCTTATGTCTTGTGGTGTGGTCATTCGCTCTGCAAGAACTGTGTGCTGAACTTAGAATGGGCTACAGTGAAGCTCTCTGGCTTGCCGCTCCACTTGCCGCTCTTCATCTGCTGCCCGTGGTGTCAGTTTCTGACGTTCAGATTCAAGTGGAAGGGTCAACTTAGGTATCCGTGTAAGAATTTTTTCCTGCTTTGGATCGTGGAGAGCTTGCAAGGCGAGCTTGGTCGGCCTCCTGTTGGTTCTGAGGATACCACTGGATCTCCGTCTCTGGGACTTGTGGCGTTGATATTTTCTCGGGCGCGGCGTCCAAGCCTTGGAGTCGAGCAACGACAATCAGGCAGCGTGGGGAGAGGTAGTTTTGTTGTACCGGAGAGCAGTGGATGGAGTTTGATGCGGTGGCGAAGATCTGGCTTTCGTGTGGTGGCGTCGTTTTTGCAGTTCACAGCGCGGATTCCTCTTGTGCTGCTGTTCCTGGTCATTGTAGTGTATGTGCTTCCTATTAGCACCCTGGTGCTTGCTCTGTACTGCTTGATCACTGTATTGTTTGCAGTGCCATCCTTCCTGGTGGTGTATTTTTCGTATCCTAGTTTAGATTGGTTGGTACGGGCAATTGCGTCCTGAGAGTACGAAGTTACTTTCGTCCAAGTTCGTGCTGAACAAGGTGTTCCCACCCAATGAATTTATTATCATGTACACACGTAGATTATATAATTAGCTGAGAGCATTTTGTTGTCAAGCTCCACTTCCTACTATTTTCCGTAAGAAGGAAGCATTTAAAATGTTAAACATTGAGATCTCTATTTATTATGATTTGGGTTCCTGAACGAGGATGCTTCTGCAGTCAATTTTATCGTCAATCTAATTTCCGTCTTCTCTTTGCTTTGCTTTCTTGAATGAACTGGACTTGAATATGGTGTCTGTTGTCTCCACGGAGGAGGATTACTCGGATACAATGCGTCTGCGCTCTGGAGAATGGTCTATTGTTCTACCTGCGCTCTATGCTTCCATATCAGGGAGTGTCACTAGGAAGTTTTAAATCTTTTCTAGATGAAGCAAACGGACATTGAAAGATTTTCAAAAGTAGGAAATACGGTATACTCAAATACTCGCTGACTCAGATACGTATCTTATCAACGATTTCCTTTCCTAGCAGACCCAGCTCTAGTGCTGCAAAATTTGATGAACATAGGGTTTTGGTGGAAGGAACTGAGCTCTTGAATTCTCCTGGTTACGTTATTATAGAAAGCCTGCTGTATCATCATGCTTCCGTCCAGTATGAGGGAGATAATGTTGAGAAAATGTGTGCACGATTCATCGTCTGATTGACTACAATTTGCAGGATTGTTCGTTTGTGAATTTTGTGTTTGAGTTATGTGGCTTCGAGGGTGACTAAAGTATGTTACCTTCCCAATTGCATTCTCTAGAGGATTGACCTGCTGGTCTAGTGAGTTGTTCTGTAAAAGTGGTGATGCTGAACATCTGATTATTAGGGTTCTGTTGTACTATAGAGTGAGACCTCTCCTGTTGAAACATATCAAAATGTGGTTACTTTTTTATAATGCTTTTGGTGTGGACAATTATTATTTTTTCAATAGACGTCTTCTCTGTTCGTGGGCGGTAGTGGCTCCCGAACATGTGCCGATGCTCCTTTACATAAATTTCATCGGAGTCACAAAACAGGGCTGGCTGGAGCGATCCATGACAGGATTGAAAGTCGGAGGTGGTGGTAATTTGCGCACAGCTTCCTTGGCTTCGAGCACACATGCTGGTGTGCGAATCCAATCTCCCTGAGTCCATCTTTTGTCAGCGAATTTCCCGTAGACTGTGGTCTTGTTTGCACTAAACAAGAACTTGCCCTCACCCTCGGGCCTGTTCTTCTTGAAACTCCCTTCATATACATCGCCGTTCCGGAAGACCCATTGTCCAGCAATATAGTTTCCGTCTAGCCAGGTACCTATGAACTGCGTAAGCCGATGATTTGTTTAGTTGATGCACATGCCGAACGACTTAACAAACACTCCAATGAGGGAAATGAACTGTGTGTACGTGGTTTTGACAGGACAATGACGGACATCACAGTTGATAGATTTCTACGAGGACGGCAAATAGTGTCAAGTCTTCAGATTCAATGTTTTATTGTGATTGAACGCGCTAGCTTATTTGCTTTCAACTTCAAGAGACGACAGGTTGATCAAACTATCCTGGTGCAACGGACCTATCTCGTTTTCAGAAGTGGTGAGACCTTTTCCCAAGAGAACGAAGATACAAACTTTCACGTTCATATTTCCTGCTTTGGTTTGCCTTCTTAAAATCTTTGACATTGTCTAGTTCCTAGTTCAGCAGTGCTGTCTATATCCGTAGAAGAAAGACAAGGAAATGCATTAGGAGGAGAGCTTACCTGACTCATGCTCATTGCAAAGAAGTAAGTCCCTGTACCATGTCGAATGTTATTCTTCCATTCCCCCTTGTATATGTCCTGATTAGGGTACGTGTACTTCCCTTCTCCGTGTTTCATATCCCGATGCCATGCACCTGCAGGCACAAGGTACTTGAGTATCTTGAAATTTACGGAGCGATCAAAAGCTCAGAAGCCATTCAACGACATAGTTGCAGACGGCGTTTGAACTCTCGGAGAATTGCAGTTGCTATTGAGTAAAAGGATGCGCAGACTATTGAAGTGAGAAGCTTGCCGTCGTAAACACTCTTGTCAGGGTACTTCATGACACCATATCCAGTCTTTTGATTCTGAGAAAAGTTCCCTTCATACTCGGCTCCATTACCGTAGATATACTTTCCCTTGCCGTTTCGTTTCGAATCATCATAGTTCCCTTCAAAACTGTCTCCATTTGTGTAAGTTGCTTTGCCAGGGCCATATGGAATCCATCCATCGACCAATTCCCCGGACCAGGAAAACTCCTGAAAACGAGTCCACCCAGAAAATGGAATCAGAACTGTCTTGGATGGAAAATACTCTGTAAATCTTACATATTTCTTTTGTGCAGTGTAACCCTAAACCTAAGGCTCCTTTTATCGAACAAAAGCAGGAAGGGTTCTTGAAATTGAACAGCGGCAGTTATGTCTAAGCATTCAACTGCATTCAACTAGGTGGCAAATCGTGTGAGCTGCATTAATTACTTATTCGTAAAATCATATGTAAACTTCCTCAGAGTACAGATACATGCTAGCAGCAATCCTCTTGTTTGTTATGTTATCGTTGACGATTACAGCCACTCGTTATAAAATTTGATTTTTACTATCTTTCAGTAATTTGTTGAACTTGAAAACGCACAGAAATGTTGTATAATATCGAGGTAATAGGGTTTCAAGGTGTACCCCTGCTGCTTCGTTTTCTTCCTCGTCAGGCATTGTTCCTTAGTCAGTATTTGTAGTACTCTCATGGGATGCTACCAAACTTCGATTATGTTGCCAAAAATACGAAATCCTCAAATTCTCTGGAAAAAGGACGCATTCATGTTGTAGAATGAATAGGAAGCAGACATTGAACGAGCGCAATCTTGATGGTCGCATCATCATGTCTGAGGAGTGAAGCATTCGAGCAAATTGAGTTGCATCCACGAATTTGATCCATGAATCAGTGACCAGTAGAATGCCTCTCGGAAAATCAGAAAATTCAGAAATTGTTCAATTTGAAGGAAACATGCTGCTTCATTTCTGAAAAAATGCAATCAGAAAATGCAACTCAAAAGCAACTCGAATTGACCTTCAAATGCTTAGAAAGACTGCTCCTCTCAAGTTGACTGGAGAAGACTGCTGGCGGGGCAATCCACAGCCAAATCAAACTTACTAAGGCTTAATCATAGATGTCCCTTCAAGGACCAAATGAAGAGGTTGTCAAGATAACTTAAGAAGATCCACACGACTTTCAACCGAATTACGGTTATCATATATCCAATGAAACTGTGCTCACTAACTTAACCCATACACTGTAAAGGTCTCAAAGGCGCTTTTTGGTCATGCATTTTCTTTTTTAACCCTAGAAAGGCCTGGGAAGTCCAATTTTGGATGCAACATGGTTTGTTTATTTTTTGTGTATTTGACAGAAAAGATGCATGAATTGAGATATGAAGTAGTAACAAAAGTTTGTATTCATCTTGATCCAGATCCAATGACATGTGGCACTCCCAATTTGGATCATTATTGCACCTCCTACATAATTCAAAAGCAAAAATATGATCATGTATTTGATGTCAATAGTGCTTAGTGGTGATTAGTGGGTTCATGTATGAGGACCCCTAAAGGACCAAGTGTTTGTTGAAAACTCGAGTAGGATCGTACAAAGTCAATTTGTAATGGATGTTTTCAAACTTTTGACACAATATGGGAAAATTCACTGCCTTCATGGGAATTAAAATAAATTCCAATCACATGCTTGGATCAATAGTTATGCAGACTCCAAAATCTAAGCTTTTAAGGCAATTTGGGCATCTTTTGCAAAATTCCTAATCTACTTCTAAAATTTGGCATGTAGGTAACAAACATAATATAGTATGTAATTGTAATTAAAAAAAACTACATTTAGCTCAAAAATCTCATTCCAAGAGAAGTCAAGTTCTACTAATCCTTTTGGGAAAGAAATTATTCCTCTAACTTCAAATGCTATTTTCTTAAAATCTCTAATGTCAAAGTTCTTGAAATTTTTTCCACATATTCCTAATATTTGTCTCTAAGTTTTCACCATTTACATTTCAAATAAAAATTTCCTCACTACACAAAGAATCATTAAAAATGACTAGTGTATTGCCAATTTACTTCACCTCCTTGCATTGTAGGATGATTTACAATAAGCTAGAGTCCATATTTGCTTTCAAAATTGTGCATGAGTATATTTAACAAGATTTTGAACTCAATCTTAGAGAGATGCAAATTCATTAAGAGAAATTATTTTACTTCAAGAGGGATCAAAGTCTACTAACCTTGTTTTGCAAGAATGAAAAGAAGTTTTTTTTTCCTCAAGTGCTTCAAACATTTATAATCTTTCAATCTATGTAATCAAATAGTCAATCTAAAAATTTTCCACAAAATTCCATAATATTCTAGTAAACTTTTGTATAGTTGAAGTTTTAAAAAATTCCAATTTTGGTCAATGTATTAAAAAATGGAAGTTTTTGATATTTTTCTTGAAAAACACCTTGGTCCTTTGGAGGTTAAAATGACATTCAAATGAAAGATGTTAATTTTTGAATTTTCAATCCATTAGTGCATGTCTTGATATATATTAGTGCATATATAATATTCTAGGAATCAAATATGATACTATATTCATATACATGCTCTACAAACCTTTGAGGGCTAACATCTAAACATCCAAACTATATTTTGGGTAGCATAGTGATTTTGGATAGTTTACTATAAATGAAATTTTTAAGTTTTTTAATTTTAATTTTTTACAAAACATGTGGACATGGTTTTTCTTGAACGCCCAACAATTTCATAACTTTTGACTACATGGTTAAAAAGTGATGGAAATTTCTAAATTTTTTTTAACATCTTTTCAAACCAATTTACTTCAAGATCATAGGGTTACATGTGTAAAAAAAGTTTTTTTTCCTAAAATTTGGTACTTGTACTAGAAATGGCAGTTTTAGAGTGTTTTTGGTAAAAACATAGTCTCTCACCTTTAGAGATTAATGTTTGTATTTTGTATTTAAATATTTTTGTATTTGAATATATTATTATATTTAAAAAAATCTTGATACCATAGTATATACTCCCTTTGTCCCAAAATGTTCTTCTTGTTGGCCTTCATTTTTTGTCCCAAAATGATCTTCCTGTTGTACTTTGTGAGCTGCAAATTGGTCAAATTTAACTTTTGGTTATTCTCTAGGACTAACAAAACAATTCCAAGCGATAGTTCCCCCTTCATCTATGCAATCACTAATCAAAAGACAAATAAAATGGTTGAAGGGGTCAATCAACACTTTTTGTTTTTATTTTTTGCATCTCTTTGAATATTATGTAATTGAAGGAGATGAAGGTTTGGGGAGGCAAAATATAGGTCCACATATGGTCTTTGACTTATACTAACTACCCACAAAATGACGACCTCACACTCAATAATTAAATAACCACTAGTGCTCCTTGAAAATACCCCAAAAAATTCACTTTTCAATAATCCAAAACTACTTTAAAAAGGACTTCAAAACTCAAAGTTTCAAGGGCAATAGAAGTGCACCAAACTCCATATGTAGTGCAAAACAGGCTTTAAAAATATTATTTTTAGTCTTAATCCAGAACATTTTGTCTAACTGGAAGAACATTTTGGGACGGAGGAAATATAATGAATACAAAACATTATTTTAGCTCATAATGACGATTTTACATGAATTTATAAGGTGTATATACCTATGGACCTTAAATAACCCCTAAGCGTTCAAGCAACCTTTTTTTGGTCATTGTCTAGCTTTGGGGACCATTTTTGGGTAGAAAAATAAAATAATTTTTATTTATTTTTAATTTTAAAATATTGGATTGTCTTTTAGTATTTAAATTCAGAACTAAGATTGTTATAGTAAAAGAAAAATTATAAGAGAAATAGCTCAAAATATTTAGAATTTGCCTAAATTGAAAAACTTACTATTTAGAAAAAATGTTGGTGTTCTCATTACTAAATCTTATGCATTTTTTTACAAATCAATAGAGACCATAATTTTGATCAATAAAAAAATATTCAAATGCTAAAAATAAAAATTATATTTTTGATGAATTTTTTAAGTTATATTTTTAAAATTGATTTAAAGAGAATCTAAAAATAATTTTGTAATTTTGACCGTAATGATTCTTTCTACTTTTCATGCTTCACTATCTTTTGAAAAGAAATAGGCAGCCCCCCCTTTCTCTGAAAAATCAACAATTGTGTGATTCAAAAAGAAAACAATCCCCCCCTTCTAAAAAATCAACAGTCGTTTCATTTGAAATGAAAATAATAATTTCCTCTGAAAATCAACAATTATGCAATTTGGAAAGAAAACAATAATCCCTAGTGCTGTGCGATTTGACTTAAAAAAGTCGTTAGTATAGGTGCTCCATCTGCTTGAATCATCTGCCTACCTTTCAAAATTGCAAGTGAAGGTCATAGTAAGTGTATTGAAACCCACCTATGTTGTGAGGACATTGTTGGAGAAGATAGTCAACAATCATGACACTATTTAGATGAAGTGCAGCAATGTGCGGCAATGTAAAATTTCAATTTGTACATGATTAACTAAAGTTGATTTTGATATTCTTTATAAAAAGCTTAAAAATTAGCAAATCATGGTTACCTTGATATAGATGCAAAGTCACTCGACGGTTACCTTGACAAAATACTTCTTGTTTGGATATCCAGACTCTGTAACTTATATAATTACACTAACTTATCACTTATACTACCAGTGTCTAAAATAAATTCTCAAAGATAAGTTAGTTAATGACAACCACTTGAAAAATTTAATAGTAGAGCTGCAATTAATCTTCAATTAATCTTCCTATCTGAAGGCCATATTCATTATATTGAGACTTTTTGTAGATTTTGAGACAAAATGCTAGTTATTGGAAAATTCATTTAAAAAAATGGTAATTAAAACCAAAAATAAACAATGTTAAAATAGTGATTCTATAATGAAAATCTAAAAGTTGTTGTTGTTACCTATTTATAAAAAAATACTAGAAAAGAGATAAAACAATTTATTCTCGAGTTGAGGATAAAAATGAGACTGTGAAAAGTCTCAATATAACAAATATGACCTTAATCTATGAATATTAAATTAAGAGCAACATGTGCAGATTGAGGGCTTCACATACAAAAGTTCCAGGATCATAGCTTGAGTATCCAAATTGATGTAAATTCCATCAAACATTGTTTTCCACTATGTCAAATTATCAACAAGTGGAATGTCTGCCTAGGTGTACAATTGAAAGTCATTGCAATTTTAAAACATAACATCAACTAGGCTCTTTAAAGAATTTCCCGTGGATGGAATCTGATACTTGACCTCAAAGAAGAGACTTGCATTTAAAAACACAAAGAAGTATGATTGATAACTTGCATTTAAAAAACAACACTTGCACTTGAAGGTGGAAGTGTAGGCTACATGTTTATTGTGCTTTGATTGAAGTAGTGTAGGAGGGTGTCCAAAGCGTTTTTTGTGGGACTATGAAGAATAAATGACAATCTCTCATTAAATCATTGTTGTTGTATTTTCTGTAAAATTGGAGTTTTTAATGTAATTTAGGGTTTACTGCGAGAAGAAAGGAATTGAGGAGGAAAGAAGTAAATTTGGAGATTGAGTATTTCAGTGTAGGGAATTGAGAATGATTTTTGTCCAATGGCTACATGCCACATGTACAAAAATTATTCCTCCACTACCCTATTATTAGACTTCTACATAATTTTTCACTATCTCTTCATTATCTTCTTTGATGCAAACTTCAAAAAAATTATAGAATTTATATTTTATGACACATTTATGTTTTGTTTGAACCCCTGGGACTTTTAGGGATTAAGGAACCTTTATGGTTTAAACCTTTATAATTGTACTATGCTATTTGATGGATGAAATTTTTAAGTTGTCTATTTAAATACAATAACCATAAATAAAACCTTTTCACAAGTGCATTGTACATTCTACAATTACAATTGCAATCCTAAAACTAAGAATTAACCCCAACATCCTAGCTAATAATTGTTGTCTTTTTTATAATCATCATAAATATATATTGATTTATTGGATATTATTGATCTTTAACCTTTAAGCGCTCTGACACCCAATTTCTAGAGGATGAACAAATTCATGTTCTTGTTTCTTTCTCATCATTGCTTGATGAAAGTCATCCTAGTTTATAGAGATATTTTATCAAATTTATATCTTATCTAATAGTTGGATTTGGTGTCAATAGAGTATATACTTTGCTAAAATTATAAATATAGAAGTATGTCTACATTAAAACAAAATTCAGGCCTCAAGAGGGCTGCAAGTTTTTAGTGGCAGTAGTGCAATTATAGAAGAAATTGAAAAAAATTATTATTATTATTATTATTTAAATTAGCAGCTAATTTGGCATTACTAGTGCCACATCAGCGCCATGTCAGATTGGATATTTTTTAAATAAAAAATTATTTTTCTATTTTTCTATATTTGCACTATGGAGGGAGCAAAAATAAAAAGTTAGCGGCCCTCTGTAGGGTTCAGATTTTTTCTAATGGTGGTTGACCAAACCAAAATTGCATTGATTCTAATTCAAAACTGGATTTGCAAAAATGAGGTCCTAGATTTAAAGACCACAAAAATTTCAAAAAATTACCAGATAAAGAGAACCTCATTTCAAATCCATTTCAATGAGTTTTATTCAAAAAATGATAATTTTTTTGTAATTGAATTTAGAAGGAATTTAAGAGTTTTCTTTTCAAAATTTATTAAAAAATATCGGTGATAGCATTGGCAAATCTAACCATACAAATTGGATCTAATATTCAAAATCTAACATTTTTATTCATAAATCAGTTCCAAAGTATTCTTCCAAACAATACTTTATAATGATTTTTTTCAAATCGTCAATTCTAGAAAAGACTCTAGACGTTTAGGAGTTAATTGATTTCTAACTCCTAAATTTTTTCTAGAGAGATAATTGTGTATTTCCTTCATATCATATATAGTTTGTTCATTTAAAAAATTAAGATTATTATAATTCTTTGAAGATTTAAAGTAATGTTATTTATATAAAATATAAACATGCTTAAAGTATCTCAAAATCTTAGATAAAATGTAGATTTCTATGAAGAAAATTACAACAATAATCGTAGTGAGACATTAAATTTTATAGGCTAACTTTTCACATTGCTATCATAATTGTGGTATCACATATCCACTTGCATTTGTAATAAGCCCTTCAATTTAGAAACCTTCTACTTTCATAAAGTAAATTAGAAACTAAACATGCTAAGTTTTGTATTATTAATAATGGTCAAAATCAATTGCTCCATGTCATTTAAGTTTGTTCCCATGACAAAATTTAACAGTGTTTTATAGAATTGTTGAAGTTTCTATTGATAACATTTGGATCTAATATCATTTTTTTTTCAAATATATTTTCATACAAGTGAAGCCTTTGAAATTGGTTGGTGGCAAATTTGTAATTGCATTAGAAATTTTTTGGGGCCTTGAAATGGTTGTTAACAAAAGATTCCCTAAGCTATAAACCAACATAGTACTGGCTAGATTATTACAAAATTTAAAAATAATATTTACAAATTAAAAATAATTTAAAAATAAAAAATTCTAATAATTTGATGTGGCACTAGATGTGGTACGGGACTCTAGAATATACTCTCTTCAGAGTCTAGACTTACTTAGGTATCTATTGAAATTTAATCTTTAACAAATTCTTATTATCTTTTAGGGCGTGATATCGACGTTGACTGCTCTTGACATCTGGTTGTTGACACGGCGAGACCAACCTCGCAAGACTTACCAGAGCAGTTATACGCCACCCACTAGCCACGAGGCAGGTAAGTTGCTGCCTTTGGAGGCTCTTCTCCTTGGACCAACTCAGCTTGGGATTTTGTTTGAGCTGTGAAGTCAGTTGGCTCACAGATACCTCGACGACCCCAACGCTCATACACCATCGGTCGTATAGGCAAAGACTAAAGGACGGTTTGGGGTAGACGAGGAGGAGATACATCATAGCCTCCAATTCTATTTCAAGCTGGCTCTAGCCACGTGGAGGTTCGAGAAGGCTTTCACTTTGGACTGTTTTGAGGCAGGTTATCCCGCCTATACCTCGCTCCAGCCATTGCCACTCCTGCCTACCATTGACATTTGTTACCCGGGCCCTTTTGCAATTGAGGTTGACAACCAGTACCTGTTTGAGGTGCCGCTCATTGATTATTCACGCGTCCGCGACAACCCATACATCGAGAAGACCAACTTCAAGAACCATCACGGTGATATCCCAGGCTTTCAGCATATCACACTAGAAGGCTGCCGGGGCATCTCGACTCGTCTGGTACCCACAACCTTGGGGCCAGAGCACCAACTGCTCTACATCGCAGAGTACAGTGCAACCTGTGAGTCGTGCCAGGACAGAGAGGACCATCGAGTATCTCTGTACACTGCACCAGGAGGTGAATACGTACATCGACCGGCATATCACCCTCTATTTTATCCATACCCGAGCCGGAGCTTGAGGAATCGTGTCGATCGCATCGAGAACGCGACCTTCTTCAACAACGAGAATACGTGGAAGGAGCACGAGGCCGACATTGCGTGCATCGAGGAGGAGCAGCATCCGTACTTCTTCGAAGTCCGACCGACGACCGCAGAGATAATCAGCACCTTAATCTGCGAAGACAAGGTGTTTACGATAGAGAAGGTTGTAGAGTAGTTAGCTCTACAGTGCTACATAGTATTGGTGTAGTATTGAGTGGATTTGCATTAGCATCGCAGTGTGAGTGTGGCTCCTGCCATACTTATGTACGGTATTTGAGTGGACTTCATATCTATATGATTGGATTGGATTTGTGTGAATCTGGACTCCACTAGGTCTTAGATGCCACCAAAGACAAACACTCCCAAATCCCATCGAAGTTTACGATCACAAACAATACCAGAAAGTTCAACACCAGTGGAACCACTGGTAATAGAAGAAGAGATTGAGGTTCCGCAAACCATGGATACAAATTCAATGAATCCTAGAGAGCCACCAGCGCCTCTAGTACCGGAAGAGGCACATGCTAGAGGTCCTGGACCCGACATTCCGGCTATAGATCCAATGATACTACCTAGGGGTTTACCTATTAGGGTTCCCCAAGGATTAAGGAAAATTCCTATCCCTCATCATTTACCACGATTCTCTGGCTCAAAAGATGAAGATCCATCGGCCCACGTAGAGAAATTTGTGGAAATTCTTACTTCAAGCCTAGTTACAGATCCGAGCTATTACTTAATTTGGTTTCCAAACACTTTAACGGGGACTGCATATGCATAGTATAGATCACATGTGGCTGAATTTTTCATCACATGGGACCAACTATACTTGGCATTTTTACGATATTTCCGACCCGAGACTGGGCAACAACAAGCATTGACAGCTTTGAACAATTTACAAAGATGATCAACGGAAGACATCACGACATATGTACGGAGATTCCAAATAGTACGAACCCGCTTTGTGGGAGATCTTCTCAACAATGAAACTATCCGACATTACTTCATTCAGGGAATTGACTCACAATCAACCATTAGGGACATCCTTTCTAGAATGCCCCAAACCCTAGAAGATGCAATTGAAGCGGCTTTGGAAGTGGAGAAAATTGATAAGGAAAACGAACGAATGGTTAGAAGGGTAGGAGAGACTATACCGGCCTTCATTCCGGTACACCATTATCAGATCACAAATCCAGTGACCTATCAACATATGTCATCAAGAAATGGTTTTAACAGCATTAATGGCGCTCATCCAGTGCCATTAGCCACAAGAGATCCCAATCCGGTGTTAATGCTACCAGCACTGCAAGAAGGAATGGATCAGCTACGCTCCGAGATACGACAAGCTACCAACGACATGGCCAAATCAGTACGTGAGTTAACGGAGCAGATGACCAACTTAGTACAAGGACGAGGAAAGCAAGCGGCTATTTATCATGAATCAAGATCACATACCACTGGGGTATGGTGCAACAATTGTGGTCAACCTAACCACACTCCTCCATTTTGTCCGTTGCTAAAAGATCAACAACCACAGCAACAACAACGGCCATGAGCACCACAGCAACCGCAACCCCAACCATATTGACATCCAAATTCAAACCAGGTTAGACTTAACAACAGTTTGTATGGACAATGTTCTATATGCAAAAATCATCATGCAGTTGGCAACTGTTGGGTAGAACACAACATCATATGCGAATGGTGTGGAGATCATCATCCTACCTCACGGTGCAAGACCTTAGACAAAGTTGTTCCACTAGAGTTTCCGCGGGCCGACTACCCTAAACAAGCCCAGAACAACATGAAAGGAGCTCGGTTTACCGAACCTAGGAAGGAAAGTGCACCGCCCAACTTATACTATGATCATACTAACAGGCAAACTCAGAATGCACCTGAAGCTGTGCAAACTAATAAAGGGATTATGCCTTTGAATAATGCAACTAGAATACAGGATGTGCAATTTATAGATGATCATCAAGCTTCACTACGTGTTGAAATCGAGTTGGCAGAAGAACAACACATCCAAGCTGCACTACCTACTTTGGTAGTGACTAGAGGAGGATCAAAGACTGACCCTCCTCCATTGACGACAACTCAAGGCAATAATCCGGAAGAATCTGACTCAGATAGCAGCTCCAGTTCCTCAGGAGATTCACCTAGCTTTACCGATCTGCAGAAAGCTGCTAAAGAAGTCAGATTTGACCCAAATCCTCCGATTCAGATGGAATTCGATGAGGATGAATATCAATTCGTACCAATGAATGATATTGATGATGATCCCGCTCCTAAAGCTCGTACTATGGCACCAAAATCTACAAATCCCTTTGTTCCATACAATTTATGGGAGGATTTGTCCCGAGCTAAAGCGAATATCTCATTTGGGCAGTTAATACAGATAGCCCCTTCATTACGTCGAGAAATGAAGGAAGGAGCTACAGTACCTCGGGTCAAGAAAGCTAATCAAGTTAACAAAGTAGAATTAGTACCTGATTTGAGGAATTCCAAGGAATCATTTGACGCTGTAGAGATTGAGGTGGAGATCGTCGATAAAACCATACCGCGAGTATTAGTCGACGATGGAAGCAGCGTCAACATTATGCCGGCATTCACGATGGAAAAACTTGGATTACAAGTAACCCATCCTTCTCATGTCACGTTGAAATGTGCTGATCAAAGTTCAGTTAAAACACTGGGCCAAATCAAGGATATACGCATCCAGACAGGAGGAGTTGATTATATAATCACTTTTGAAGTTATCAAGCTAAAAGAAGAAGCCAACGAGGGTTACCCACTTTTATTGGGCCGAGGATTTCTCCGCCAATGCGGTGGTGTAGTGAACTGGGCGGAGAAACGACCCACATTTACTTATGGACCCACAGAATCTAGAACAATTGTGTCCATTATCTCTCGAGGCCCCTTACTTGGACTTGACGGGAAACATGAGCTACCGACAGTCCAAACTAGCCGAGCAGAAGCAATTACCGATTTGGGCCCAATCAAATGCATTGGACCAGGATTATACGACTTCGAAGATGATGGCACTTTTGCCCAATGGCTTCAAGATCATCCAAATGAAGATGAAGCCTTCGTCCTCATTGATGAAAAAATGACTAATTCTCCTCCTCTCATAAGCAAGCCCTTGATGCCCGCTCAGGACGAGTCAATGGTTTTACCAATTATAGTTGAGAGTGATGGAACACCGATAACCATTCCAGTAGATGATTCGAAAGTAACTCTAGAACTCGCTATGTTAGACTTGAACACAATACCACTGATAACAATTGAAGAAAATTACACAGCAAGGTTAAACGACAAAGAGTCACCGTAACTCAATCAACCAGTTGACAACACTAGAGTTGAAGGAAGTCATGAATCAGAAGGACCTTCAGTCACCAAAATGTTACTTAACCAACGATCCATCATCGAAAACGTAGTACTATCTTCCACCCCTATTCCACCACAATTATGTCATTTCAAACATTCAACTCAATCCGCTTCTTGCATATGTTGTCGTGAGTCTCATATGGGCCAAGAAGGCATTCATCACCAACCAGACCCTCACAGGGTTCCTTTAGAATGTCCAAGTCCACCTCCGGATATCCAAGAACAACAACGGCATGTGGACTTATCCCTTACGTTAAAGTCGCCACCCTTGGTTGCTGAAACATTGAAAGGGAGGAGGAATGTCAGGCGATCACATCCATATGCAGGGGCATCTAGCACTTCTCAAGCATCACCGTTGGGATTGACGAAAATCCACCCCGAACCTAAGCCAAATACTTTCACCCAACGGTTGGAGGCAGAAGACGTACCACGAGAAATAGAGGACGAAGCCCTGGTGTTACTAATCGAACAAGTAAGGAGCGACATTACAAGAAACAATCAAACCTCTTGTCCACCTAAGCTTGGGAATTTGGCATTTAAAGGTTTTCCATAAGGAATAACTAATGCCCTCGAAATCTATCAACAACAACTCCAGCAGGCTTCACTCGTTGTAGAAACAAGAGAGAGTCCACACCAATCTAGGGAAGCTACCACCAATCTACTTCAAACTGAAAACAAAGTAGGTACTCCCTTTAGTTTCTTCTCATATCTTTTACAATTTGCTTTTTGAACTTTTTTGATTTTCATTTGATTTTCATTGTCTTGTTTTGTTTTGTTTGCTTTTAATTGCTAAGTTTTAGAATCCTAATATTTGGAAGAGGCATTATGGTTATGATTTCCGGCAAAACCTTGAATTTTAGAATTCATGGTTTTGATTTCCAGATTAGATCTAAAGTATCTAATCTTTTACCTTGGGTTTCATATTGGTGGAACCCTAAAAAAATGAAATAGTAGGCAAATAATTGAGGTAACCGAATTAGCTTCACATAGAAGTTAACAGGACCTATCAAAAGCCACTATCCCAGGAATCATGTAAAAATAAAGGCGTCTTAGTGCCCACCATGTCCTAAACTAAGCGTATTCCATTGGTCCTCCAATAATGGACGGCCAAAGGGGTATGATCCACCAGATAACACAACCAAATGAACCTATCACTCTAATTTTTTCATTTATTTATTTTTTATTTTTATTTTTTATTTTTTGTTTTTTGTTTTTGTTTTTGTTTTTTGTTTTTGTTTTTGTTTTTTGTTTTAATTTACAAGTTTCGTTTATTTTAAGTTTTCATTTAAGAACCGTATTATAGTTATGATTTCCGGCAAAACCTTGAGTTTTAGAATTCATAGTTTTGATTTCCAGATTAGAGCTAAAGTATCTAATCTTTTACCTTGGATTTTATACTGGTGGAATCCTAAAAAAGGAAGTAGTAGGCAAATAATTGAGGTAACCGAATTAACTTCACATAGAAGTTAACATGACCTATCAAAAGCCACTATCCCGGAAATCATGTAAAAATAAAGGCGTCTTAGTACCCACCATGTCCTAAACTAAGCGTATTCCATTGGTCCTCCAATAATGGACGGCAAAAGGGGTATGATCCGCTAGATAAAATAACTAGGTAAAACCTATCACTTATCTTCTTTGTTAGTTTTATTTTAAAGTTTACAATTTTTATTTTAGAGTTTCCATTGGAAACCAATATTATGCTTTGATTTTACTAACTACTTGGAGTGATCGAGTTGAACATTTCCAAGGTATTCCTAACCAATTATATCTTGATCAGTTTGTGTGTCTTGATCAATTTGTGTGTCTTTTAGATACAGGTTCAAACCATCACATATCAGGTTACCTATCACATTTTGGTGCGACTTGGCGTCAAGCTAGGACGAGTTAGGTATGTCTGCTAAGTACTCATCATCAACTACTTAGGTAAGTCCTCATTTTAAAGTTCTGTTTTTAAAATCTTCAATTTGAAGTGGCGACCATGTTGAAGATAAACCACATGTAGGTGCATTTGTAGTAGTCAATTGGATCCCACATCGTTATGTAACCTTTTCGCTTCTCACATTCTTGGTAGCTAGGTTGTGAAATTAGGAAGTTGGTGCAGCAATTTCCTCAACTAGCATAAAATTAAACATTGAAGCGCAAGCAATGTTTAAGTCCTTACCTATCAAATCAAGTTCTAATTGCTTCAATTTTCTCTAATTGTTTTCAAGTTCTATTTTATCCTTTTAGTTGGTTGTGAAGGTTAGGAGATTAGGGCAGTGATTTTCTAACCCAACATAAAAGAAAAAACATCAGGGCAGCGGTGTTAATCCAACAATTACTAAAGCTACTAAGTTAGATATTTTCTTTATTACTATTTGCTTTATTTGCTTTAATTGCTTTATTGATTTTTAGTTAACTTTCGCCTAATAGTGGTTGTGAACACAGAATGGAATGTATAGCTAATTTTAGTATCAGTCTTCACGAACAAGCTACCCAATCCCTTCAGGCTTTATTTTAAGACGTAATCCTTCACAGTTAAGTGGTCTTGGTCCCTGAGGCTGTTTCTTGGGTGTCAGCCTTACACGTGAAGCTGCTAAAGATGGTTGCATGTGACATCTGGACTAGCGTAAAGGAAAAGCATTTGGGCAGCAATGTAGTCCATTTCTAGGCTTGAATCATGCTACTTTGATACTTCAACTCTAGTATAAAGCCTGAGAAGACTTCTTGGCTCAACACTAGTATCCATTTTGCTATATTGCTATCTCAACTCAAATTTTTAGTTTAGTTACAGCCTTTGGCTATTCATTGGTTAGTTCATGATTAGGATCTAGTAGAGTGTAAAATGCACCCAGATCCATAGTCATTTTCTTAGCGACGAGAACCCGGTAGGTCCCGGTTGAATCCATGTCGTATTATTTCAGCCTTACGCTCGCATAGTCGGGAGATTCGTGGGCCAACATCATCATCAACAATTAGCCTTACACTCGCATAGACGGGAGATTCGTGGGCCAACATCATCATCAAATTTTTAGTTTAGGAAAAACCAACTTCAAAATTAGCGTAGGAAAATTAGTTTAGGAATCATGAATCAGGATAGTAATGCTAGAAATGCATTGCCACTGACACCCATCTATGAAGAAACCGCTACTTCAACGGAGAGCCCAGATAGGTCAAGTCCAGTACCGCCACTGGAGCGCGAAGATCCCCCGGCAAGGTCAAGTTCAGCACCTCTGGTTGATTCCAAGTCACTTCAACCCCCACAAGAGCCAGAGCCACTCCAAGAACAATTTACACAACCATCAAGCGATAATTTTACTTTTCAGCCCTTAGAAGAGCCAACAACTGATCCACTAGAAGAATTTAGGACGAGATCATCGGAGGAGCGAGCGCGAGCGCCCATTGAAGATCCACATTTACAAGATTTGTTACCATTGATTGAGTCTAGACAGGAGTGAACACAACAGCCTACGACGGATCCAAATGCACATGAACCAATCTAACTTTCTCAGTTACCAAATACACGCCGAAGATCTCGAGAGGAGCAGCAACAACCTGGACGTGATACACCACTTGAGCAAGTTCCATCAATTCAAGAGTTTCCCAGACCCTGGCCACCAAGGGCCAGATCTTTGGTGATTTATCTGGAGAATGTAGAGGTCCTCCAACCAGGCCATAGAGTCATGTTTGAAGGACAATTCGCAAATCTGGATGAAGTCATCAACATTACATGCCAACCTTTGGAAGGTGGTCACGTATTCACTATACGAGGACCCTTACGAGTCCTTCCACGGGAACGGTGGTCACTTTATGTCTTAGAAGTAATGAGTCAGATCACCACTTTCTTTGACTTATTGTAGGAGTAGTGTTATCTAAAATCCATAGTTTTCAACCAAGGACGGACCACCTAAACATCTAGTTTGGAGGTATACACGATAGTTACTGTTATAATGGGTATTGGTATTTTTACCACAAATTAGGCCAACTAGACTTCTCAAGTCTGGCGGTACGCAGTAACAGTCATTGTAACCAGGACCCTCTTTCAAAAATAAAACAAAAACAAAAATCTAACACTGTATACAGTCAAGAGAAAGGAGCAATATTTCTACAACCGGCGGAGACCGATGGACGTCTCCAAACCGTTAGAACTCGATGGCACGTTACCTTATCGGGCCGTAGTTTACTCCGTTGGCGACGAGGGTTCGAACTGTGGACCGTCGCCGGGGCGCCTCCCACCCCTAAACTAGTGACAAGGCAGGAATGATCACCGATTACCACGGCTGGGGACACTTTTCGAGTAAAGCTCCTAGCATTGAGTTCTAGACTACTTGCCTTTTTATTTTTTGTTTTTGCTTTTCTCTTCTTTTAAAATCCAAATCAACTCCGATGGAGACGGATATCACAAGAAAATTACAAGATAAAATTAATGAACCATGCTTAGAGTCATAGAGTCTGATGTCAAATCTTTTAAGAACCACATCAATAGTCCAATTTGGAAAATGGGTCCGTAGACTTGTCTTAAACCCATAAATCATGTGTCAATGAATTTTTCCGGTGGAATTTTCATGATGATACAAATTATTCATGGAACGCCAACTCGAAATAGTGTTCACTATTTTTGGTGTCCATATCCATACTTGAGTAAGATCTACTCAAGATTCTGGTATATTCTACTTGCAATTAAACAGAAGTATGCGTCCAGAATGATTTCCCCCTCGGGCGGAAATTATAAAAGACTTTGGTGCGTCAAATGATTTCCCCCTCGGGAGGAAATTATAAACAAACCTTATTTTAATTTTGGAGCATCATAGTCCAGAACTAAAATAGATAGCCATTATGCCCTAACACTTGGCTTTTGACATAATCTAGCTAGTTGTCAGTTTAGTCAGATTTAAACATTTTGGTGTGTCATTGTCCAGTCTAGAACCTTATAAGGGTGCGTCATATTGAGTATAATACTAATTTGAAAGTTACCTCCATTCACACTGGCAAAACTTTGACCAAATTTAATTTGATCAAATGCTTGAGCAAGATTTTGACCCTGTTGCCCAGTGGATAAGCGTGAGCAAGTCTAGGGTTCTCACGGTTTACAATCGTACCGCAGATGGCCGCCATATGTGAGCCCTCAAGTTAACACTTGAAGCTCTGGATTTATTTTTTGCAATTTACTATTAGTTTTTGGTGTTAATTCATGCAAAATAGCATGAATTAGTAGTTGAAAGGAGTTTGGTAGAAGTCCCTACCAGATTAGTGAGGAACCTTCCTAAATTCATGGAAAGCACAAAATACTATGCTTTTCTATGTTTATGTCTTAAGTTCATTGTCTTAGAGTCCATATTAACGTATTAAAGAGATGTGAGGATGTGAGAGTTAGCCAGTTCTAGTGTCTTGTCCATGTAACGCTTGACATGTGAGTACATGTGACATCCTGGCTAAAGTGCAAGAGTCTATATCAAGGTTTAGAAGTATCTCGATCCAATTCATGTAGAATATGGACTAGTTACATGAATACCTATAAATGTTTTAGAATATGAATCAGAATGCAAAGTAGAAGAAGGGCGAGGTGATTGGAGCTTACAGAAAGGTGCTTTTAGGATAAAAGCATGCCAAAAGATCAACACCGGAGCTAATCATCCACAACAACCCTGGTACCAGAATAATTTTCCCCCCGGGCGGAAATTATTAAGGAATTGCTAAAATTAGCATCCTTATTGGAGGTTTGGTTTTGCCCTTGGCCTTTGGACACTTCCCAAAAGATGGCCCAAAAGTTTCAAGATTTTACAAAACTCCACAATGACTCCATGGGAAGTCAACCGCCTTTGAAACTGATGGTAATTTCCTAGAAATTATCCAGAGTGCGGTAAAATCTCACTAAAAATTAGATTAGAGTTTTATGTATTACATAAGTGACTTGTCAAATTTGAAGACTTTCTGATAGTCAAAAGTACCCGAATAGGCAACGACATCAAATTTAACAAGAATTTACAACATGACGGCAGGTTGACCGGCGAGCCAGGAGCTAGCGGTGTCTGAATGTCGCAAATAAGGAATGTTTTCTTACTATCAAGAACCTTCCAAGCAACCCTAGCAAGTTAGTTTTCTCGGGAAACTCAAATTCCATTAGTTGGAGTTTTGACTTTTCTCTAGAATTACCGTTACTGGTTTTTAAGAATATTTACAGCCTGGAAGAAGGGGGTAGGGGAGCCCCTAGACTAATTGGGGTCTTCTAAACGCGATGGCGCAATTGGTTTTCAATTTGGAGTTATTCCTAAAAGATAGACAGGGCCAGCTCTTAGTTTGACTTTTTTAGAGTAATTAGCAGTAATTCAAGGTTAATTAACAAAATATCTTGGTGAAAATTGAAGATTGGATTTAGTTAAGATGTCAAATCTTTCCTTTAAAAGCCAATTTAGATTAAACTAAGAATATTTGGAATTGACCTAGGATTAAATTGCAAAATATCTAGGTTAATTAGGGTTATTTTCATAAAATCTTTGGGGAAGATCAAGGATTTGATTTAGGTAAGATTCCAAGGCTAATTAGAGCCTCCAAGGAACTTGCTTGAAGACCTTCCTTCCTATTAAAAAACGATTAAATGCAAAATATCTCGTGGTAGTTTAGAATTTAATTAGGTAGTTAGTTAAACGATTTTTAACCGACAACTTACCGGGGAGGGCTTGGCTCGAATATAAAAAGGCCTCCCCTCGAGGTTGTCGGTACCCTCATTTTTATTATCAAGCCCATGCTCATTTTTCATTTCTTTATTGCTCTGTTGTACTACCGACACGTTGTCGGAGTACTTTTAAAGCCAAAAATTGGCTAATCCTTTCCATTTCTTTACAATTTGTGCTATTTCTCTTGTGTTTTGAAGGACTAGAGGGTCCCTTCTAGACATATTGCTTTCTTGTTTGAATTTGGAAGTCGAAAGCCCCAAAACTTCGATTCTTTGATGACGATTACTTGAATGCTAATTCATTGTGACATGTGAACAACATTTGGTACTGAAATACTTAAAGCGGCAAGGCTTGACCTTGCCAAAAGTGTTTTGGACTAATTCCCTACTCAAAGTTTGTTGTATAACGGAATTTGAGGTTTTAATTGCTAATGTTCGGTTAAACACTTTCATGTGTACCTCTTTTAGCGGTTAATTGATTAACTTTATTTGAAACTTTGGAAGATTTGATTCTAATGTTCGGTTAAACACTTTCATGTGTACCTCTTTTAGCGGTTAATTGATTAACTTTATTTGAAACTTTGGAAGATTTGATTCTAATGTTCGGTTAAACACTGTCATGTGTACCTCCTTTAGCCTCTAACTTTTAGAGTACCGAAACTTGTCCTAGAAGCTCCGTTCAACCTAGGTTTGCTCCCGCACGGCGAAGCTTTGGCTTACCAAATTAGAATCCACGGAATAAGATTCTTTTAGGAGCTTATTTAAAGTCCGAATTTGTTGATTTTATTTCTCTTCTGTTGCGCACGTGGTAGAGGTATTCTACTTTCAAATTGCCATTTGTGGCTTTGGGTCATTTAAATCACTAGACTTTGTCTTTATTCTTGAAATTCATAAAATCTAGCTTAGCTCCGTTCTATTTTTTAAGCACCATAAAGGTTATTTTTCCTTCTTTTAAAGTTAAAGTTTAGTGGTTCTTTTAACTTGTATGTTGATTTTCTTCCCAAAAATCCCCCCCAAAATCAAAAATCAATTCTCTATGTAGCTCGAAGATAGAAGCAACCAGACCAGCAGACGGAAAAGAGAAGACTAGCAGACGGGAAGAGAAGACCAGGGTGACCAGTACGAGCAGACCAAGGGAGACCAGCACGTGTCACCATCGGCGGTGGCCTGAGCGCGGAGTGCGGTGGTCTAAGAGCGGAGTGAGGTGGTCTGGGGCAGAGTGAGGATGGTCTAGAGCGGAGTGGGGTTGGTCTGGAACGAAGTCCAGAGAGTCCAGGGTTTGGAAATCCAAAGTCCTCAAAAATCAATTATCCACAAAATTTCCATAAGCTAAGGCTGTTGCTTGCCACGCCCATAATTTTTGAGTTTTTGGAAGAAATTTGAACACCAAGAAGTCCTCCAAGACTCACAAATCTCTCCAACGCCATAGCTCCTCAAACAACAACACCATAAGAAGTGAAAGAAAGCGAGATCATAAGAAGGTTAACAAGGGAAGACGAAGAATAAAAGGAATTAAGGTTAGTATCTTACATTCTTATTATTGAGTTTTGGATTGTTTTGATTATTCTATTCTTTCCGTTAGCATCTTACTATTGAAGTTAGATTGTTTGGATTGCAAGATTCCTTTTACTATTGATCGATAGATTTGTTTTGATTATTTTAGCTTATTTTATTAGATTACTATTCATTCGGTTGGTTCTAGTTATTAATTAGGATTCCAAAGACAAATTAGTTGTTTATTTTGTATACAAACAAAAAACAATTAATACCTTTGGAATATTTAACGAAAGAACTATTAAACAATTGATGAAAGAATAATGCTACTATTCATTGGAAACTTGGGAAATTGAATTAAATAATTTAATCTAAATTAAATTAAATAATTCAATCTAAATTAAATCCCTAAACCCCAAAGGATTATTACCAATTGCCAAAACTAACAAAACTTGACTTCTAGATAGGTTTTAGAACTACAACTCAACAACAATTGACTCAAATTTGACCAAATTGGAGTGAATCATGGAAGGCAATGGAGGACCACGAGGAGACAATCATGTTCGTGTATTGCGACGACGGAACTGTTGATGTTTTCGATACCGAGGTATGATTTTCAAAACTCATTTGACTTTTCTTTTCATTTTCTAAATTAGATTAAAAAACCAGAATTAACAATTAGAACCCTAATAGCTAGTTAGAATTTAAGAATTGCTAAAACTTTAAACTTAATTAAAATTGTGGAAGTAATAATTGGATGAACTTTGAATTAATTTGGGAAAAAGAATATTAATTTCATCCAAAAGAATTTCAAAAGGAATTTAACTTGATTTAGGAATCTTAAGAATAATAGAATATTGGAAAAAAGTTAAAACCTAATTTACCCTTTATTTCTATAAAAACTTGTTGAATAACAGTTTCTTTCTAACTAAAGGGAATTTGTAATTCATCCATAAGTTTTTACCAAAAGTCCAAAATCCTTGCTTTTACCTTGATAGAAAGGCAATTTTTACTTTACTCATAAAAGTCATCAAACCCTAAAAAATCACTAAATTTAGAATAATAATTTAGAATTAGAACCAAAACAATTAGGAATATTCTTAAAAACTACTAAAGAATCTTTTGAGACTATAATATCTTAAGAGAATCTTTTAAAGATCCCACAACCAAGTTAAAACTAGATTTCTCTCAAGAATCCATTAGTAAAACTAATTAACATTTAAACCCTAAACAATTAGATTTATTTAGATTAGATGAGACTTCAGTTTAAATAGAAATTTACTTGCAATCAATTAACCACAAAAGTCCTAATTTTTAACCATTAAAGTGTTTTGAAATACTTAGATTAGATTAAAAACCAACATAAAAAGTGTCCATTGCTTGGAAGGCCAAAGAACACTACGTTGATTTCATCCCCTAGAAATTACTTTTCATGCCGCTAGAATCCGTGTGCACGTTTTACCTCTGAAGGGGGGAGATTAAAACACTCACAGTAGGTATACAGGGTTTGGGTACCGTGAGGTCTCAAGAAAATTTACGAAAATTCACGAAATAAATCTGTAGGATTAGCCATTCAGGAAGCTATCATGGAACGTCATTTATGTGGGAGAAAGTATTGTAGGATGTCTTTTTATTAAAGGGCAAAGTTACAGCTCATAGGACCCTAAAAGCAACTGTAGATTAACCTTGAAATTGATTGAATGTGTTTCTGTAACAATAGTTGATGATCCTCGTTCCAACAACGTCATATTCATTAAATTGGGAAAACTAGATTCTCAAGTTGTACTTCACCTTAAACCATTTTTTTTCTTTCCTGCGTTTAAACGCCAGATTTGAAGGTATCACATTTGGTTTGAGCCACTAAGATTTTGTCCCTCACAAATTCCTCTTCTCAAGTGAGGGTAGGTGTACCCAAAAAAAAACATTGCTTAAACCTAGAGCTTGGTTGAAGGTGATTACCTTAAACCTATTTTATTACTAAAATCGGGGTTTCTTCCCAAATTAACGAATATGGCGTTCAACCGTTCCAAACCAGCTTAACAATTGACATGTTGCAAGATTTGCTTGTACAAGTAGTATTCCGTGCTCCATTTTGGGTTCACAATGTGTGGTAAACACCTCAAATATAGTGTGCAGCATTAGGGAGCGATAGGAAGAAGGTATGTCTACCTTATCTAAGATTATCCGTCAAGAGTCCCAAGCATCTCACCTCCAACTAATGGATAACTCACTTCCAAATTGTCATTGCACAATTAGGAGGTCTGTTGGGTGTCATTAACCCCTGAAGGACCCTTGAACTTTAGAGATACGATTCCAAATAAGGTTGCAACCACTATTCAGAAGTTTGAATCAGCTAGAAATTAAGTGTTACAATCATACATATTGAAGGGTTGTATGATGGTGGGTGCATTAAAAATTTGGGAAGCCCTCAGAACAGCTCAAATATGTCTGTATATATGACCATACATACGGTCGCAAAGGGCTTTCGGGACGTTCAGGGGTTAAGGTAGTCGGCTCATAAACCGTGCGGGCACTAAAATCGTGCACCTTCTTAAATGTATCTTATACATACATGTTGCTTTTCATATTTTTCAATAATGTACAAGCAGTGTACATTTAAGAAGGTGCATGACTTTAGAGTCCTATGACCTTTCCACTTCAAAATTTCATAACTAATTTCACAAAACTCCAAAAATTTTGAAACAAGTTGGGTTAGATGTCAATTCCTCTTGTCTTTCAAAAAACATTTCAAGAAGTTTTCACCTCCACAAAATTCAGTTTCAGCCCTTAGATGCCCGATTTTTGAGCCTCCTACCTTATCTATACACATATACGTATATTATTTTCAACAAATTTGTCAGAATGTGTGTGCTTTCAATTACTATGCGCACATTTAGGTTAAAGCAGCTTCGGCACAAAAATGTTGGTTAAAACGAATCTTGCCAAGTTCTCCTTTCGTTTGACCCCTATTGAATGCCCAAGGCACTTTCTGAGGTTCTAGGAATTTGTTCGAAGTTGAAGAAAAAGCCAAACTTTTGATAATTTGTGTTAATTTTTTAAAATTGTAACCATACAAAATCAGACTACACATGCTAGAGATCACATAGGAAAAGAAAACACAACAATATCATTTATGGATTGAGAGATTATGATGTTTGATCAAGAGGGTGTTGAAAGTACAAAAATCACTTAAAGTCTTTCAATCCTCTTTTCACATGTCTAATCTAAAAAATGGCCACATGAAAAATATAGGGTTAAAGGACATAACATGCATAACTCCAATCATTTTATGGCTTTTCAAAATCTCCTCTACAAAAGAATCTAAATGAATTCCTAGTGTAGATTTTTCTCCAAGGTGTAGTGTATTTGAGGCTCATTTCCGAGAGCTCTCAACATTAAGAAAGCAAAGATTGCAATGAACACCCTTGCACAAAATCTTGAATAGAAAAATCATAATCCATCATTTACAAAATCAATTTTTTGATGCTAGAACTAGACTTCAAACATAATAGTTAAAAAGTAAACTCTACTAAAAATAGCCCCACTTATTTAGGTTTTATAGAAGTTCAAAGTATTGTCAACACCATAATGTGGTGCCTTGGGCATTCAGGGGTTAATTATCTTGCTTTCTTAGATACGATTGAAGCGTTCTAAGAATAGATCATGTAATGGGGAGGTTGAGTATATTTAACTTATTGGTTAGAAAATTTGAAACTAATTATGTTGCATAGATTGCAGTCACCATTGCCGTTACATACATTGTCAGAGATTGTTGGAGCATCGGTAGAGGCTTGATTGGGTGCTTTTGATCTGTGTCGATGAGAGCTCGGGCAGGAAGTTAGAGAGAGTGGTGGTGACGGACTTCTAGAAGCTTTTTATGTTGTGTACCTGCAGGCATGGTGCTATGGTACAGTAAACTGAGCGAGAACTGAAGGCTATACTAGTGTGCTTTCAAGATCACTGTTGTGTCTGTTGTTGTATTGCTACTAAGGTGCTCTGATGCGAGAAGCTGTGGTTGGATCGACGAAGCGGGACTGGAGGAAGATGGCTTAACACATGCTCTTTATTCGTATATGGTAGCCTCTTAGAGTGAACTTTTTTATATTAGCAAACCGTAGCCAGGCCGAGTCCAATATATTCTATATCATGCGTTCAAAATTGTTAAAGCATTGCCGCTGGCACCTTAACCCCTCAACGCCCAACAGTAAACGCACTGCCAAAACTACTTTCGAGGACAGTCAAATAAAACACCCGAGTGCGGTTTACCAAAACAGTATTTATAGAAAGTAACCGCATAGATGCAAGATACCCTTCCTTCGGGCAACGCTGCACCTTCCTGATCTGAAATCGCCCAATTAGCTTCCGAATTGTGAAAGTCTGATTGGATACAAAAAAGAAAAAAAAAGTGCATCCTTTTGTCAATTCCAAATGCTTCGGCAGCTTTGGGAAGCGGATAACTTATTCTTTGACCTCCATAATTGGTGTCTAGCAAAAGGAGCATTGTAGCATCCACTCCCCAAAATTTGAGAGCAAAACAAGAATGACCGAGACTAGGATGCTGAATTTTGGAAGCTCGGCGTAGGCAAAGATTCCCCGCCATGACTAGTTCAGGGCGTTGCTGTGACCGGCTGCTGTGGCCGTCTCGGCAGTGAAAGGCGTTATTAGCTGCAAACACAGAGAAGCGGCAAGCACAGATAAAACTACTGTCCCGAGTCAAAATTTATAAAATTGGCCATAAATTTGGCATGTCCAAAAATGAAATGAACTTGCAAAGTGGTCACTCCGTAATGCAAGCACTATTCTTCCAATCTGTGCCACAGCTTGGGCAAAAGATACTACCGCTTTAAAAAAAAACGACAACGCTAACTACAAAAATTCCGGACCCTCCTGTAAGGCATTTAAACTATTCTGCAAAGGACGGGTGAAGTTGTTTTGATCTCCAATGCCACAGCTTTGTGCGTATGAAGTTGTACACGTGTGCAGGAATCCCTGCGGGATGTCCCTCTGCAATCCTCTGCTTCCAACCCAAAGCACCAGCAATGTGGGTATAGCACAAGTGCCGCCATCTGCAACTACACGGATACTCTATCCACTAAAGGGAGCCTGGCTGCTCAAGATCGAATAAGAGGCACTCATGCAAGCAATTGACAACAGCTTGAGCAATGGAAGGGCTACCACTTGCCTGAAGTGCCCATTTGTAAGCAATGCACTAGATTTCTTTGTACCTCTACAATTGTGGCGCGTCCATGGTGCAAGGCACTTGACATCGTGGTATCCCGCCACAATCTGCTTTGCCGATCATGAGCACAAAAGGTGGATTGCGCACAACCTGCTCTGGAACAGACCACCACAACTCCAAACTTGCAAAAATGATGGTGGAACGCCATCTCTCCTCTCCCTTCTCTCAAACAAGTTTGGAGAGGACAAGTATGAAACCAGACCCTAGACAGAACTCCGCGCGTGTGTGACGTCCTCGACATTGCGCACCCAATCCACGCTTCAGTGTCGCGACCAGAATATGGGAAGTGAATGTGTCCGTAGAGTGCTCCATTGCCGTCCCTCTACGGCAGTATCCAAAGCCAACGGTTTGACACCGGCAACCACCGGTCAGTTCGTACCAACCTCTGTGTCCGAATTTGGACATACTCCGAATTACACAGCCAATTCGCACGAATTGTACATGCTTTCTTCTTGCAAATGGCGTAGAGTTGTTGCAGACACAACCCTAAAGCAGAATGCCATTTTGGCGGAACAATTTCCACAGCCTCTGCGTGGTGGGGACCGTTTGATAGATTTGGTGGGGACACTTTCAGTCACCTCGGGCGGTGAGGGGTTAACACACATATAACTGCTTATCTAGAGATCCACAAGTTATATGTATCAAGGTGACATATCTACTGGATCAAATTTCAAAATCCAAATTGAGTACTTAGAGAGACACTTTCACGCTGCTCCATAAAGTTATCTGGAGTATGCAACAAATTTTTAATAATACAAGGAATTTTGTACAGAAGTGGTCGCTATGACCTAGAGCCTGGCTCGCGGTGTGAAATAAACTCTCGGAGGTCATATGCCTCGTATTTAGCAGTAGCTGGTGATAGGTGCAACTACCTTGATTTGAGAGTCATGTGCCAGTAATTCTGTACAACTGAGAACAGTTATCAACACACTCCTTCGCATGAATTTATCTTCAAAGCCATCCGTTTTTTTAGCTCTTCTGCTGAAGACTGGTAACTAATTATCATCTGTGAATACCGATAGGAGGGCAGGGACCCATGCATGAAACTAGCTCTCTAATTCTTAAAGGTGCTACACGTTCGTTTATCCACAAGAATCCTACATAAATACCACCAAATTAGATAGTCAGTACGTAACCAAGTCTATCCTCAGAAACAGCAGCGACTAGTATCATCGTAAATAGGTTTGTTGATTAGTTCCCTTCACAAACAAATGAAAAAAAAAGAGGCTATCTTAGTAACTCTTAATGAGTTACGGAAATGAGTGTTTACTAGTAGCAAACTCTGAGCCTCCGCAGTTTCCAGGCTTCATCGGCCTGGGGCCTCTTCGCCATGTCCCTCATTGGCCATTGCTGCACCATTCGCCTCGCCATGTCCCCCATTGGCCATTGTTGCACCATTTGCCGCTGGACCATTCGCCGCCGCTGCTGCCACGGGAGGCGCTCGATAGCCAAGGCCTTGCCTTTCAGGCAAGTATTCTATCAATTCCCAAGGCCAAGGTTCCGCTTGATACTTCTGTTGCTGCTCGCTATACCTCTCTGGGGAAGCTCGGACAAAGTGACTCTCCCACCACTCGGCTTGTCGTCCCACACGATCAGGATTAGGCTCTTCACGGCTCGTAGATTCATCTGGTTCAGGTTCGGCAGCCACTTTGGTAGGTTACGCTGGTGGAGAGGCTAATCAGAGGAAGCATATCGTCGTCAGGGTCTGGCTCTTGGAACCCTCTGGCAGTGTTGGTGTTTTCAAGGCCAGGCATGGCTTATGCGTCAAATCCATGACCAGTAACCCCGGATGTGGATTCGTCAGGATCAGGCTCCATTCTTTCGTCCTTCAATACAAAAAATATATACACACAAAAAGAAAGTTAATACAAAGAGTTACTTGTTAAATTCCTCAAAGAAACACTTAAAGTTGCCTTAAAAAACACCTGGATGAGCGGCAGTGCAAGCGGTCGGAAGGCCTGAAACGTATAAGGTCCCTTAGGAAGATGCGATTTTGCGTCAAGCTGCATCAGCGGCAGCCACCGAAGCTTTCTGCGATTCTCTTCTTCCTCAAATCCTAAAACGCGCTCGTCCTTGTCAAGTCGCATCACTTGCTTCAACTCCTCAGAAGTCGCGCCCATCATTGTAATCACAATACCCTGCACAAAAGCTCCGTCACGCTTCAAGGAAAAATTCAAAAACGAATTCGTAGGTGTTTGAAATGCGGACAAGAAAAGCTCTGTCACGCCCAAGAAAAATTTCAAAAACATATTTCGTAGGTTTTTGGATTACGAACAAACAAGAAAGCTCTGTCATGCCCAAGGAAAAATTCAAAAGCGTGCTCATAGGTTTTTTGAATTGCTTACAAGAAAAGCTTCGTCACCCCCAAGGAAAAAAATTCAAAAACGTGTTTCTCGTAGATTTATGAATTGCGAACAAGGCTATTGAGAGACATTGATACAATGAGCAAACCCTAATTCACCAAAAACTGGTACTCAGGGTTTATGAAAATTTGAATTTACGTATCGAAGTGCTGTCGGATTGCTATTAAGAGATACTGAGACCATGCGCAAACTCTAATATACCAAAAATTGTTACTGTACTCGGGTGAAAAATTTTGAATTTATGTACCGGAGTGATGTTGGATTGTTCAAGAGCGGCGGAGGAGTAAAGCTCTGACGATGGATCGATAGCAATCCTTCCGACACATCGTTTTCCATTCGGGAGAAGCAAGCGCATCGTGCGAGGGACAACTCCCGTTAACTCACTCAGTTGAGTGCCTAGCGACCCGACTGTCGCATCATCGACTGGCATTTCCACCGTGTATTTCTTCCCTCGATGAATCACAGTCACCGACAGCTTGTCCTTCTCCACCACCTCCATTCCTTACACCTGAAAAATAGAACAAGAAAAGACTAAGCAAAAAAACTATAATTCAAACACATTCCTCGGAAGAAGAATTCCCACAAAGAGGGCGGCTCTACTCCTCAGAACCACCGCCGTAGTTCGAAACTAAACCTGCTTCCAAACCGACACTAGAAAGGAGTACCGAATGGGACTGGATTCTCACCTGAATTATGCGCAATTGAGAAGCGGAGGAACTGGGATGAATGCGAAGTGAAGGGAAGAGAGAGTTTCAGGAGTGATCGGTGGGAAACGGAGAGAATTGGAAGACTGCGGTGCATGAATTGAGTTTCTCTGAGGTGGATTGAATGGAGAATGGTGATGAGAAAGCAGTGATTTGAGCGGGATTGTTGTAAAGGCGATAACGATGGCGATGGTGATCAGAAGGAGAGGAAGTGAATGAATTGGGCAACAGTCGAGGAAGGAAAGAGAAGATGAAGAGGGAGGTGCGGGAAGCGTGACGCCAGGCACGGCTTGGCCTGATTCAGCTGAAGCTTTGTTTGATCGGTCGGGGTCTTGGTTGGGGCTCCCCCTTGGTTATCGGAGACCGTAGTGGGACTTTTGACCGCGCGGTCTTCTGTCGCCGTGATTCCCCCCCCTAAGAATCGGACATGAAATTTTTTTTTCATCCGGCTCAAACAGCATTAAATTTATTTTAATAATAATAATAGTTAAAACCATTTAAGTTGAAAGCCATTGTGCTGATACCTAATGTGGTAAACCAGATACCTACTACAGGCCAAGCAGCTGGTTCGTCCACGACAGATGAGTCAGGGCCTAAGATCAGGCCGAAAGGCGTAATCAACGGACAACAGGTGAATATTCCTGTACTACCCCTTGTTGGTCCCGAGGGACGAAGGCTGCAATTTTCAAAAACCTTCGGCTTCAACGAATCTATGGCTAAATCATATTTTTTTTTGCTTCATGTATGACTTTTATTTCTGGTGCTATTCTTCCGCTGCGCGCCCCCGGAATTGCTAGTAATCGCCGGTCAGCCTTATGGCGGTGAATCCGTTCCCGGACCTTGTACACACTGCCCGTCACACTATGGGAGCTGGCCATGGATCTTTCACAGCTACAAGATCCGTACCGTGCGGATCTTGTATTGTCACGCAAGGACCATGGACATCACTTCAATGTAGCTCTCATTTTTCTCTAATTGCACCCTCAGTGATTGCGCACTCACAAAATGTTTTGAGAATATGTTATGTAGTACTCTCTTTGTCTTGCAATAAGTGACCCATTGGAACCGCGTAATTTGCTTAGATTATATTGTTAAACACTTTATTCATAAGGGTTCAAATTTTATATCATCACAATCAATGTTGAATATTATATATGTTCATTGCAAGCCTACTTAAAAGGCCTAAGGAACCTTTGTACAACCCAACGTTTGGGGAGAACCGCCGGTTAGTGTATTGTCATCCGATTGGCATTGCAAAAAAACCAGTTGGAACTTGAAACTATTAGATATAAAATTGGTTTTTTTTCTTCAAAAACGTAATTATTGTTTATTTCAATAGAAATATACAAGTTTTATAGGAAATAATTAAAGTAAAACCTGGTTGAAATTGAGAAATGCTTGATTGCAACCAATAAAACTAAGATTTCTCCTTGAACATCGATACAACCTACTAAAAACTACTAAAAATTACATGGGTTTTCAATGGGCCATTTATTGCAAGACAAAGGGAATAAAAATTCACTTTTGCTTATATTATTGTGCAATTAGAAAGAATTGAGTGTCAATTGCAATGATTGCAATAGAGTGTTTGAAAGTCAATGAATGTAAAGCGTCAACGACAAGGTTTCTTTTTCCGGCGATTTGGGGCAAATTTGCACCAAATTTCTTTTGACTAGCACCAAGCCTATAGAACAAAAAATACAATTGCTTGGATGAAATTGCCAAAAAAGCTTCAAATTTAAAAAATACTTGGATGAAATTGCCAAATTGTGAATGAAAACCAAATTATAGACATGTACTATGTGCTAATGTGATATTTCTATTCAATATGTGTATGAATGTTGAAATTTGGAGCACCAATATAACATTTTAAATTGCCACTTTGGCACTTCTTAAAAAATGAGAAAAAAACCCTAGTCAACAAGTGTAAAGTGCTCCAAAAAATACCAAAAAATACAACTCAACAATTTTATAACAATTTCTTTCCTTTTCCTTCTTTCTTTGTATAGGATTTAGAATTTCTTGTTGTGGCCCTACTTGCACAAAAGAGAGGATCTTGTTTGTTTTTTATGATTTTTATTTTAAGCAAGTAAGATTTCAATAAGCTTACAAGATTAGAAAACATGATAGATTAACAACTAAATTCTAAACATCTGGACTAGAAAAAACTTGTATGGAAATTAAATACACATTTAATTTTTAGCCAATGTGAGTATAACATGTGTTTCAAGATTATATAAAGTGAAGTCAACAAGTAAGACTAAACCATAAGATACTACTCCAAGAAGTAAAGACTTTGGTCCAAATGGGCACATTTAACTAAATGTGGACTATATACTCAAAATCCACAAGTAATAATCACTTTATTTGTAAAACACGAGTCGGTACTAATAAAACATTTGGAGACATTTACAAATCATATAAAGATGTGTCCAAATTAGAAAAAAAGCAAAATAAATTGGAAATATATCTGCAAAATATTAGGGAATTGCCAATGTTCAAAAATATGAAAAGTCCATATTTACATGAATAGTTCATATTTAATCAAATTAGCATTGAAGAGAAGTTAGAATTGCAAAAGACCAAAGATTACATTGTTGAAATTAAGGATTTTTCAAGCTCCTGTATATTTTCCAAAAAAAATTTGCCAATTTTTATTCAATGAACCCTACTAGAAGATTGTTCCAAAGATTTATAACTAAATCTTGTATGTCTATTTCGTTACCATAGTTTTGCAATTTGAAATACATCATAATGTTGAATGGATCTCAAAGATGTAAAGTTTCAACTTTAAGAATTTATTTTTTTGTCATACAATATTGAAGCATCTATAGCACTTTAATATAGCTTTTCTTCAAACTCATTTGATTTTTGTTTACACTGTTAAAAAAAAGGTGCTAGATTGTTAGAATGGTGCAAGGACCTACGAGAAAGCAAAGAAAACACTTACAATTTTGGGGCGGAAAGGAACATTGAAGTGGAAATTGTAACAAAAAACAAACTACTTATCTTGCACTTTAACCCCTCAACGCCCCTACTATTTTTGAGTATCTCAGATTTTGTTTGGAAGTGAACAAAGTGTCTGCATTTTGATCAATCTTATCAATTTTTTTTGAAGTGTAACTGTATAAATTTAAGGTAGACATGTTATAGATCACATAGGAAAAGAAATTACAACAATATCACTTATGGATTGAAAGATTATAATGTTTGATCATGAAGGTGTTAAAACTGCAAAAGTGATTTGAAGTCTTTCGATCCTCTTTTTGCATCTCAAACCTAAAATTGAAGGTACCAAAAAAATATGAGTATGTAAAGTATAACATGCATAATCCCAATCAATTTACAACTTCTCAAAATCTATTCTACAATTTTTTTAATTGAATTTTTAATGTGATTTTTTCTACAAGTTCTAGTGTACTTGAGGCTCATTTCCAAGAGCCTTCAACACTAGAAAGTGAAAATTTGCAATTGACACCCTTGTATAAAATCTTGAATAGACAAATCATATAAATTCATTTTCAAAATCAGACTTCTAATGCTGAAAGGAGTCTTCAATAAGAATAAAAAGTAACAATAGCCACAAAAAAAATCTTAAAAAACCCTTGGACATCACCGAATGAAAAATCAAAGGGGCGGGATTTGAGCCCCTTGGGTGTTGAGGGGTTAAACCGTGTCTAAATCCCCTAAAGTGTTCAATTTAACCCCTAAAGGACCAAGCCCTTTATTTTGTCAAAAGACACTCAAAATTGCCACCTCTATGGCAAAGAGTAAAAAAGTTTGAAAATCAGGCGTTTTGCATATCTAACCGTAGGATCTTGTACTAGACTACTATAAGAATGTATCATACAACATTCAAGAACTTTGACTACACAAATTGGAAGATATTTGCGTTTAAAGTGTAAAAAACAACTTTTTTTGCACCTTGCCTAACGAGATTATTTAACTTTGAACTCATTTAACTTAAAGTTTTGCACTACAAAGTTTGGCACTCTATTTTTTTGTGGTAAGAAGTTGAGTTGGGAATCTTTGGAAAAAAATTAAAACAAAAAATAATTAATTTTCATTCTTAAAAAAAAACATTAGGTAGAAGAAGGAATGAAATTGAACAAAAACTTAAATTGCTAATAACCCTGCAATGGAATTGAAACGCAATAATTCCAATGGTGAGATTTTTCTAGAAAGCAAACTTCACCCTCTCCGACAATTTTTTTTGAAAGAATGTTAAACTTGCATTCAAAAATGTGGTTTATAAGTTATTTTTTCAAGAAGATGCTTGAATTGCCCAAAAAATAAGATTGTCCATAACTTTCTCATAACTAGTCCAAATGGAATGAGTCAAAGCCTCAAATGTAGACAAAGATATAATCTATGAGAGAAAAAAAATTCAAGTTTTTATAAGAATTTTTTTTGTTGCCCCTAGTCCCCATATTTGTGCTTATTTGGGCATAACTTTTGCTCTTTGGCATCAATTGGAATAAAAATTATATTCCCCAAAAGCTAATGTGTTTTTCTATCTTCAAAAAAAAATCAGGACAAAAATTGAGACCGTAGGTACTTGCCCGAAATCCCCTTTGTCCCTTGTAGGGACAATGGTCCTTTAGGGGTTAAGCGCACAATTTCTCAATATAGACCAATCATAAATGTAATATGATATAGTGATGTTTGGGTAAAGTCAACCGTTGTAAGAGAAAGGTTTGAATAGCATCAAGATCCCATTCTCTTATTTATGTTCTGGGTCAAGTTAAACGAAGTGTTTGTTTAGGGTCAATACTTGGATATGGTCACCTTTTTATTCTTGCCTAAGGTATTGACCTTATCCAAGCAACATTATATAGTTAACCACATTGAAAAAGTGTCAATTTCTAGAAATCATGCTAAAATAACATGTATGACCATGCATAAAAGTTATGGGCTAACCACCAATGCTTGGCCAGTATTGATAGGAAATTACAATAACATGATCATATTTTTTAGCTTCACCAACTACATCCTTTGTTTCTCATGTTTAATTGTTTTTTCACAAGCTTGCATTGGATATTCCCTGTATCCATAATACAATTATTGTATAATGCCCATGTTTGTATTAAAATTATACATTTAAATATTTAACCAGATGTTTTTCTTTATTTTGGTTTTAAAATATAACCAATTTTTTTGCATTTTAACGAGAGCTAACATTACGTTAATTGTTGGTTCTTCCCACTCATTGATTAGCACCCATCAAAAGTGCTCAAACACGTTTACCGGCCATTGCTTGGGGAGGTTGAAAAATCATCAAACAATACAAGCGTGTGTCAATCTAAAGAATGAATCCAAAATCAGAATAGCTTGCATTAACCCCTAAAGTACCACAAAGGACAAAACACATTTTGGGCAAGCTTATAATATTGGATTTTTGACCATTTTTTTGAAATTTTTGAGATAGAGTTTTGCAAGGGCTATGTGGGAGTATAATTTTTTTATTGAAATTGGGTTTGTGGTTCAAAAACAACAAGGGATTATAGGAAAATTTTAATTGGGGGAATAAGCTTGGCATGCCATTTTTCATTAACTTCTCCCAAGGGTAACCAATAAAAGCATGACCTTTCATTGGAGTATGTTCAAAAATACAATATTCATTAGTTTGGGAAAACATGCAATTTTAGGACTTTTGGGTTTTATGTCCTTGAAAGAGTATTCACATTAAAGGAAGCTAGGGCCAAAATCCCAAAAGTCCCAAAATTTTGTTTTTTCCCAAATCAATGAATATTGTGATATAAACAATGGTGTATTAGGTAAATAGATTAAGTGTTGAATTGCACCAACTAATAGAGATTTAGTTTTTATTCTAGTTTTTTTTATTGGTTGTCAAGAAAGGTAAAGTCTTCCAATCCAAGTTGGATTTTTTATTTTTCAAAAATCCTTTGGAAATCTAGTTGGCAAAATACCTTAGTTTAGTTTGAGTTTCAAGCACATGTTTGTAATGCAAGTCCATGTAGGATGTATTCCATGTCTTTGTTGATCATGAAAACTTGTGGAAATATGCTTAACATGATCCAAAGCTTTTTGGAAAAATCTCTTCAGCACCCATAGTGCAAAAAATTTCCACCACATGCAGTCAAAGGAACTTGAAAATTTTGGGTAAAGGTCAATAATTTTTTTATCAACTTCAAATGCTCATATTTCTCAATTTGTTTACAGTAGTCCAACTTCACAAAACTTTCATCATATCTTCTTGCATAAATTCAATGCAAGATCCTCGAGTTAGTTTTGTACAAAATAGAAAAAACTTGTTCTTGAGATCAAAAATGATCAGAAATGAAAATTTTGAGTGTTTTTTGGAGAAAGTATAGGCTTAGTCCTTTAAAGGTTAAAGTCAAAGTTATCCTCGTGGGGCACCCTTCAGTCAAAGTTGGCTCAAGCAACGCCGATGACCTCCAGCACCAGTGATGTTCAAAATTAGCTCAAGTGGCTCCAAAAAGAAGTCTGCTAATTTTTCAAAAAAATCAACTTCAACACTACATCATTCCAAAAGAATTGCAACTTTAAAAAAAACTTACAAAACTTTGGAGGAAGCTTTGCTATAATTAACCACATTTATGAATAATATGCAGCACCGCCACAAAAGCCCCTTCTAATCTTGTACAGTAGTACATATTTGGTATTTTAGAACCTCTAGCCTCAACAATTGTCAACTGGTTAATTTTCATTGAATAAAATAGAATCAAAATCAAAAACGCGTCTTTAGTGTCATATTATAGGTACTTGTGAGTGTTTTAATCTCCCCCCTTCAGAGGTAAAACGTGCACACGGATTCTAGCGGCATGAAAAGTAATTTCTAGGGGATGAAATCAACGTAGTGTTCTTTGGCCTTCCAAGCAATGGACACTTTTTATGTTGGTTTTTAATCTAATCTAAGTATTTCAAAACACTTTAATGGTTAAAAATTAGGACTTTTGTGGTTAATTGATTGCAAGTAAATTTCTATTTAAACTGAAGTCTCATCTAATCTAAATAAATCTAATTGTTTAGGGTTTAAATGTTAATTAGTTTTACTAATGGATTCTTGAGAGAAATCTAGTTTTAACTTGGTTGTGGGATCTTTAAAAGATTCTCTTAAGATATTATAGTCTCAAAAGATTCTTTAGTAGTTTTTAAGAATATTCCTAATTGTTTTGGTTCTAATTCTAAATTATTATTCTAAATTTAGTGATTTTTTAGGGTTTGATGACTTTTATGAGTAAAGTAAAAATTGCCTTTCTATCAAGGTAAAAGCAAGGATTTTGGACTTTTGGTAAAAACTTATGGATGAATTACAAATTCCCTTTAGTTAGAAAGAAACTGTTATTCAACAAGTTTTTATAGAAATAAAGGGTAAATTAGGTTTTAACTTTTTTCCAATATTCTATTATTCTTAAGATTCCTAAATCAAGTTAAATTCCTTTTGAAATTCTTTTGGATGAAATTAATATTCTTTTTCCCAAATTAATTCAAAGTTCATCCAATTATTACTTCCACAATTTTAATTAAGTTTAAAGTTTTAGCAATTCTTAAATTCTAACTAGCTATTAGGGTTCTAATTGTTAATTCTGGTTTTTTAATCTAATTTAGAAAATGAAAAGAAAAGTCAAATGAGTTTTGAAAATCATACCTCGGTATCGAAAACATCAACAGTTCCGTCGTCGCAATACACGAACATGATTGTCTCCTCGTGGTCCTCCATTGCCTTCCATGATTCACTCCAATTTGGTCAAATTTGAGTCAATTGTTGTTGAGTTGTAGTTCTAAAACCTATCTAGAAGTCAAGTTTTGTTAGTTTTGGCAATTGGTAATAATCCTTTGGGGTTTAGGGATTTAATTTAGATTGAATTATTTAATTTAATTTAGATTAAATTATTTAATTCAATTTCCCAAGTTTCCAATGAATAGTAGCATTATTCTTTCATCAATTGTTTAATAGTTCTTTCGTTAAATATTCCAAAGGTATTAATTGTTTTTTGTTTGTATACAAAATAAACAACTAATTTGTCTTTGGAATCCTAATTAATAACTAGAACCAACCGAATGAATAGTAATCTAATAAAATAAGCTAAAATAATCAAAACAAATCTATCGATCAATAGTAAAAGGAATCTTGCAATCCAAACAATCTAACTTCAATAGTAAGATGCTAACGGAAAGAATAGAATAATCAAAACAATCCAAAACTCAATAATAAGAATGTAAGATACTAACCTTAATTCCTTTTATTCTTCGTCTTCCCTTGTTAACCTTCTTATGATCTCGCTTTCTTTCACTTCTTATGGTGTTGTTGTTTGAGGAGCTATGGCGTTGGAGAGATTTGTGAGTCTTGGAGGACTTCTTGGTGTTCAAATTTCTTCCAAAAACTCAAAAATTATGGGCGTGGCAAGCAACAGCCTTAGCTTATGGAAATTTTGTGGATAATTGATTTTTGAGGACTTTGGATTTCCAAACCCTGGACTCTCTGGACTTCGTTCCAGACCAACCCCACTCCGCTCTAGACCATCCTCACTCTGCCCCAGACCACCTCACTCCGCTCTTAGACCACCGCACTCCGCGCTCAGGCCACCGCCGATGGTGACACGTGCTGGTCTCCCTTGGTCTGCTCGTACTGGTCACCCTGGTCTTCTCTTCCCGTCTGCTAGTCTTCTCTTTTCCGTCTGCTGGTCTGGTTGCTTCTATCTTCGAGCTACATAGAGAATTGATTTTTGATTTTGGGGGGGATTTTTGGGAAGAAAATCAACATACAAGTTAAAAGAACCACTAAACTTTAACTTTAAAAGAAGGAAAAATAACCTTTATGGTGCTTAAAAAATAGAACGGAGCTAAGCTAGATTTTATGAATTTCAAGAATAAAGACAAAGTCTAGTGATTTAAATGACCCAAAGCCACAAATGGCAATTTGAAAGTAGAATACCTCTACCACGTGCGCAACAGAAGAGAAATAAAATCAACAAATTCGGACTTTAAATAAGCTCCTAAAAGAATCTTATTCCGTGGATTCTAATTTGGTAAGCCAAAGCTTCGCCGTGCGGGAGCAAACCTAGGTTGAACGGAGCTTCTAGGACAAGTTTCGGTACTCTAAAAGTTAGAGGCTAAAGGAGGTACACATGACAGTGTTTAACCGAACATTAGAATCAAATCTTCCAAAGTTTCAAATAAAGTTAATCAATTAACCGCTAAAAGAGGTACACATGAAAGTGTTTAACCGAACATTAGAATCAAATCTTCCAAAGTTTCAAATAAAGTTAATCAATTAACCGCTAAAAGAGGTACACATGAAAGTGTTTAACCGAACATTAGCAATTAAAACCTCAAATTCCGTTATACAACAAACTTTGAGTAGGGAATTAGTCCAAAACACTTTTGGCAAGGTCAAGCCTTGCCGCTTTAAGTATTTCAGTACCAAATGTTGTTCACATGTCACAATGAATTAGCATTCAAGTAATCGTCATCAAAGAATCGAAGTTTTGGGGCTTTCGACTTCCAAATTCAAACAAGAAAGCAATATGTCTAGAAGGGACCCTCTAGTCCTTCAAAACACAAGAGAAATAGCACAAATTGTAAAGAAATGGAAAGGATTAGCCAATTTTTGGCTTTAAAAGTACTCCGACAACGTGTCGGTAGTACAACAGAGCAATAAAGAAATGAAAAATGAGCATGGGCTTGATAATAAAAATGAGGGTACCGACAACCTCGAGGGGAGGCCTTTTTATATTCGAGCCAAGCCCTCCCCGGTAAGTTGTCGGTTAAAAATCGTTTAACTAACTACCTAATTAAATTCTAAACTACCACGAGATATTTTGCATTTAATCGTTTTTTAATAGGAAGGAAGGTCTTCAAGCAAGTTCCTTGGAGGCTCTAATTAGCCTTGGAATCTTACCTAAATCAAATCCTTGATCTTCCCCAAAGATTTTATGAAAATAACCCTAATTAACCTAGATATTTTGCAATTTAATCCTAGGTCAATTCCAAATATTCTTAGTTTAATCTAAATTGGCTTTTAAAGGAAAGATTTGACATCTTAACTAAATCCAATCTTCAATTTTCACCAAGATATTTTGTTAATTAACCTTGAATTACTGCTAATTACTCTAAAAAAGTCAAACTAAGAGCTGGCCCTGTCTATCTTTTAGGAATAACTCCAAATTGAAAACCAATTGCGCCATCGCGTTTAGAAGACCCCAATTAGTCTAGGGGCTCCCCTACCCCCTTCTTCCAGGCTGTAAATATTCTTAAAAACCAGTAACGGTAATTCTAGAGAAAAGTCAAAACTCCAACTAATGGAATTTGAGTTTCCCGAGAAAACTAACTTGCTAGGGTTGCTTGGAAGGTTCTTGATAGTAAGAAAACATTCCTTATTTGCGACATTCAGACACCGCTAGCTCCTGGCTCGCCGGTCAACCTGCCGTCATGTTGTAAATTCTTGTTAAATTTGATGTCGTTGCCTATTCGGGTACTTTTGACTATCAGAAAGTCTTCAAATTTGACAAGTCACTTATGTAATATATAAAACTCTAATCTAATTTTTAGTGAGATTTTACCGCACTCTGGATAATTTCTAGGAAATTACCATCAGTTTCAAAGGCGGTTGACTTCCCATGGAGTCATTGTGGAGTTTTGTAAAATCTTGAAACTTTTGGGCCATCTTTTGGGAAGTGTCCAAAGGCCAAGGACAAAACCAAACCTCCAATAAGGATGCTAATTTTAGCAATTCCTTAATAATTTCCGCCCGGGGGGAAAATTATTCTGGTACCAGGGTTGTTGTGGATGATTAGCTCCGGTGTTGATCTTTTGGCATGCTTTTATCCTAAAAGCACCTTTCTGTAAGCTCCAATCACCTCGCCCTTCTTCTACTTTGCATTCTGATTCATATTCTAAAACATTTATAGGTATTCATGTAACTAGTCCATATTCTACATGAATTGGATCGAGATACTTCTAAACCTTGATATAGACTCTTGCACTTTAGCCAGGATGTCACATGTACTCACATGTCAAGCGTTACATGGACAAGACACTAGAACTGGCTAACTCTCACATCCTCACATCTCTTTAATACGTTAATATGGACTCTAAGACAATGAACTTAAGACATAAACATAGAAAAGCATAGTATTTTGTGCTTTCCATGAATTTAGGAAGGTTCCTCACTAATCTGGTAGGGACTTCTACCAAACTCCTTTCAACTACTAATTCATGCTATTTTGCATGAATTAACACCAAAAACTAATAGTAAATTGCGAAAAATAAATCCAGAGCTTCAAGTGCTAACTTAAGGGCTCACACCTACCTCAATAATATACTTTTGGTTCAAAAATGTATGTTTCTTACACACACATTACAAACAAATTTATAATAATCAAGTTAATGAAAACTCAAATTTCATAAGTATCCAAACATATAGCTCGTAATATTGAATAGTTTTGTTTTTATTGGATCTAATTGATAACTGAAAAAGGACTTTAATTTATCTTAATTCGAATAGTTTCTTAAACATTGTATAGATGAATTGAGAATCTTCAAAGTGTTAATTTACAAACATGCCAAAAGAAACTTTCAACTTGTGGGTTCAGAAGGCGTGTGTTTTAGGTAAAAATTACAGATTAATTTCATTGCAAGATGTCACATTGAGGTGTGATTACTTTTGTAACCACTAGTATAAGTACCCTTTGGTCCGATGAGATGTAAAATAATTTTAGGCCCAATTACGCAAAACATACCATCTGCAAAAAAATATTTTTTATTTTTTATCTACGCACTCTAATTTCAAACTTTACCCATGCAGTAAAATATTTGTCTTTGTTTACAAAATATTCGTTTGCAATAATCATTTTTTCTTCTATACCCCTAGATTTTTTACCCATAACGTGTTATTTGTTAATTTGGTAAAAACTTGGGTACCATTTTGTATCTCAATTGAATCTGAAAAGGCTTCTTGAATTTGAATTCATGAGGTCACCTATAACCGTGTTAATGAACTCTGTCCAAAATTTCAAAAGTTAATGAACTTTATGTCCAAAAAGAGCGTATTTCTAAATGATACATATCTCATTTCATTGGAAAACAGTCAACGGATTCCCAATACAATGAATATGGCATTCTCTAGAAAAAAAAGCCAAAAGTCTCAATTTGTACGCTTTTTACCAAATTAACAAATAACACATTCCATGCAATAAAAAAGAACGTCACCATTTTCTCATACAAAAGAATATCATTTGCTTTTTACCTATGTAAATTTTTTACACACGTAATAATTATTCATGCAATTTTTTTATATAATTTTGTTTTTTACCCACGCAGTTTTGTTACAATTTTTTTTCATTTACCCACACATATTTTTAAACATACAATTTTTCACCCATAAATTTTTTTCTCACACAAGTTTTTACCTACACAGATTTTTATCCAAACAAGTTTATCCACGCGGTAAAACGACTGCAATAAAAGGGTCGCACAAATTGGTAAATCGTATTCTGTTATATAAATGGATAGATAGAAACTAACGTACTCTTGAATCATAAGCATTGTTTACTTTTAGCATATTGCACCTTTCAACTCTTTTGAATACCTTCTCGTAAGTTTTAGAATGAGATCAAATTGTGTGAACGTAAACCCCTACATTAGGAAAAACTTGTATTTTTATAACATCAGTTCTTGGAATTGAAAATAACTATATTATGCAACATACAGTTCTTCAATGTCCTGGAGCCTAAAATAACATCAAACTGTGATGCTAAAATTTTGAACTCCCCAAGAGGCCCTTAACCCCTTAGCGTCTTGCTAAGAAAATTTAGCATACCTCCAATATGGACCTTTCAGCAAATTCCCTTAATTTTTAGAAAGTTGGACAAGTATTCACACAATCCAAACCAGTCATTCTATACCCAACTATAAATCAAAAGTTTAAGGCTAGTTTGATTTCAAATCCAAGTAAATCTGCAAAATCCCACAGTTGAGAATCTCATATTTGTTAATTTGGGTAACAGTTCACAATATGGATTTTGGACTTTGATGTGATTTTTTCCCAAAAAAATAATTACCTAATGGTTGATCCCATGAGACCGTGTCTAGCTACACTTGATGAAAAAAAAAACTCCTCAAATGGGAAAAAACTCCAAAACTTATGGTCATTCAAAGTAAGTGGATCTAGTTGGCTCACTACTTTAGAGCTACAAAAACCTTGCCCAATAAAGAGAATAAAAAGTAACACATCACCAACCTTCTCCCCTATACATGGAAGTGTGGGCTTTCAACTCATCCTATCCAAAATTACTCCATCCACAATGCAATGTACAATGCCTATATACACTCCCTCTAATAGTTTTAATATCAAAAATAGTAAATTCAAATGTTTGGGTGCAAAATCTAAAGGCTTCAAGGAACAACAAGCCGATCCAAATTTTTTGTTGGACTTTTAGCTCCATTTGGACTTGAGTGGCATACCAAAACTTGAGCATGCAATGCCTTTTTTGTCTACTTTTACACCTCCCAAAACCCCATTTGGCCATATTGGGCTCTTTGGTCCTTTAGGGGTTAAGATTTGACACACTTAACATTTATTGAGCCTAGGCCGGATACATTAGAAAGTGTGTGAAGTGTCTCTACCTCGTATGACTGTCCTATTGTACATCACAAAAATCATGTATATAAAATGGTAATCTTGTCCTTGTATGAAGGACCTTATCCACATGCACAATCTAAAATAATACAACAAGGCATGGCATTGATAAAATATGTAGATGAACATACTAGTCATAAATTAAGTACGTCACTCTTCTATACAAAAAGAGTAAAACTGAATTTATGGTTCTATTGTACCCACATCTTTGTCCTATTGAGGTGGTACAACAATATAATTTTCATGATTGCATTGAACTCAAAGGATGAGTGGAAATAGGGGATTAGTGATTTGTTTGTTGCAATAAGTATATGTCTTGGGATCTTTTTGAGACTTCTTAAGGGCCTCTTGGAGGGTTCAAAAATTTGCTAATGACTTCACTAAGCAATACTAAAATTTTCACCTATTGCATTTTAGTGAACCTTCAATTACGTTCATTTTGTTTACACGCTTAATTCCCCAATTGTTGAAGGGGATGAAATATGTAATGTCAAAACTTGTGAAGCATGGTTTGGTTGAATATCTATGAATATTCAACTTAACCCCTATACGCTCAAGGCACCCAATTTGGGTGTGTACAAAACTTTGAAAATGAATAAAACCTTATCAAATTACTATTTTTAGTTATTCTTTTACAATACAACTTTGTTTGAAGTCTATTTTCAACATCAAAAATTTGATTATGAAAATGAATGCTCATAATTTTTCTACTCAAGCTTTTGTACAATGGTGTCCCCTACAATCATGAGTTTTTTCAGTTTTGGAAAATCTTGAAAATGGACCTCAAGTACACTAGACCTTGAAGAAAAATCCACATTAGAAATTTATTTAAAAAAAATGTAGAAGTAGGTTTTGAAAGTTGTAAATTAATCAAAGTTGGACATGTAATGACCTTAAATCTCATGTTTTTTTAGTAACCAACTTTTTAGACTTGACATGTGAAATGAAGATTGGAAGACTTCAAGTCACTTTTGCCACAACTTTAACATCCTCATGCTCAAACAATATCATCTCTCAAACTATAAGTGATGTTGTTGAGTTGTCTTCTTTGATGTAACCCCTAACATGTTTGGTTTCAATTCATATGATGACAACTATAAAAAAAACTCAATGAAATTTATGCAAAGGTTAATTGATTGTTTCGTTTCATGGAAAGTCCAAGATGCTCAAATTTGTGTCCAGCAAAAAATAGAGCACCCTAGGGCACAAACTCACCATGGTGTTTGTAATAGATTAATAATGAGTAGTTACATATTTTAGTTTTATTTCAATATAATTAGATCAACTTTTAGTGACAGGTTTCAAACTTTCATTTTTCTATAAATAGGTTCATTTTTTGTGACAAGTTCCAAACTTTTACTTTTTTAAATAGGTTTACTTTTACTTGTTACAAATAGGTTCATTTTTACTTTTCAAAGTAGGTTAACTTTTCTTTTCTTCAAGAATTTGTTTGTTATAAATTGACTAACTACTACTTGTATGTAAACTTGTCAATCTCAAGTTTATATTTGATTGCCTTGTGTTAAAACCTATACATTCAAGTATCGATTTAGATCACTATCAACACAATATTTGACGCAGTGCTGGCTGAGTTAGAACAGGGATTGCAAGTCTTTTTGAGCTTGAGTGGAAAGTAAAGAGAAGACCGTCTTTTGTCTTGTGGCTCGGCATTTTTCTAAAGGAAGCTATGGTGAATGTAAGGAAGAGGAAATTGATTGTGGTAGACGAGACCGCCAACGAGCTTGAGAAGAAGAAAATTAACGGAGGCCAAATGCTTAACCCTTACACAAGGAAGCCATATTCTGCCAAGTATTTTGAGATTCTGGAAAAGAGACAAATGCTGCCTGTGTGGCAGCAAAAGATTGAATTCTTGAGCATACTTGCGCAAAATCAAACAATGATTCTTGTCGGTGAAACTGGTTCCGGGAAGACTACGCAGATTCCACAATTTGTGGTTGAGGCTGGCTACGCATCCAACAGAAAACAGGTGGCATGTACGCAACCAAGAAAGGTGGCAGCTATTTCGGTATCCCAACGTGTGGCTGACGAGATGGACGTGACTATTGGAGATGAAGTTGGTTATAGTATTCGATTCAAGGATTGCAACGGTCCCAAGACTGCTTTGAAATATTTGACAGATGGTATGCTTCTGAGAGAGGCCATGACCGATCCCTTGCTAGAGTGCTATAGAGTCATCATTCTTGATGAAGCTCATGAGAGGACGTTGGCTACTGATGTGTTGTTTGGTCTTCTTAAGAAGTTTTTGAAGAACCGACCAGATTTGAAACTCATAGTCATGAGTGCTACCTTGGAGGTGGAGAAGTTTCAAGCTTATTTTAATGGTGCACCACTTATGGAAGTGCCCGGAAGTCTGCATCATGTTGACGTATTCTACACTCCAGAGCCTGAAAGAGATTATTTGGAGGCAGCTATTCGAACAGCGGTCCAAATTCATGTATGTCAACCACCTGGGGATATCCTTGTGTTTTTGACAGGAGAAGAAGAGATTGAGGATGCTTGCAAGAAAATAAGTCGAGAGGTTCAGAACCTAGGGAATCAGGTTGGACTTGTTAAAGCGGTTCCTTTGTATTCAGCTCTACCGCCAGCTATGCAACAAAAAGTTTTTGATGCAGCACCGCCACCTGTTAAAGAAGGCGGTCCTCCAAGTCGAAAGATTGTTTTTTCCACAAACATTGCAGAAACTTCTTTGACCATCGAAGGTATAGTTTATGTGATTGATCCTGGATTTGCTAAGCAGAAGGTGTATGATCCTTGGACTCAAGCAGAGTCACTTTTAGTCTCTCCAATTTCAAAAGCCAGTGCTCATCAAAGGACTGGACGTGCCGGTCGAACCCAACCAGGAAAATGTTACGGGCTCTATACGGAGAAGACTTTTGAGAATGACTTCAAACCACAGACTCTTCCTGAAATAGTAAGATCAAATATAACAAACATTGTGCTTACGCTTAAGAAACTAGGTATTGACGACCTGGTGCACTTTGACTTCATGGATCCTCCTGCACCAGAGACGCTCATGAGGGCCTTTGAGCTTCTGTACTATTTGGCTGCCCTTGATGACAATGGGAACCTAACACAGCTAGGACAGCTTATGAGCGAATTTCCTTTGAATCCACAAATGTCAAAGATGTTGGTGGTTAGCCCTGATTTCAACTGTTCGAATGAGATCCTTTCCATCAGTGCTATGCTTTCAATACCCAATTGTTTTCTTAGGCCAAAGGATGCTCAAAAAGCAGCTGATGAAGCTAAGGCTTGCTTTTCACATATTGATGGAGACCATCTTACGTTGCTCAATGTCTATCACGCATACAAACAAAATGGTGAAGATGCCACTTGGTGTTATGATAATTTTGTCAACATGAATGTCATGAAGTTAGCTGACAATGTACGGACTCAGCTAGTCTGCATCATGAATCGCTACAACCTAAAGATGTGTAGTACAGACTTCAACAGCCGGGATTATTATGTCAATATTCGGAAAGCAATGTTGGCTGGCTACTTCATGCAAGTGGCGCACATGGAGTGTACTGGTCACTACTTCACTGTTAAAGATAACCAGATGGTTCATTTGCATCCATCAAGTTGTTTAAATCACAAGCCCAAGTGGGTGATATACAACGAATTTATGCTTACCACTCGAAATTTCATTCGAATAGTCACAAAGGTGCATGGAGATTGGTTGATTGACATTGCCCCCCACTACTATGATTTGAGTAACTTTCCTCAATGTGAAGCCAGACGTGTGCTTGAACAACTTTATTTGAAGCGCGAGAAAGAGAAAACAGAAGCCAAGAGCTGGAAATGGTAGCTCAATTGTTAGGGCATAGCTGCAGATGTTATAGTGAATCTTAGACCGCATAGAAATTTGATATGGTTTAGTTTGAGCCTTCTTAGTTTCTTAGTTTCTTGCAATTTTGGATATGAACAGCCTAGAATATTTTGCTCTAAAAAAGTGCTCAGGAATCGCCTACAAACACTAAAGAGATGTCTTGTTGAGGGCACAAGTACACACCATTTATTATGTTCACATTTTATCTAGGATTGTACCTTTTGTTTGAGAGCAATCTTTTGCTGTAAGCACCCATGAAAATTGCTGAAAAGTTTATCATGTTGCAAATGTGTAGACTGTTGAGAGGTCAATTCTCTCGGCGGATCATTGTACTTTTTTTGTGGCAAGAAATATTGCGGACCACTCTTGGCTCCATGTTGAACTACAAATTGATTTCACGTGTCGCACTTGGAATGAGCTTGTTTTTATCATGAGCACGCCGTTTCAACAGCAAGACCTCCTATATTGTTCTACGTTGGTCGCTCATCAAATTAGACTTCTGCATGCAATCTGCTATAGTGCCACCAATAATGCTACAGTCGACAAGGCCACCTCCAAGCTCTTCAAGATCACCTCTGAGCACCTCAGGGTCACCTCCCCTAAGCGCCCCAAGGCCCCCTCCTAGAGCCTCAACGCATTTGATACCACGTTCTATTATTGTTCCCGTATCTTGTTCGTGAAGATCCATCTCAAAAATCGTTTACGAAGAATGCATCGGCAACCTTTGAAATCCATACATAAGAATGAAATGTTTGGCACAGATTTTGGCGCCAAAACAAAGGTATCTAAGCGGGAAAATTTTGAATAAACCTAATGCATGTACCAATGTCTCTCATTGTATGAATCCCTGATCCACAAACTACAAACAGAGATAATCCCTCATGGAGAAGATTTTAGGAGCTTTTTAGTAGGACAGAGGGAGTATCATTTATCTCCAAGTTTTAGACAGAAATAGCAATACTTTTCATCCATGTTCCACAACTAAGATCCAATGACATGTTAGCACTTAGCACCCTCGGGTAATTAGTTACCACTAAGTATTATAGGCCATGCTATTTTAGATTTACCAATGATATAATTCCATGTTTTATTATATATGCTATATTACATATAATCATTTTTTCACCCTAAAAGCACCCTATATTATATGTAATTTTCTTACAAATTTGACTGAGAACAAATATACTAGACCCTACATTTTATCGCACGTAGTTTCTACGTTTTTTTGCCAATGCCCCCCCCCCCTCTTCGATTATTGTAACAATCTTGACAATGAATTTTGAAAACAATAAATGACATGAAACGGAGTCATTACATGTATTTTGAATATTTGCTTCTCATGAAAATTTTAATGGCCTCAACAATAATATGTAATTGACATATACTCTTCTTCTTCTAAACTGTTGAATTCATTTTTTACGGGAGAGTTCTCTATCTCCTACTTTGATTCATGTTTGTGTCATAATACACATTCCATCTCTTCCACTTTCTACATGACAAAGCACACAGTACTTCAAGATAAGGTTGTCAAAGCATTGTAATACGATGTGGAAATCCCCATTTTCAACTACAATAATTAAAAAGCATTTGCTCCTATTTCATTGTCATTCTACAATAATTAAAAAGCATTTGCTCCTATTTCATTGTCATTCTACAAAAATTGTTGTTTGTAGAAAGCAAAATTTGCAGAAAATGCAAACTCTTATTTCTGGAAGCATCTTTGGAAGATTGTTAGTTCCAACACAACGGGAACCATTTCGTGCAAAAATGCTATTAGAAACTTTGATTTCAACAATTATAAGTCTAGAAATAGTGGTCTGCCATACAGACATATGTGCATTACTAGCATTCCCGTCGTAAGACCTGAACCTCCAATATTTTTACTAGCAAGATTCTTTTGGAAAGCACGGAATGCACAGAATCCGAAGGAAATAATATGTCTTAACCCCTAAAGGACCAAGGTGATTTTCCGATCAAAAACCACTCAAAATTGTCATTTCTATTGCAAAGAGAAAAGAACTTTAAAAATTGTTTTTTTTTGCATATCCAACCGTAAGATCTTATACTTGACTAGTATATGAATGCTTGGAAGAAATTTCAGAAATTTTGACCATGTAGATTGTAAGATATATGCATTTAAAGTGAAGAAAACAAGTTTTTTTGCACCTTACTTGACTAGATTTTTTGGCTTTGAATCTTTTTAGTTCAAATTTTTTGCTTATTTTGATTTTCTACTTATTTATGTTAAGTAGTTGAGCTGAGAATCTACCAAAAAAATTTAGAAAAAAAAACATTTAATTTTCATTCATTAAAAAATTATTAAGTAGAAGTGGGTTCAAGACTGAAGAAAAAACTAAATTGTTAATTAGAATTGAATCACAATAATTCCAATGGTGAGATTGTTGTAGCAAGAAAATCTAACCTTGTTTAACAAATTTTTTGAAAAATTCTAAAAACTGCATACAAAAATGAATTCTATAAGTTAATTTTTTAAGAAGATGCTTAGTTTGCCCAAAAAACTAAGATTGTCTAGAACTATCTCATTATTAGTCCAAATTGAATGAAACAAAGCTTCACATGTACAAAAAAAAATAATCTTTGTAAGAAAAATTTGTTTAAAAATTATTTGACTTTTTGTAATTCTTTTGGTGCTGCCTGCCAAACTCTATTTTTGCTTATTGTGCCATAACTTTTGCTCCCAGACATCAATTAAAATAAAAATTATATATTCACAAATCTCTCGATTAAATATACAATCTCAAAATATTCCAAAAATATCACTAAAAATTGAGATAGTAGGAACTTGCCTGGACCCAAATTGTCCCACAAGGGGACAAATGGTCCTTCAGGGATTAATGTAATTGTCGTAGTAATCCATATAGCAAAAACAACTTATTTATGTGCGCAGCTATAGTTCTCGAAAGAACTGTACCTCGGGCTGCCATACACAAATCTACGTATGCTTCCATTTGCATTTACAATGAATCTACATCTTCAAGGTCCACTTCCCTTCATTCATTGTGGAACATAGGCCCGCCAATATTAGGAAAAAAATAAGCCCTAAAAGGTGCTATGACTTCCAAATAGCAGAGAACAACATCATTTTTTTTTTCTAGCCAGCAAACTGCAAGGCTTGAATAGCGCAGGACTGTTCAATTAACCCAGAAAGTCCCAAGGACATTTTTCTGTCAAAAAACACTCAAAACTGCCATTTTGACTGCATTCACCCAAGAACACAAAAAAAATATTTTCTTAGAATCTAATTGTAGGATTTTGTACTTCACTTGTCAAAGATTATGTGGTAAAAATTTCATGAAGCTTGACCGTATAGATTGGAAGATATTAGCATTCAAAGTTGAAAAAGAAAGTTTTTTTGAACACTGACTAGCAATTTCAGATGACTTTGACTGCCATTTGTGGAAAGTTTTTGCACTAAAGACTTTGAATTTAAATTTATTTTATGTTGAAGATGTAAGTTGAAAGTCTACCAAAAAAATTAAAAAAAAACACACTTGATTTTCATTCTTTAAAAAATTGTTAAGTAGAAATAAGTCCAAGATTGAAAAAACAACTAAATTGTTAATAGCTCTTAGATGGGATTGAAATACAATAATTTCAATGGTTAGATTTTTTTAGCAAGCAAACACAACATTTTCAAAAAAGAAATTGCAAAAGAATTGTGAAAATTGCATTCAGAAATGAATCCTACAAGTTATTTTTTCAAAAAGATGCTTAGATTGCCCAAAAAACAAGATTGTCCATAACTTGCTCACAATTAGTCCAAATAAAATGAATCAAAGTTTCACATGTAGACAAAAATATAAAGTTTCAAAGAAAAAAATTATTTTGACTTTTTACAAAAATTTTGGTGCTGCCCGCCTAGTTTAGTTTGAGGCTTTTTGTGGTATAACTTTTGCTCCCGGGCACCAATTGAAATAAAAATTATATTCCCCTAAAGCAAATCAGTTTTTCTATCTTATGAAAAAGTTTCAGAAAGTTTCACTAAAAATTGAGCTTGTAGGTACCTGCCCAAAATCTGATTTGTCCCCCGAGAGGATAATCATGGGACTTTAGGGGTTAAAACATTGAAAAAATATTGATAAAATTGAAAAGAAATTAATATTAAAATAAATACGGAATTACAGATTTTCAAATCTGATGTTGGCACAAGTGGTGCTATGTCAGACTGCTATTTCTGAATTATTATTATTTTATTATTATTAATTTATCAGTTTTTTTTTAAAAAAATATTTAAAAATATTTTTTATTAGAAATTTTTATTTTTTAATACTTTTTAATATTTTTTTGTTGTGGCCACTACTCTTCAAAAGGGAAACAGCCCCTTTGAAGGAAACTCCTCAAAAGGGAAACAGCCCCTTAGAGGGCTCATTTTTTTCCTAATGTTTGACTTGCAACTATCCTTCAATCTCTCTTTTGCCAAACCATAAGTACAAATGGAATGGTTTTCTTAAAAAAAACTTCTAGAAATGACTAACTAATTCATTGGAAGTCTTGCACTTCTTTTGTGGTTTCAACTTCAAAAGATTTATTACTTGTAAAGCACGAAATGAGGGAATACTACTTAAATTGTGGATATTAAGTGGGTTTAGGGTTTAGAGTTCCTGCTCCTTATTGTACATGCAAATCATGATCCAATGGCTCTTGTGAGCTAGGCCTGTATCAGTAGGGCTACGCACATGATCCCCTGTGAGGGCTTGGTTAGACGTTGAACTTGATCAAGCGGGCCCCCACCCCGAACTGCTTTGCAGATTCGTGGAAATCCTTCTTTGGCGCTTTGGTAGCCAGCTCGGATAGAAAAGCCCTCCCGTCTGTGCTGAAGGAGAGAGACAAGAAGGTTGCCGAAGAATAGAGACGACGGAGAGACGAGGAAGTTGCTAGCAAGTTGTGAAGTTTGGCGTTGCTTTCGTCACCTCGGTTAAAATATGCAGTAAGAAAACCGTGAGGGCGCAGGTCTCATATTTAGTGTGCTTCGCCTGTGTGGGCTCGATGAGGACAAACCCGCGTTTCCGCGCCCTCACCTGCAACGTCGCACGGCCTCCGTTGGCTCCATGTGCGCAGGCCTAGTGCTGTCGTACCCAACAATGATATCATGATGCTAACGCCAGGGCGGGCAATTCAAATCCTAGCGTGAGTTTCGATTGCACTTACACAACACGTAGACTCGCCGCGTAAGGCGATGAGCACATCTGTGACGACGTGTAATTCTTTGAATGTTGCTGTTCACACTCTTCACTCGTACTTCAACTACGTAGTATTACTTTCCGTGAGCTTCCTTCAAGGACTCATCTACTGCAAATACTAATGCACTTGCTGTGAATACAAGCACACTTGTCAAGTTTCAATTCTAAACCCGCAACTTTCTGAAGATGCTCATTCCCATTCATTTCCACCAAGTCCGATTTCAAGATGACCAAGTATGCATCAGTTCTGGGTGCATCTCTAAAAACACTAAAAATGCAACTTTCATGCAGCCGTAGAGTTTCACCGATCAAATTTTGTAACTCCAGGGTCCAAATTTTTGTTTCAAACACGTATTTCTACCTCCTCACAAAAATTTCAGGACAAATGCACATTCCTACCACATCGAAAAGTTTCCTTTTGAAGAAATCATGGACCTAAGACAGTATTTCCTTTGTCGTGGAAAAGGACTAAAACGGACACTCCATTGTGGTGCAAATCGCATGAAATAAAATTATTTTTGATATGTCTTCAACTATAGCTTCTAGATTTTTCAACTTTAATCTGCAAATCTCAAATTCAATATTGACAAAAAGAATCATTCCAAAAACAGTGCTCATGGCCGAAGACAGTCCGGATGAGAACCCATATCGGACTCATACCCCTGGATTCTCCACAACCAGTAGATATTCCTGGAGAGCTTGTTGGAATTCTGGGCATAACAACACGCTCATTATCATCGGTCAAAAGCACCACCTAGCCTGTACATACATGACCTCTGGGAGCTGTAATACACACAAACAAGCAACACGGCACTCATACTGAGGAGAAGCTAATGTCTCTGCACAAATATGCCGTCTGCCACCAGTCCAGAAAACCTGCAGTTCCACACCCTAACCATGAAACCAAGACGTCCCGATGTGTATGCAATAACGCGAGGATTCATTGCCGAACAATGCGTCCAACGCTTTCCAAGCAACTACCATCAGACACAAACACAGCGAAGTAAGAAAAAAGGTATATATGGGATGCGTATGAATCCACAACTTACTGTATATAAAAAAGCACAAAGCAAGTGCCAGAACTGCACAACCACTCCTAGGGCTAAAAAGATGTGCAGAGAGTGCAAAAGCTCGAAGTCCAGCGAGTGGGCCAGAAGGCATGGATCCAATAGCCCGTTTTCCAATTATCAAGACCTAGGACCTTCTTCACCGCCACGAATCTAACAGTGATCGCTACAATCATCACATGCCGTTGCACAATTGTGGACCGAATGTGCAAAATGAGTCACGGACAATCACAAACTTCACATCCGGCAGCACTTGCACCCTCAACAGCTAAAACGCGCAATGCATTTGCTTGAACTCCAAATCACGTGTGAGAAGAAAACCTTCGCATCTGAGTCTGGCCCTCGGAGAAGACCGCAATAGAGACAACAGGAAAGATCAGAAGAATTTCGAGGTCGGAGATGGTCGGCAAGTTCTCCACTTTCCAATCCGGACATCGAAGCTTGCCAGGAAAAACGATTGATGACAATCAACAAATCAAATGACACATTCTTGCAAATGAGGCATTCTGCCACCTCTAGAATCAACCGTGTAAAACATAATAGTTTCCACAAGTGCGCTCAGAAAAAAGAGGGCACGGTGATTCAATTCTGTAGATCAAAATCACATCACTGTGGGTGCCGCCATAACTCAACAGAAGTAAGCTGCTTGTACCACTATCCTACCACACGTGATCCATACTGCTGTCCATCAATGCTAACACACTCTGTGTTGCGAATAGATTCCGGACAAACTCAATCTACCCAACCCTGCTCTAAATAGGACGGTCAGAAGTTGCACAGGATCCCCTACAAATAAAACTATATGCAGATGGAAGAAACTACGAAAAAATAAGCCCAACAATGGAGGTCACACACACTAATGTTGCAGCTCATGAAATGGAAGAGTCCCATCAACTATATCAGGAAAACAATCTCTTCCATAAAAATAATGAAACTGGAGGAATCCACAACTGAAACTTCCAAGCACAAGCCACGATGCCCATCCTTAGACAACGATGTTTCAATTCAAGCGGCAGCCATGATTCCAACCACGATTCCAGCCACCCTCAACCACTCGCGAACCCAAATAAGCCCAACAAACTTGAAATGGTCAAACAACATCCTCTTTGAAATTGACCATCCCCTCACCTCCACCATCTCTGACTACACCACCACAACTCTTGCCACCAAAGCGACACATAAAGGTGCCGTTGGGTACCAGATTCCATCAACCTTGTTGCATCTCAACTCATACACATGCCCATTCAGCAAGTTGGATTCCACCTGCTCAACCAACAAACTATAACTCGCTTGTCACTCAAACAAAGTGCTGCTTCAGAAAAAATCCAACACCACCTCTTGGGAAGCAAGTTGGACCCCGACAAACCATTGTCTCTTGCCAAATCACATCGTGAAAATATTCTTGAAAATACCTTGTGGAGACTTTTCAAGAAAAGAGCCAATCAATATTTGCCTACGCTTGGGTTGAGCCAACTCACTGCGATTTGTCCAAACCATATCCAACTATTTCAATAGAGACAAAGAGACAATGCCAACATGGTTTCAATCCAAATCCGTCAAATCTAGATCCGCCCCATACTCCTTCCTTCTATGAAAAGGGCCAAGCTTTCCAATTATAATTGGAAGTGGGCCCAAATCTTGCTCCTCCCATTCATCTGCCTCCCAATGCTCCCAAGAACTATTATTCCAAGCCTCGATTGATTGATGCACTAGCACCTTCCCTCGACAAAGGTCCAACCTGAAGCTCGGTCCCTCGCCCACCACCATGTCTTCAAAGGGCAACGGCTGCAACAAAGGTAGCTCAGAAAGCATTTGAATATCTCTCTCATGAAGCTCAAGAGCAAAACATCCCGCAAGGTGGAGTTCTTCGAGGCTCCTCGACTTACTCAAGTCATGCAACTGCATCAAATGTTTGCATCTCCGAAGACTGAGGACTCGCAATGCAGGCAAATCTCCCAATTCTGCCAAGGATGTCAATCCATCACTGCCATCCAAGTCCAGAATTTTCAATTGGTTGCATCCATTCAGATTTAGTCTTTCGCTTGATTGTCTCAGGTCCCAATGAAGCTCTTGGAGCTGGCGAGGAATGGAATCCTTTGAACACGCCACGAATCTTTCTAATCCACATAGAACCAAGAATTGCAAGTTGGTAAAAGCAAGCAAACTGGGCACCTCACACTTCAAATCAATGTCTATATGTAAATCCTTTAGGCTGCTAAGATGATCTATCCCTGGAATATCAACCAAATTCATGCAGCCAACAACCGCAAGAGATTGTAGGTTGGATGACTGACAGGCGGCAAGTCCCAACAAGGTTTCCAACTTCTTAATTCCTGTAAGGATCACACTTTCCAAGGAGCAACAATTGCTCAAATCCAACGAAAGAGCTTCAACCTTATCGAGTGATAGTTTGACTAAATTGCGGCACCGTGCCAATGCATCGGACACCAATACAACCAACCCACTGATACTCAATAGTTTTAGGGACGAAGGTAGTTGTCCCACAATAGAAATGTGAACACTATCATTCATATCCATACCATAACTCTGACTACTATGAAACCTAAAATGAATAAGGTTCTTCAATTCTCCCAAACCCTCAATTCCATCAATATACGTTATCACATTTACTTCCAAAATCCTTAAGCACACCAAGCCTTCCAAATTTAAAGCTCCTTCTTCCAAATGAACCCTACAGAGCTGCAATACCTCAACATTGGAAAAGTAATCCCATTTGATGCCATCCAAACTTCCAATCCGATCAACTCTCTCAAACTTGTGGTAGTCCGTTGGTGGTGGATTATGAATAGTAAGTCGTATTAACTTGTGCCAACATCCACCTTTCGGTTTACATTTAAGCTCTCTCATATCACCATTCTCTATATACACCCACATCCGCTTCCTCAAGTTACTTGACTGGCTGAAAGCTCCTTGTGCTTCATGTTTTGTAAACTCCAAATACAAATCGTGCATGGTAACTTTTTGGGCTTTCAAATCCACATCTTGCAACAAGCCTTTTCGCTTCAAGTGCTTCAACTGCCATTCCAACAACACCACAAAACAACTCTAAAAGATAGGAATATTTGGTCTACATTGAACTTTTTAGTCACTGCAAACCTACATCATATCCATCACATGGTATGGAGGTAACTTGGCAAGGAAACTAACACATATCAAATAGGAAAAAACACTCATTGAAAAGTGATACTCTCAAACAATCTTTGTGTAACTACATCCTCAACAGAATGTCAAAAACAACAATCATAAAAAACAAAAGCTTCACATCTAGAACTTACAAAAGACAACGGGGATAGCGTACCCTGTCTGTAAATTCTTCTTCATCTTGCTTGTGAATAGCACACAACATTGATGAAAAATTTCTTCTCTCGTACATAAAACACCCTAAGTCCATGAACAAAGTCTGATCCCTTAGTGATAACAAGTCAAAACCACTCCTCATAATATCAAACACAGGATTTCCTCCAGATAAATAATTGAAAGTCCTCATACGAGGCAAATGCTTCACCCATAATCTCCATGATTGACACCACAATTGCAATCCCAAAGATTGCAAGGCCAAGGGATGATAGTGATGGCCTTGTCCATCACCCTTGGAGAAATAACACCTCCTAACACAAGTCATTAGGTCATGCTTCTCCTCATCTTCAAAAAACTCTTTGCCACCAACTGCATGGTGCAAAAACAATCTCATAGCATCGGACTCTCCAAGATCCGGCATCTCAAGGCATGCATTCCCACTGATCCCCAAATGCTCAAGAACACTTTGAGAGCGAGACGTCACAACCACCAAACTATCCCTGTGATAAGGAAGCTCCAAGATTGTCTTCACTAGTTGGATTGATTGGTAGTTGTCCAAAATATTATCAATTGCCAAAAAAGTCCTTTGCTTGAAAAGACTTTTATGCAAAATGTCCTTGCACTGGAAACACAATTCACCACACAATCAATGAGACTAAAACAATGAACACATCCCCAAGGATTTCAATGGCATGGATTCTAGATTCAGAAGAAAAAATGCATCCTCACACTCTCTCATACAATGGTGCATAAAACATCACGTTCAATAATGCATGACAAACACTCAAAAGTTCATCAAGAAGAAACAATTATTACAAATACTAGCACATGGCTGCAAATGATGACAAAGAATTACACTCCACCAAGTCTTCAAAACTTGTTCTTCTATAATGTAGGCTTCCACAACTTCAATCACTTACATCCACACATTAAGCATGTAAAACAAAAAGCTCACCTCTCCATCATTCAAGTGTTGAATGACATCCACACTTTTCCTTATCAAGTCCCGCACAACCTTTTGAAAGAACTCTTTGGAATCACTCCAAGGAACAATTGGAAACTCAATATGGCAAACCCTCCCTTCATAATTGCTCAAAAGTTCATTGCACAAGATCTTGCAAGTCGTGGTCTTGCCAATACCACCAACTCCATATAAACCAAACACTTTCACATTGAATTTTCTTGAAACCCCAATTCCTTCAATCTTCTCACCAATCACCTATTCAATCCACCCAAACAACAAACCAATCAACTGATATCCCATTGCATTCAACAACCATAAAGACATAGTTTCAAATCATGAAGACAAAATAAATTGAAAAGGGGAAAACAACTCTAAGACCCAACTTCATTACCTCACAAATATTGGATTTTCCTTGCACATGGGAATCATCCCACCTTATATCCGGAGAAATGGACTTGCAAACATATGAAACAATCTGCTCTTCATAAGCTACAATCTCCTTCAAATTTGTATCATAAGGGATGCCATTGAAAGACCTCAATACACCCAAAGCATACTTCCAATCACTCACAATAATTCGATTCTTTGGATCAACCTTTGCCAGAGTCTCCCACTTCAAAAACCATTTCTTTTGCATAGTTGCATTCTCCAAATCAGCCACTGATAGTCCATAAAATAGGGGTAATATCTTTGGCCCCTTTGTGGAACTCTTTGACTCATGGTGTAACTTATGAGCTTTAACAAAGGCACTCAATTCAATCATGGGCCACTTGGACATGAAATACTCATCTGACACAACCACAATCAACATTTCACATTGTTCAGCAGCTTGGACAATCAACGCCGGAAATTGTTCACCCTTTGGTAAGCTCTCATGGCGTCTATCAAAGAAAGGATAGTGAAACCGATCCTCCAAAGCTTTACACAAGTGATCCACAAACTCCTTTTGAGCTCCACTATGGCTCAAGAAAATCTTGTGCTTGCCTTCCAAGATAGGATCATTCCCCATGACTTCACTGGACCTGGGCCATGAATAAAAAAATTTCAATACCAAATGAATTCAAGTAAATGCAAAAGTTACATTACTTACAAAACAAAAAGCAAACAAACAGATACTATAACAAGAATATCCAAAAATTGTCAATTCCTACAATCAAGGTCCCAAAAAAGCCATAAGCACTTAAAATAGCGGCTAGTGGATGAAAATTTCATTCCCTCATCCATCTCAAGAGGAGTATATCACCTATGCGAAGTTTCACCTAAGCAACTTCTCGATAAATCTTGGTCCATCATCTTTCGCTTCATTGCAGACCTAAAACCCCACTCGTCATCACATGCGGGTCAAAAAACTCAGCTACACAAATTAAAACAATAATCTTCAAATCCAACTTCACCCCAATGGAGCACCTCAATTTACAACCTCCACATACTCACATTACACCAAAACATCACTCTCAATATCAAGAACTCCACAAACAGAGAGTGCTTGTCATCATCATCGTTTTGCAAGTAAAATGTAGGAGGTCTTCTACAATATCACAGTAATCTAAAAATATCTTGAGGCAAGTCACCTATAGCTTGGGCCACGCAAGATAGCTGATCTTGTCTTCCGTATAAACTCCTTTAAAACAACCTGACAAACCCACATCAAAATGAAAACAGAACTCGATACTATTACAGTTTGCATGGTCACTCTATAGTTTGCCAATTTGATCAAATCTTGCAGAGGTTCTCTTGAATACTACAACCTTGAGATGTAATAAGTGACCAAATCCATCAGAGCACACTTCTCGTTGAATGGATGAAACCAGACACTTCCGTTGAGGAGAGTACCCTTGCTTGGAGAGAGCAAGCTATCAACAACGCCCACTTTTCCCAATCCTAAACAAATGCTATCCCCAACAAGAATATGAAAGCAGTGAAAAACACTCAACAATCTCAATTACAAAGTGAGTTAGAAAAAAAAATTCACCATCCAGAAATGGAGCTGACCACCACCATCGTACTCACGCCTAACACCCCACTACATTGTCACGGATAGCAATGTGGGCCCTGTCATAGAAGAGGGAGACACAACTGTAAGTACAATACCAGTGAATGTTGGTGAACTGAAACTGTCGTAATTATCCAAGAAATGAGTTAAAAAGGAAGAATATACCAAAACAAGTACTAAAGCACCACAGGAGTGGCATCATAAATAGACCGAAGGGACATCAGACCCACCCCACAGTTTCTTCACCTGATCCCCAAAGCAGACATCACCAAGGTAGCTGAACAACACTCTCCAAACTGCCGTTATGTGCCTGGCTGCCCCTTAGGACTTCTCTGCAAAAGAGTAGGGCAATGAAACATTGAGCTCTCGCACTTCACCTAATTCCCATGCTCCAAAATCATAGCTTAAGACCCATTTCTTTCTACCTGGGACCATTCTAGAGAGGCTAATCAAGCGGCGCCAAACTTTAACCGTATCAAAACAACTGCGATGTTCATCGAAAGCATCACTTCTTTGTGTCCATGCTCTCCTCCATCACTAATCAGTGTGCTCAGATTTTGCAAATTCAAACGAATATGTATGCAGCAGGAGAGCTCGAGCACATATTTCAATCGGCAACACAGCCACTAAAGGGACTGGTCGATTCAAGCCCTGAACTTCACGACATGCTCGCAGACAAGGGTTTGTAACTTAGCCATTTACTTCATTCGCGACTTCTATACAGGAGAAACGTAACTGGACACTCGCCCAATAGTCAACACTCAACAGCAGCAACAGAACAGCAGTTGCTAGAAGTAAATACAACTTGTATATATATTGACCTTAACATTTGAAATATCTTGTTGATCAAGCCCACACCATAAGTTCACAACAAATCGCTGCAAAGATCAATTATAATTCTCTAGAACGCCACAGCATCCCACCTGCCTATCTCTTTTGAAGTACCATTTCAGGCTTGGTAGTACGGATAGCCCGACATTGGCGCTCACCTCATGATGTGATCCTTATGGATATGATTGAGCAGCATCCTCCCGGATAGAAGCAACCACAGCAGCTCCCAATGCTTACAATGGCTGCTGGTGAAGCTCAGATAACAAAGAACCCATCTATTCAGAAAATTTTGTTGCCAATGCAGCGGGAACTTAAAGCGCAATTCCATCCAAAAATCTCAGGCTCGTGAACATTTTTTCTAAGCCTCTTTTTTTAATAAACTCTGAACACCACCGGATTAGAGTTTCGAAAAACACAACAACAGAGAACCTTAGCGCCAACTTCGAATTGAAGATTTTCAATTTGCATATAGGATTCCAGAACACAGCTCACCTCCGCATCGACTGACAGACGCAAGTATCACCGGTCTTGCGCTCCAACTACGCAGCCGTCTCCAAGAACTTGCAATTATTACCAAGCGAGCAGCACTGCAACGCAATTCGTCCGCTAAACCCTAAACCCTGGACAGCAGAAACCTTAAATGAAATCCTTTCGAATCCAAAGCTTACCGAAATACAAACGAAGAATCATGAAAGAATACTGTACGTTCCATATTTCCACAACTATAATGCAAATACCTTCCCAATTCCACAAAACACTAAAATGCTTTACACATTTTGCAGCCTGCAATCATAAACATACCTTGAATGGCCTCAGCAAATGCTACAAGACATAGTGCAACGCACTGGACATTCGACAACCATGGCAAATTCGAGAGTGACTCCACACAGACATGCATCATGGCATTCTCTTACACTCCACAACAAAAACATACAACGTGGATTCCTAAACCCATAAACCAAACCATGGTTAGGGACTTGATCCCATCTCGTATAATGGAGCTTGCGAACAACAGCAACTCCTCTATTCATCACTTAGATGCCAGACCCCTCTGCGCCATGGACAACCGGTTCTCTCTTCAAACCCGAACACAGAATGGCACACGACTGAGATTCGGGAATTTGCTAGAACCGACATCATCGCTTCTGTCCAAGGAGGAATCGGCTCCAATGTAATATACACTTTAGCCAAATCTCAAGCCAAAGAAGACAACAACTGCACAACGCTGCCATTCAAATCATCTTAAATTGCAGCTTCGATCCAACGCGGCGAACAGAGAACAAAGCGTTCTCTGGTCTCTGCGCTCGGGAAGGCGGTAGTCCCACAACAACGGGTGCCACGGCTTTCTCTGCTCAGATGACAGCCATCTGATCCACCACTACCATCTCGGCATTCATTTCCTCCATTAATTTCCCACAAGCTATGCTCCAATAGCCCTCCGCGAGGAAAGTGGGAAATTGTCGGTAAAACACGACCTCCACAAGACAAACTAAGGACCGATCACCGGATCCCTGACGGACTTTGCGCAAACAGAACACAGCGTTGCACTCTGAAATCAAAACAGCAGCATCAGACTTCAAGATGTCAGAAAAAGGGCGTCTTACGCTGTTGCAGAAGCTCCGTGGACGATACCGACAGCTTTGCTCCAAAGGAATTTCGTCTCTGCGCGCGGTTGCGCTTGATCTGCCGAGCATCACCACGGTGAGAACTGAATGCAAGGCTCAACTGCTCAAGGCTGAAGGCTCCGGAGGGATGGCTCTTGTGGTTTCGAATAGCAAGGCGCAAGCGACAGTGTGGAACTCGAGGGTTTCAAGTTCGAAGCCCAGGATTCAGCTGGGCTCCTGAGCCTTAGTCGGCAGGAGAACACGTGTCGGGACGCGATTGATTGAGTGCTAGACTTGCTTGGGCAGACTTCCTTGAGGTAGGAATTAAAAAAACAATCATTAGAAAAAGAAAACGGAGCCTCAAGAGGGCCCTAAGATCTGCACCAGAGGAGCAGCAGACTGCGAATAAAAAAAAAATTGAAAAAATTGAAAAAAAAAAATTGAATTTTTTTTTAATAATTTAAAAATCGAAGTCCAACGCCATTTGATTTTGAAAAAAAAAAACATTTTTTTTATTCACCGTTTACTGCACTCTACTAATCATAGTTTGACAAAGAGAAGAGGCCCTCTCATGGCCCCATTCTGTTTCTAATGTTTCAAGTGTTTTAGAAGCAAAAGTGCTTTCACGAATTGGGTTTCATAATGCTTTCAGTTGTATGTGAGTAGGGAAGAACTCCGTAACATTCAAATTCTGTCATGCATTACCCTATTTTCATCCATCCCATTTCATTCACAGGCAAGGGACTTATCAACGATATTCATCCACTGGCGTTCCAGATGGAGTGACCAACGAAGCATGAGTGGAACCTCGGAATTCTGGGTCCGAGATTCTGTGCCTGACCCACACCCTGAATTCTCAATCTCTAAATCCAATTACTTTTTTAAAATAATAATAAAAATTGCATTACCAGGATCTTCTTTTTCTTTCTTCAGTTCATCAGTGAGAAATTTTTGTTTACATCATGCTGCTACAATTCTCACCTACGTCTCTTTGTCGCCCACCTTCCAGTAGTGTCGCTCTTCCTCGCTCTTCGTCTCCTTCGTTGGGGCCACGAGTGGGATTGAAGTTGACGCCATCGGCGAAGAGAAGGAAAGTGGAGGTGATGGCGAATTCCGCACCAGTTGATGTTCCCAAGAGCCCGCTGCGTCTGCTGTTTGTGGAGATGGGGCACGGGGTATGATCAGCATGGGTACGTCTTGTTGGTTCTTTTTAGGGTTCAAGGCTGCTCGAAACTTTCGGAATGCGAATCCTTGATGTGGTAACTTATTGCGGTTCAAATTTGAAAATTAGGGTTTTCTGACTGTCGATTGAAATTCGGTCGTTACAGGAGAAATCCAAAACGTCCATCTATGAAATTTTTGAGGAATTTTGTAGATTATGTCGAGTGACAGGGTAGGATAGGATACATTAGGATACACTCGAAATGGAATTTGGACACAAAAGGACATGGGTACATTCTTGTTTATTTTAGGGTTCAAGGCTCCTTCGAAGCTTTCGTCATGCGAAATTTTACTCTAATCCTTGATGTGGTATTGACTTTCAGATTTGAAATTAGGGGTTTGTGACTGTCGATTGATATCTGTCATCACAGGAGACATCCGAAATGTCCATCTGTGGAATTTTTGAAGAATTTCATAGTCAATGTCCAGTGATGATACAATAGGATAGAATAGGATACACTAGGAATGGAATTTGGACACAAGGACATCCGTCCAATTTCCATTTTGGATTCCTGTGCTTTCGACCCTGAAGAAAGAACCTTATAATAGATTTCTGAGCATTCTGTAGAAACATTCAGTTGCGTTGCGTAGCAGCGGTACCCACCCTACAGACCGTTGCTTAGGTTCACAATCTATATGTTCAGAATTGGCTTAGAGAGAGAAAGAAAGATGTGTGATTTGCTTATCATATTATATTGTTTTAAATGTATAGAACTGGGTGCCAATCGCTTGAGTGCACAAGCAGCTAGATTGTCAGTTATTTTCTTCTTTCGATGGTTCTTGAAGGTCTCGCAGAGGTAGGTTATGTCGATAGAGTGGCAGTTGGTGCAGATTATGAAGGTTACAGATTACAGCTTATAATCATCTAGGTCAGAGCCAATCTGCATGTCGTTAATGTTTCTCTTTGTGGCTATTTTGAGCTCTTTTAGCTATATAGTGAGTCCTCATTAGCACGTTCTGTTTCACGAATAGATTGAAACATTCTAACATTCTGTCGTAGCATTTTGTTTTTTGAGAGAAATGGAATCCCGGCTTTGATAGGATTGTTTCAATTTCATGATTTGAGGAATTGGTTATAGTGTCGTTATGGAAATTCTGCTGACAGATGTTGGGAATGGGCAGGCAGGATGTGACTGCGGCTGCTGTGAGAGCCTGCAAAAATGCCATCAGCTCCAACTCCATACCTGCTTTTCGAACTGTTACTTTACTGTACATTATTTTAGAGATTTTTTTTTGTAGGGTCAGTTCAGTTAATTCTGAAATTTAATTTATTCTGGATTGTCTAGAAATAATATAGGTCAAATGCTCAGGCTGCAATGTAGCCATTCGACTCTAAATTATTGACAGAAGAATATTCGAAATAAATAAAATGATAACAACACTTGAAACCCTCCTCACGACATTCCAGATCAGAAATTGAAGTGATTTTTTATTAGAAAAACTAAGCATATATTTTTGAGCATGGACCGACGGCCTGTTTATTGCCTTTACTTAACGAAATAATTTGGATTTAATAAAGTAATTTAGAATTAGTTAAACTTGATCTGCGGTTTTATGCAATTCTGCTACTATTAAAAGGCTGTTGAACTTGAATGTTAATCCTCTTATTGTGGGGCAGGTGCGCTTCCTGGAGTGAGTTATCAGCAAATGAAATTGAGGGTGAAGCTGGGAGTTCCCCACTCTGTACAAAAAGATTTGGATATTGCAAAAGTGAAGGCTGTCTTCCCTTAGTAAGTGAGGACATATCTTGTATTGCAGTGATTTTTGTCACTTGTATTTCTTGAATTGTTGTCTGATGAGAAAGGTAAGAACACCATTTGCGACCCTTACCCAAAGGCAATCCCAATACACTCTTGCCTAAAATGTACACAATCGGATCATGAGAGTCTAAGGGTCGATTATGTGTCAATCTATACTCAACACTTTAAAATTTCATAATTTGTTCTTACAATGTCCAAAATGAATATGCTAACTTGTGTTTGGAATCCAACAAAATTAAGCCGAAGCTCCTCAAGGAACCGTTCTCAGATGCCTACTTGAACGCTTTTCGTGTACATACCTTATCTGTTGAAACCTATGATGGAAAGTGTTGGACATCTCATCTTCAATTTTATTAGGTTTTTAATGAAAGCCCTCTTGTTTTTCACTCAGCTGCTCAAAAGCGATTGCATTCTGGGCATGCATCTTTACATGTAATGGAGGGCAGTCCTGCTGTCTATTACACTCTAGGTTTGGTCAAGTTAAGTCCTTAGAGATTTGTAAAGTCTTTCATCTGATTCATGGTCTTGAAATATTCTTCGTATTGCTGCACTTGGTATTTTCCTTCTGGAGTTACAACTGGATGCTCCAATTTTGGGTATTGTGCATATGTTGAAGTTTGTTAAGAAACGGACAAGAGATTTAATAGCTCATATCTCTACCGAGTTGGTTTTCACTGCATATTAGACGCATACTCAAGATGTGAAGATGCTGAACAATATATTTCGGGTCCTTGTGCAGTGGCGAGATATTGGAAGTGGAAGTTGTAGATGGAGGGCTCATATGCTCCAGTGGGGTCGCTTTGGAGGCTATGGGAGACAAGAATGACGATTGCTATGTTGTAAACGCAGCTGTGTATGTTGGGTACTAATGTAATTGATACTATTGCTATTAGGGACAGTTTTCATTTTATCCAAGTATGCAGATTTTGAACATATTGAGACTGCAAACCTTGGTATCTTCCGTCACCCCCAGATTTCCCTAAAAGTGCAGCACACGACATTTGTGTACGTGAACAATTGCTTACGGTAATGTAACTTGCCCTTTCTTGGGCTCAGCCAACAAAGGGTGCCACAATGGTGAAGCTCCCGTCCAAAGACCAACCTCCTAGCTGCAGTACACCCCAAGAAATGTATATCTCATGAATTAATTTCTAAGACAATGAGGTCAAGTTTGCAATCTGCTCCCACAACCACGAAGAAAACAATGAATTGAGGTTGAAGCAAGGTAGCATAAACTCGTTCAAGTTAAGTTTAATTGAAGGCGATTACTCGACACGACAGGCTCTCGATCAGAAGCTAGACATTACTGTTGCTGAGATGAACTTTGGGAAGTAATGAGCCTCATCTACCACAATCACGAAGACCCTAAACCTTACTTTAAATCACAGCTCCCACAAACCACGAAGGAAACCACAACGTGCAGACCCTAATCTACAGACGGCCGAGATCATCCCTCATCGCGGTGCAGATCAACGACTACTGTTTTATATTTAGAAAGAAGATCAACGGCATTAGGTGGGGGGCAATTTTTTGAAATTGAAATCGACGACAGGGGGTTCAATGGTGATTGTTCGTTTTTCTAATAATGAACATTGACGGCATTGGGAGGGGTCATTTTTTTTTCTATTGAGATCAACAGCCAGGGTTTTGTTCAGTTGGGGGGCCAAGGACGGAGCTGTCTACCTAATTGTAAAACTGGATACACAATACAGTACATGTGCAAGAAAACCATACAAATGAACTAGTGAAAATCACCAAAAATTGTCTTGTAGCTACCATAACAAGGATCTGATGCAAAATTTTCCCCAAAAGATAGCCAGCTGCTGCATCTCCACTTGGTCAGCCTGCTTTTAACACTCCTATTTAGACTGACAAATCGTCAACAACCCAAGGCAATGCATGGATTTCTACATTTTCTAACATGCACTGTACAGTACAGTAATGAGTAGCTGGTGGATTTAGAATTGAGCTGTTCTACACAATTTAAGGTTGATAAAAGTAATAAACTGTACTCTGTACTCTGTAACTATGAGCTCGACCGATTCACTGTGATTTTATTTTTTTCACGAAGGTAACTGATTAAAATGTAAAAGACGATATCACCATCCGTGGAATACCTCTTGAACTCAGGTTCAAACACCTTTCAAAGAAAGCACAGAGAAATGTAAGCACAATGAGATTGACTGGCTCTGGAGCAAACGGGAGGAGGCTTTCCATCAAACACGAGCTTCATCGACAATCAATGTTCCAGTGCACGGGAGGAAGAATGAGAAAGGTCCATACTGGAAAATGGAGTCAGAGACATCCGCAAAGATACCTACATGTTTTCAATATGACTACCGGTAGTGTGTCCTGTGTCGTTGCCACAGTCAAAATAAAAGTAAAGCGATTTTCTAATTTTTTTCTTTCAAAAATAACTTCAAAATTCAATAACTTTTGCATTCTAGGTCCAAATGCCACGAAACAAAGCCTGTGCGCCAAGGGCTTTCTAACAGTACCAAGAACGTGGCCAGGGGATGCACGGTCCAAGAGATCTCAACGTAACAAAACAAACATCCTGTCTTAAGGTATTGATGCTTTTCTACCTTTCCATTGGACTGCCTCTGGCAATCAAGATAAGGGGGGCCGCTGACAGTCCAAGCAAATTCCAGAGGACTCTGAAGCTTTCTGACATTTTCTCAAAGATTTTCAAATGACCAGAAGCATGCTACAAAGTTAGATTCATGTTACCATTGTAAAACTAACGAGATGAAGGAAGGCAAGGACTGCATAATGTGCCATAAAAGCGCATTTCTGGGCATATACTACCCATACAAGGAACTAGTTTAAGTAACCTTTGATTCTGCACAATGAAAACTTGTGAACACAGCCCTTTCATTGATTCCTCAAAGGCCAACTAATGCTTTGATAAAGTTCTTGTGTTAAAGACATTTGCATCTGAAACAATACAAAGTTTTAGGCAGAGATTGAGGCTTAAATATTGGATCGTCACTCTGCTTAAATATTGGATCGTCACTCTACTTTGATATAGAGGACAATCACAGTCTTCAGTGGCCACCAAAAACAGTGACAGACCCTCTAAAATGGGAGCTGCGCAAGAGCTGTAGCTGAATCTCAGAACTCTGTCTCTAGCAAACCATCAATTAATCCAAAATCCATTGCCTGCATTCATCAGAAAAGCATTAGTCTTTCAGTTCCTTGAATAGCAAAAGAAATGCAATCCAAACATCCCACATATAAGGTTAAGTGCACACATTCTTCTAAAGGCAAAAGAGTTGATTGAAGTCTGAATTGTAAGAGTTGACATTAGATACCTCAGCTGCAGAGAAGAAATAATCTCGCTCTGTGAATTTTCGCACTCTTTCCAAAGGTTGATTGCAAAATATAGAATACATCTGGTCTATTTTCTGCGCACAATTTGTTTCCGAGAAATACTTTTCAAATGTCCAGAATCAGTACTTACAAGGGTACGGATCAAGAATTGTCAAAGAAATTGCAGTCTTGATTCTATGCAGGTTGGGTTCCAAAACAAAGTGGATGTGTTATGCGTCATTTACAGGAAGGTAAAAAGTGGTCATCAATCAAGCAGGTCTGTTTATAATGATACAAGACCATTGGCTAACAACATTCCTTACATTGAATCTTTAAGCCCACAATCGAGAGAATCATAATGGAATGAGGTTACTTACATCCCGAGAGGACATTACTTCATTCACTTGCCTTCTCACATCATCAGCAGTTCCCTTTGAAACAGTGCAGGACAAGTGAGTTCCCAGTAAAGATGACCAAAAAATTACCAGTATTTGCAGAAACACTGTCCAGATCATGCAAGGTAACCATCCAATATACTAAGAAACCAGATAGTTGATGGGATTAATGAGGAAAGCAAATCAAATAGACAACACAGAGAACAAAGTAGCAATAAGGAATGCACAGCTAAACAGCTCAGCGTCCGGTGCTAATAATTAGCAAGCATCGGGAAAATAAACTGATAAGAAGCATACCCCACAACCTCCTTGAGGTTGGTGAATCATGATACGAGCATTTGGCATAGCGAAGCGCTTGCCTTTTTTGCCACCTGCCAGGAGAATTGCACCCTGGCTAGCAGCTATGCCAAAGCACACAGTGCTGACATCTGGCTTAATCTGAATTCACAACAACCAAATGCACCCCAAATGTTTAATCAAGAATCTGTTGCAATTCTAAGTTTCATTTTGAAGGTTTTTCTTGACAAATATTTGTACAAGTTATACTAAAACCTAGCATACAAGGTGTCTAAAATGGAGCACCTTCACAAGCCTGGTGACTTAATTCCAGAACTGAGTGGCTTCTGACTGATTCTTGTGATCTGTCTTGCACTGAAAAAGGGTTATCACACCCTTACCCTGGATTCAAGACTACTGGAGCTAAATCTATTACGACCTCAGTGGTTCAATCTTCTACCTTCGGAGCTCACGTCATGACACAGACAAGCTCAATAGTCACAACACGCACAACAAACAAGATACTTACCCATTGCATGGCACGTATATGGCCATAATTGAATAAGTACTTCCACCTGGGCAATTGATATACATCTGCATGTTGCAAGAAAAATCGCAACTCTGATCAACACAAGGACAACTCATTTGTCTAAGACGAGAAACATAAACCTGATCACAGAGAACAACAGAAAAAGCATTTTGCATAGAACAAAGCAATTCTATCTCGCTAGACTTCCGAAGCAAAGTGCACACAAACGTATGTTTGTCCATAATTTCGAACCTTAATTTCCTCCTCGTCATTAATAGCCGCTAGAGTCAACAGTTTCGAAATCACTGACTGCGCCACCTGCCGCGTCCAAATCCCACATAAAAGGCGCAAGTCAAATTTCAGCCATTTCAATGGACCTGCTCAGTCCAATCCCAAGAAACAAACTCAATAACACACACCTCAGAATTCACAGGGGATCCGACGAAGATAATTCGATTGCGGAACATCAGCGTATTCAAGTCCACAGGTCCAGAAGGCGTGAGGACGGCGGGCATCATGGGCGCAGAGCCCTTCTTCGCAGCCCTAATCGTATTCCCACTCGCCGCTCTCACGGCCACGCATCTCCTCAAACCCACAGCACCGCCAGGGTTGACCTGGCCAGCAATCCGCTCCACAACACATCCCTTCGTCGCCCTAGAGCCTTGCAAAGACCCCAATTGCGCACTCTGGGAATGCACAGCAAACCCTAGCTGGGTCGCCATCGCCATCTAGGACAATACAAGCAAGTAAAATGATGATCAATGTGAAATCTTCAACATTAACATTATTTAGATGAGAAAGGCGCCATTGATAAGACGAAAAACAGCTAGAAATTTCTCTCAAATGCTCAACATTCTGTAAATTGTGGAAATGTTGAACACTAGAGAAAGATTTCATTAAAGCCTACACAGTAGGATCAGATCAAAATGGAGTAGGTCACTTCATCCACCAAAACAACAAATCAAACATGAAAAAACAAAACAAAACACTTAAACGACTCCATCATAAAACAACTATAAAGAAATACGAACTCAAACAGAAAAAACAAGCTACTAAGTTTCAGCAGAAAAATTAGAAAGACTAGGATTCCAAAACCAACAAACCAATTAGTCTGCAAACCAACAAACCAACTGACAATTCGATTAAAATTACTCTCACAAGCAATGAGAAAATCAGAAAACAATTGCAATTCTAGAAAACATCATCACTAAATCAACCGAATAACGTAATTCCTGCATTTGTAACGTAATTGCCAAAACGTCTAATAGGCAACACGAACAAAGAACCGAGCAAAGAGCTCAACAAATGCAATTAAAAATTTCTTTTGAGATACAGAAACCTACAAACCTTTGAAAGATATCCGAGAATCCACTAGCAGGAAATGCGACACAAAATGAAAACAAGAACAAAGCTCCAATTGCTTCCTCCAATGGACTGCAATTTGCAAGTCGCAAACTACAAAACTAAGAAAACGAAAACCTAAACTAGAATCATGCCACCAATGAGCAATATATCAAACCTAAATCACACAGCACAAGCACATCAACGAAGCATCTCTCAAACAACAGAAAGCAAAACCCACAAAGAAAAAACCATGGCGCGACTTTGCCAACATATCCATACGTCCATCCGCCCTAATTCATCCATCCTCATCTTTGCTCCAAAACGTCTGAGCCAGCGATCCCAGAACTACTTTCGATGGATTCGCCAGAAGGCTATTTCCGTGCATAATTACGGGCTTTTCCAGCGACACCTAATTCCGTGGGTGGAAACTACTTACTATTTTGAAGTGCAAGATATAGTATTGTGTGTAAATTTTTTTTTGCAAGTAAAGTGCAATTTGCGATACGTATTATTTTGAAGTGCAAGACATTGTGCTAGTGCCTGAGTTTGCAGTGGCTGCAAATGCTATACAAAAAGAAAATACATTGAATGAATGTGCGAATTGTTGTACAAAGCCAAAGCACCAAAAAAATTTTGAAGTTGAATGATACATGTCTTTTTCAATAAGTTCCAATCAAATACAAACACAAAATTTTGAAGTTGAATGACACATCTTTATTTCAATGAGTTACAATCAACTTACAATAAAAGGAACCAACCTAAATACAATCAAAGTAAACAACCTAATCACAATCAAAGTAAACAATCAAATTGCACTAATAAGGGAATTGAACCCACTAAGACTGCCCATTTTGCAGTTATAGTGATCTGCAACACACAACAAACAAAACACATTAGAAGCATTAGTACCCTAAACTAATTGGCAATAAGATTGGAAAATCGTGGCAGGTCAATCGCAGCAGCTCCTCGCGCACATGGAGCAGATCGGCAGCAGCTCCACCGAGACCTCCAAGACACCCACAAAAGACAAGTCGAAGCCAGAAAATCGTGCTGAAGCTTGATGTAAGGTTTCATGAGTTTCATGTAAGGTTTCATGAGTTTCAGAGCATGCTTGATCTCATGAAAACTAAAGAAAACAAAATAATTTTTTTTTGAGGATACTGCTCTTGCGCCCCAGATCCGCTACACAGCTACAGCTATTCCTCACACATCCCCCTGTCGACCAGCCTTAACAGCTCTTTTCCATGATTCTATCGCTTCCTTGTAAGGAAAATCATCAAGTGAAAAGAATTTCTGGCCAAACATGCGCACAACTAGGGGCAAGTGTTTCCCTAACCTATTTCGTTGACATGATTTCAGAAATTTCAAAGTGGAGAAACATCTCTCATCTTCCACTGAGCCAAAAACTAAGCAACAACCTATCTGTGCAAGCTTAAAATATTCCGATATAAGCTTAGAGAGATGATGGGACTGCGAAAGCTTATGCCACAACTTTACCACAGGGTTTATATTGAACGGTGGACCACAGGCTTCATCCGCATTTGACCTCATCGTCGCTTTAAACAAGCCCACCTGGTTGTCAAGTGCTGATGCTGAAAGCATCTCTGGAACAGTGTATGCCTTACCTCCGGCACTCAAAGGCCCTTGGTTCATTGCCCTGGCTGAGCAATAGAATTGCTTCAAAATAGACAAGTGGTGGGCGAAAGTTTGCTCTGCCCCATCTTGGCACCAGTACTGTGGATAAACAATTCCGAAAGCATCCAACAGTTCCTGCTGAGGAAAACGGCGATCAAGTTCATCACACAAGCACTATGCAATCTCTGCGTGCAAACAGAGCAAGATGCATTAGAAAAAAAAATCGGCAAGTGATTCAAGTATGCCATTCAAGTAATAAAAAAAAATGCAAAAGAAGAAGAAGCCTTGAAAGGCAAACATTGAAGTAAAAAAAAAAATAAGCAAAAAAAAATGGAACATGAAGCAAGTCGGCGTCATAGCAAGGAAAGACAAACACAAAGCATATTTCACATAAAGAGGAAACTTACCAAAAAATTGCCGCTCAATGTTGTCCTGGACACGGTTGAATTCTTGCTGGGTCACAAAAAGATGGTTGCCGGTTGCCTTGTTGTGACAGTGGGCGTACATAGTACCATGACTAAAATCAAAAAGTAAGTGGACGATTCCACTATCTCCTGGCAAAGGACGCCACTGCAAAGGTATTTCGGCACAAGACAGTGTCACCAATTCGTTGTATCGGGGAAAATCAGCCTTTTGGTACGCTGTGGAAGCATTTAGAAACATTCTCTCCAACTCACCCTGGCAAATCTTAACAGCTTGTAAGAAATCACAAATGAAGATATCACGCGCCTGTGATAGCTTGATCAAGCAATGCACAGTGTTTACAAGTAGAATAAAGCAAGCCAGGGAAAGCAAGAGCTCAACATCGGCAAATGAATCGAAGTTATCAGCGACACCAGGATGCGGTTTGTGACCAGCAGAGGCGGTCATATCTTGCACCATTTTTACCAAAAGAGTGCGGTACTCGGACATGATTCTGGCAGCCGGGCTTCTCATTGATATCCACCGTGTTTCCGCGTTTCTAAGCATTTTGTTTCCTTTAGTTTCCATGAGGTCAGCAAGCTTCTGCAACTCAGCATGGCGCTTGTTGCTTCTGCAAAAATAACTATAAACGGACTGGAAAAGACCTTCAAGACGGGACACCATAGGAAATTTCGAAATGGTCTCCACCACAAGGTTAAGACGATGGCTGACACAACTTGCACCAATTAGAAAAGGCGCCCATTTCTCACAAATCTGGGTGGTAACTCCCGTTTTCGATCCATGAAATGTTGAGACCCCATCAGCTCCAAAGTAAACTAATTTAGAAGCGATTTCCTCATGAGACAACCCCCCTTCCTCCAACAATGCATTCATGATTACCTCTGTAATTGGACCAGCAGTACCGCTGTCTGTAATGTAGGACAAATGCAGCAAGTGCGGCACCCTCTCCCAACCATCCATCACGTAAACGTGAACACCAATCCACGATGTCGAATCCATAGCAGTAACCTCGTCAGCACTAATGGAAATGATACTAGCAGCCTGAACAACGCTCTTCAAAGCACCAAGAACTGACTCATGCAAGTGCTCACTCATTTCCCAGCCGGTTGTCTCCGACCAATGCTTCTTGGGAAGATTTTTTACCTTCAGTTGTCAAAGCAACTGTTGTTGTTGCTTGTAGTCACACATTGGGCGACCATTAGCAAGAATGTGGAAAAGGGTAGAGAATTGCACTCCCTTCTTTTTTAGATTGGCTTCAAGACCTCCAAGTAACTGCTCAGCGACAGTGCTCGCTTACTTTTGGGCCGCCCACAACTTGCACAACTGCAAGTATTTGCAATCACGTTTGACAAACACGTCGCCTTTCTTCAAGTGCGGCAAGGGAACACCATCTTCACGGTAGGTACGCTTCCCCTCGTGCTTCTCCAAATTGTCTAATTTAGGCACCATCACCTTGCGCCGCCCCGTAATCGTTGTGCAGCTATGACAGACCACGCCCACCACATCGCCATTTGAGTTGAAGTCTTCCTCAGCCCACGCAAAATGACAAGCCCACACCTCCTGCCAGCGTCGGGTGATTGTGCTAGGGGCAACCTTGGCCTTCTTCCGCCCCATTGCAGCCCCTTTCCGGACTCTCTTTCCCTCTACCGTAGGAATGTCACCGTCGTCGCTGAGGGTGATTGGCGAGACAACAGTCGCCTCCAAATTTGCGCCAAGCGGCGACACAGCACATGGAGGTAGTTGCGACAGGTGAGTCTCCAAGACATGAGTAACCTCCACGTCCAGCAGTGGAGCATTGGGCATCACGTATTTGCCCAAACCACTCGTGTTTCGGCTGGAGTCAAAGGTCCGAACACAAAAATTCTCTAGCAAGCGCAAAGGAGGAGCCATCGAAAGATCGGATAATGAAGGCAGCCTGCATTCCTGCACCCAAAACACCCCAAGCCAGCAGAACCCAACAAAGCAAACACTCGAAAATGCAAACAACAACCGCCGAAATCAAAAATTCTCATTGAACCCAGAGCCCAGAGGTTGATCGCAAGACGTGCAAGACGCCACCAGCAACAACAACTCGCAAAGTGAAGACCAGCAACAGCAACTTGCAAAGTGAAGACCAGCAACAACAAATTGCAAACTGAAGATACACAATGTGCAAAGGTAAGGTGAAAAATGCAGATGCACAAATCGCAATGGACCTGCGGTTATGCCGCATTTATCAATTTCTGGACTTTGGAGGCAAATTTGGACTTTGCTAGGAGAAATCTCCAGATGAATACTACCTACATTATGTGTAGTGAGTCCACAATGACATTGGAAGCAGGAAGGCAAATAATTCATAGAGCATGTCTATATACAAGAAGTTGCAAGCAAAATCATACTTTAGCAATGAAAACATGAGAGCTATGTTCTTTTGTATGTAGTTAGCAAAATCAACTGGAAATTTCTAGATGATTCTCGAACAATACACTAAAATCGTGGTATGAGCAATGAGCATTCATTTCCTTGCATGTGTACATGATTGGGCAGGCAAAGACATTTAGCTCCTTTATCAAACAAAGGAACTCGAACATTGAACTTTTTTATTTGAGATCCGGAGATCTTCTGATGCATCCCCTAAACATTACAGCAGTACATACACAATGACAATTTGGACACTAAACTTGGGAACTTGAGATCCACAAATCATCTGATGCGATCCCCTCAATATTATAAAATACAGAACTATAAATACACAATGACAATTCCAACATTGAATTGGAGTGGGAATTAGCAATCCGGAGATATTCTGTTCTCATCCCTTCAGCATTACAGAAATACATACACAATTGTGACTTCTGTTGTAAATATAGTAAAATTAGGTGGATTTAACACCATTTATTCAATCATAGACGTCAAGAAATAGGCAAGAGCCTTTGGAACAGAAAAATATTGCTTGCATTTGCTAAAGTAGTCTACTTTAAATTTGTAATCCGTGTATCACTAACATAAATCAAAGGCTGTATTACATAGTTCCTCTCCATGTGTAGAGGATCCATGTCAAGGAACACAAGAGTTCGATTCCGAAGGAGTTTGCGCATTGCATTCTTACTGAAGACATCCGTGAAGAATTCGTGCCTTGGAGGATGCGGGTCCGACTTGTCTGGGAAGTCAAATCCTTTAATAAGAAATAGTTTGGACATAATATTGTCAGGAAATATGCTTTGAAGGAGCTCCATCAATTTCGAATTGGTCATCATGGAATAGATACCAACGGAAGTCCTTGTCAGCATCAATCTTATCAGATTCCGAAAGCTCTGAATTTTCAATTCTTGTCCAACATTCGGAACAACGCCCTCAATGCACAGAGGACCTGTGAGGACAACGACCACCACCTTCTGCATATATCCACCTCACCACATAATCAATTATAAATCACCATCAACAACAAAAAAAAACAAGACCACCAATCATCCAGAGATCTCCTGATGTATACTCTCAAAATAAATTTAGCCAAAGGAATCCATGCATTGTGAACATAGCACGGACTTACTGCAAGACCTTGGAAATCCTCGTCACTATGATTCTAGTCGTCACCTTCAATGCCGACTAGAAGAGAAGTCCAATTCTAGTTTTATTGTAGCATTTTAAGTATAAGAAAGGTCGGCAGTGGTGGTAGTATTTCAAATAAAACATTCGGTGTTATCAAATATAACCATCAATGAACGGTAATGACTATTACAGAAGTCCTGAAAAAGACATTTCCAGAGGCACCATTTATACCGTAAACATCAGCATACTCAACTTCAACAACCAAATGGAAAAGAATTGTACAATATTTTGATAATAATATTGCTATCATTGGAAAACATAATAGAGTTAATTTCTCAAAAGCTGCGATTACAACAATTATATTGTATTCGAGTGTTATAGGCATTGTATTTGGGTCCTACATACAGCAGCAGAAGTAGAATGTTCAAAAAGAGACCCTCAGAATTAAGCATCTGGAGATCTCCAGATAGAAGCTTCACTACAAAAATTACTCATCCTGAGGACATCCCTTCAAAATCTGAAATCCCAGATAGCCTAGCTTCGTCTCCGGCAGCTGACAATGGGGTAGTGGGTTCGACTTCACATAAACCGGTACAGCTTCATTGGACCTCAAGAGACAGTCAAGCCAAGGACGCAGACATGCATCCAGGAAATCGTCATTTTTGTCACCGACCCAGGTCACCGGGTGAATAGCGTTGTGAGAATCGTTCAAGAGGTTCTTAACTGGACTGTCATCAACCAAAAGGACATTCTTGGTAGAATCAACTTCCCCCATTTCAACCAAATATGACAAATCCTTCAAAAAAACGGGCTTATCCGGTTTATCTGGGAATCTAAACGATGACTCAGTGCAAGCCTTCTGCGAAAAATACGTCACCTGCTGGGCTCTAAAAGTGGTCTGCGACATAATCTTTTGTAACAACGGCCACATGTTCCGGTCTGAAACACTGCTCCTCAATATAATTCGAGCTTTAGGAAAAAGCCAATCAAGGAAAGCTGTGAGACCCGGTCTCAGATTTACTGTGGGATTAGTTCTGTGATATCTCCAATGAACAAGAAGTCCGTTCAAGTCTAGAACCACAGCATATCGCCGACTAGGTACCTGATGTGATATGCTTGCCATCATCGTCGCATCTCGGTGTAAATCTGTGAACGACAGACAGAGCACCAAGTTATAAGCATAATACTAATGGAGCAGACAACTAGTCAGACATTATGCGGCTTATACTAACAGGATCCACAGGCACCTTTCGAGACGGCCACATCGGCCACTTTGCCCAGCTCCACCTCGGCCCCTTTCCCCTCCAAAACAGCCTCCGAATCCCTTGCCAATGTCGCCCCCATGTGGTCCGCCACAAAAGCCCGGTCCTCCAACACCACATCTATGGCCTTCCCATCCGCCACATCGGCCAGCTCCACCTCCGACACACAATCTTCGTTTTCTTTCTCCGTGACCATCGAAAGAACTCCTTCGCCACTGTTATCGACTTTATCAGACACCACATCCTGGCAGACGACCATTGCAATGCACAAATTTTTAAGAAAGGCAAAGCAGAAAGCTCGAATTGGTAGCCATTGACTATACAACAAAATAGAAGAAGTAATTTCCAATTTATTAAAACGTCAGAAGGATACAAGTTCCTAAACCGTATCACTAGTACTAACCTTCCCAGACACCGGCACTTCGCAAGGAGATTCACAGGCGGGACTCAAAGGGGAAAGGTCACCCAAGGTATCATTGCGAATACTATCAGACATAGTTTCAAGAGCAATTGGTGGACGATCCACCGAGAGATCTCCAGATGCAGGACAAGCTGGGTTTGGAAGTGCACTATCATCCCGCAGGTGAGGGGAGTCAGTGGGTTGCTCAGCGCGGTCCTCCGATAGCGAAGGCCCTTCAACCGGATCATCAAGTGCGGGCACAGAAGATGCACGAGTACTATTATCTTGTGCACCCTGTGCGCAAGAAAGGAGAAGAGAAGCCGCAGCCTCAGAACTGTCCTGGACATTCAAAACGCCCTCAGAATCTGCCATTTCAGAATCATCAAACCGCCCAATCGTTACATGAGCAGCCACTGCATCATCCTCAGCCTCATTGAATGCACCAGTCAAATCAATTCTAGCACGACGCGCTGCGGTCTCCTTGTTCTTTGGCAGCCGGGATCCTTTCTTCCCAGTTCTCCGTGTTGGTGGTTCCTTCCGCGCCCGAGAACAATTCTTCTTCTGCTTCCTCGACACCTCCTGAGAATCTGAAGGCACTGGCGGCTCAATGGTCTTCCTCTTCTTGTTCGTCGGATTCTTCAACTTCTTTGGTGGCCCCGAAGGAATGGGAGATGTAACATGCAACAACTAATCCGAGAACATTAGAGAAAAGCCTCACTACCTCAACTATAACCAAACATCTGGAGATCTCCAGATGCTACAATGGCATGCATTAAACTAACCTCTGTAATGTTGCGCGTGAGCACTGCATCCTCGCTTCTCTCAGAGAAGTTGTCAGATGAATTCAACGGCGTCTCTACTGTATCTGCTGACACGTCCTCAATATCAGCCACACGCTGTGGCCGTCTACCATGAACGCTAAATTGCTCCACAATGTGTTTTGCAGCATTCTGCCCTGTCGTTTGAGCTTCCTCTGAATGAAATATCTCGAGAACTTTGGCACGGCCATACTGATCCATGTAAACAATCAGCAGTTAGTAAGCGCCAAGAGAACCAACTAATCAGAAAGTAAGGAGGTACAATTAGGATTCTTACCACTCTAAGGTTGGTAATCTCAGGTCCGCCGTTCACATTCACCACAACAGTGTCTTCCCGCACTAAACCTCCAAATATAAGTAACGTTGTATTCGCCCTCAAATACGGCACACCTCGACGTCTCAACGAAGAGTCAACGTCCTCCACAATTTCCCGCGCGTTGTAGACTGGCTCAATGGGGTCTTTGGAAGGGAAAGAATACATGAATCGACGTTGTGCACTCTCGTCCTCACTGTATCTAAAACAAAAGATTACAAACACATCAAATCCGGTTCCTGACGCAGGCTCAGGGAAGCCATCATCAGGACTAGCAATGTAGTGGACGACGTGCCAATCCCATATTCGACGGGCTCGACTCTCCACCTTTCTTCTGTTTAAGTGACTCAATATCTCGTAAAATCCCTCAGCATCCGTCATGAGGATCGCTGGAGATCGGACTTGCACACCGTCCCCACCGTCACCACATTCGAAGCTTCCGATCTTCCAGAATCTTAGCGCGAGGTCCAGACTTGGAGGATTCAAACATATACCAGAAGTAAGTATGTCTTTTTGACTCTCCTCGCCACGCAATTACATCTGGCTGCATAAGAATTCCGGTAATATTCCACAAATGCTCATCCATAGTTTTTGACAGGTATTTCTCAGCAAAACCTTTCTCCATCGCCTCTGCCACCGCAACTTGAGCCTTGGCACTGATGAAGGCTTCCCACACGTCTTTCACCGCTTGTGGACAGCCCGTAGGGTCGTGGGTTTTATTCAATGCCTTCGAGTGGTTCTCTAGCCATTCCTTTCCTGCCTCCGTCGCCATGGCCTGGTCAACCCAGAGTTGTAATTCCGATCGCCCTACTTTCTTCTCTGTCGCAAATTCTTCCCAGTCAGCTTCTGTGTATGGGACATACTCGGGTCTCTTGCTCGGAAGAAAGAACTTGCGGTAGTGGCACATCATCTCGTTCTTCATTGCCCGGATTAAGCGTTCTCTATTTCCAGCATCCGGTAGTGACAATAGTGGATGTCCAGGGCCTCGCTGTTTCGCCTTCGAACTTTTCACACATACTTCCCCAGATTGCATAAGGCCCGCCAAGTAATTGATATCCTCCACTCGAAGCCCATATAGAGTCTTGAAATCAAAGATAGTCAAGGGCTTCCGAGTCCCCTTTGATGGATCAGGAACTATAGCCTCAGTACCGGGAAGCTTATAACTCAGGTAGTCCGATTCAATCTGTATCCACTTATTAACGTCATCGTCATCCTCTAGGAACAAAAGCGGAATTTTTGAATCCGCGGTCTCATTGTCTTTAACAGTGGTAAAGATAATTGAAATGATTGGGAAAAACTCCTGTGGACAAGACACGCACATTCAGTATCCTGGCAAAGATAGAAAATGCCAATATGATAAGAACTCTTATCCGGAGATCTCCAGTTGTCCAAGAGCTCTCACTTCCATTTACCATGAAATAGGGTGGATCACGAGACTTACAAGATATGCTTCCAAATGGGCTCGGCCGAGGATGGATGGTTGTGGACTTCCCATCTCTCTCCATTTGATCCTCGCACTGAGAAGTTGCTTAGTGAAGCACTGCTCCTTCTGTTGACCAACAACATTCTGATTCAGCGCTCGGGAGAGAAACAGGACGTCCATAAACTTGGACCGTGGTGCGTAGATTGGTATGATGTTGAAAGTGGAGGCCTCCTGCACATCGCACTCCGGAATTTCCTTGTTCTACACTAGGAATTTATACGCCTCCACAGTATGTTGTCCACCTATAATAAAGTAGTGGGTGTCCTTACGCATAACATCGATGGAGGGGCACGCATCATAATAGGCAGCCTTGCCGTCAACGCCGTAGGGCCCATATTTAAGTGGCATCACCGTAATAACTCTGCAGTCAGAGTTGTAGTCTGTCTCCAAGCGCGCCTTGTTGATCGTACCTGGCATTCGAGTTTTCTCAATTCCCCTGTAAACTAGAGATCCTGTTGGAGCCGTATGCAGGTAATCAAAATGCACGCGCAGCATCTCTCCGTCCCCGTTAACGAACGGCTTCTTATTCCATTTGTAAAAGCCATCGAAAGTACTTTTGTACAATGCCTTCATAAGCTTCACTTCCTTCGGAAGAAGCTTCTTGATATCAACCTCGTTCATCGCAACGCATCTGTCAATTGTGAGCTTCTTCGTAATCTCCTTTGCATCATCATTGTCGCCCGGCGCTCCTACTAGAGACAATTGTTTTCTTGATCGCTTCCTCGGAGACGGAGTTGCAGCTGAGACTGGTATGATTCCTTGGGGAGGGTTGGCATCATCTCGAGCCTCCTGAATTATACCCCACTGTACTCGCATTTCTCGCGGGGTCCACTTTGGAAAGTCGTGCTTGCTCATTAGCAATCCAAGTTCCAAGCAAGAGTGGCATAGACGCATGTCCATAGTGCCATAATCAAGGATGAACCCGTAAATTCTTGATCGGTTGAATCCGGGAACTGTCTCCTCAATTACCAGTAGCACAGCAGTATCGTCCAGGCCCTGCATCTCAAGAATGTCGAGGCCAGAATGAGGGTGCACCTTATCGCCATTCATGAGTTTTGGAACAATCCACACTTGTCCATCGTCATTCTTCTTCCATTCAATCCCCCACTTGGTAACTCTACTCTTGCACCGGAAGACTGCCGCAGGGTGGTGATCTCCGTGATAGCTGAATTTGTGAACCCAGCCATCGTAGAAGGGGGCAAGTTTCTCAGGGCATGCGTCCTCAGGACTCTCCTTTACAAACTCTCCACTGCAGGAATCCAGAGAGTGTCATCAATCAGTATATGCTCATAGCAAAGCAACTGGAGATCTCCAGATGAATGGCGAGCATCATGCGTTACGCATTCTCATTGATGCGACCTGTTCGTCTTCAAGAAATTTCATATGACTTTGGAAACAAATATGATTTTAGGCAACCCTGACGAATTGAGACCAAGTCTGAAACTCGCAGCTGGAGATCTCCAGATGTTATGCGGCATTATTGAACTTAGTAGACCTATCGATACATATCCCTATTGACTATTGGTTCTGCACTCCAGAATCCATCTGCTAATTTTCTACAGCAAATTCGACCGCAGATTTATGGTTATAGTGTTCTATCTGGAGATCTCCAGATGGGACTTTCTAGTCTTCGCTGTATTTGATTATGGATAAGGAAACTACATTCGCAATTGAGGCTATTGAAGCACCATCTGGAGATCTCCAGATGTTATGAGCCAGAATTCATTGTATTCGAGCAACATCGCGACACCGTGAGGGACCCTATTGCACAACTCTCGTCATTTGATTTTGGCTAAACATCAGGCCTATTAACTGAGTACCTAGCCTTCACTATTGGGAGCTGGCAGGGTTGTTTTTAGTCACTACTTTACACCTAGAGATCTCCCGATCCACGGTAAAAGGCCCAATGGCGCGGTATTAGGTCCAAATGCGCAAGAGGAGGGTTTAATGTTGAGAAACTTACGAGTCATCCCACGGCGGAATTGTTTTTTTACACTGCTCCGTTTCCATGGCCGTTGTCGTCCACTTCTCTTGATAGCGTTCCTGTATACAACCAAAAAATTGTGGATTGTTATTACGGTGTCAAAACGTATGTATACATTGTCAATCCTATTCTCTTACAAATTCCACTGGTTTCTCTGTTCTTCTTTAAAATGATGGTGGAATTCAAGAGCACAAAACAAGAGTACATTTAGTATGGTAATATCGGACAAAGTCAACGTGGTTTAGAATTGTGCTTAGGAATACTGTTTTGAATTACTAGTGATACGAATCCTGGACTGTAACCTTCAATTCAACAGGTACTGCCCACCATATTAGGCAGAGACATTCTAGTACATGGCACAATGGCAATCACTATTCATTCTTCACTGAATTCAAACAATGAGTAGCCACGAGGTAGGTCTTGGAATCCTACACTTCAAGAGAAGGTGATAAACTCAGTAGCTTACCCTACATCAAAGAAATTTTTATTGTATTCATTCAAATAGGTACTGTCTACCGTACCATTACTTCAGCAACTTGAATGGGCGCAATCAAACCAAAACACTCAGATAGAGGCTACGAATGCACACAAGATATCCAAATCGATAAATGACTTGCTAAGAGCTAGTACCATTGATTTCCAGAAACTTAAACCTTTAGAAATGGAGAAATGTCGATGAACTAGATTGTTAAGCCCTAAACAAAGAAAATGTGATTACGGACTAGTCTGTACTATTGTGCAACTACAGAGCTCGCATATCCAGACACTTACTAGGCAGCAAGCACGTCGGATCATTCAAACCAACAATTCAAGCAATGAATGACTAGGCCGGAGGCAGCTCTGGAGAAATGAAATTGGTGAAGAAGGTGATGAACTCACGCAATATGCACATAATACTAGTAAACACGATGAACTAGTACTCATGCTCTTCGCAGTGAAACATCGCACACTTCCTACGAGGCACTGAGTGCGTATAAATGAAATTCGAACTGATTGTAATTAGTGGTAAGTTTTGCGATTCAAGCAATCACGAGCAGCAGGCAAACAGGACAAGAACGGCAAAGCTGCCAACTAGGGTAATTTTGAGGGCAATTTTGAGGCTTAACTTCTGTAGGCTAGGATACATTCTGCACGTATGGAAACTGAGAATGTAACCCGGATTGTTGATACTATAGCTTGAAATTTTTGCCTCCGTGGAATGCCTAACGTTCTGAAGGACAGGGACCTTCATGACTCTACCATCAACCACCGCAAATCACAGTACTTGACCTGACGAAAGACCTGGCAGAATCGAATTAGAAACACTTACCGATAGTGTACTCACGCGCCTCACGCCCTGCTCACGCACCTCCACGATGTGCGCACGCTCTTGCTCACGCGCCTCCGTGCCTTTCCAAAGCTCCTTCGTCCTAAACTTCACACCTTGCCACGCCCACCAGCGTCGACCGCTCCCGGCGTTCCAGGTTGAAGACTCTCGAAAACATTACCTCCAAGGTTTCCAACTCTCAGAATCACACACTCTCCGAAGCAGGCTCTCACAAACTCACTCGCCTTGACCGCATGCTAGGTCCGGAAACAGAACTCTCAAAATCATGCACACGCACTAACTCCCGCACTGAACAGTGAAGCGCCTCCACGAAGCAAAGAAAAAATAGATCTCCCACTCAAGCAGGCAACTCGCAGCAACCACAACCAAAGAGGAGCCACCGAATCCAGACCGCGGAAACGTGCAAACCGAAACGAAACCTCCTCCAACGTTGCTGCAGCAAGAAGGCGACGGCAGAAGACTGAGAAGCGAGGGAGAGCTTGGGAGGAAGGTGCCAACGGGAGCAGGAGTGGAGCAGCTGGAGTTGACGCCACTCATGATGGCGCCACCTTTTCACACATGATGACCATTATGTTCACTAATTAGGGAGATGACTTTGATGTTTTGGTTAGTTAGTGCCTTTGATGACCTTGCAAGTTTGCTTTCACTGATTTCCAGGGTTTAGGGCTCATGTTAGGCCACATTTAAGGTTTTCTTCAATGTTATCCAAGTAAACTTAGTTAGTACCCGCTCTCAAAATTATTTTTCAAATTATTAAATTATTTTATTGCGCATATGAAGGCATTGAACAATGAGAAATGGTGCAACCAAATCACATTTTATCGCAAAGTATGAAGTGGTTATGCATTGCCTTCTAAAGTGTTCTATCCTTGATTCATGACCCAAAAGAGTTTGTACAATACCCTACAATGATCACAGTCATAGTATATACATCATGCTAAAATAGTTTACCAATTTGAGCTTGTAGCAATAGAAATGCATATCTACATGCTGCAGTAATTCTAAAAATCATACTATAATTTTATGTTTTTGTTCTAATAGATGCGACTAATTCTAATTTTAACCCCTAAAGGACCAAACACCGTTTTTTGACAACATAGCGATTTTGGGCAGCTCACTATGACCGGAATTTTTATTTTTCTTCTTTGAAATTTTCACATAAGATGTGCCCGAGGAGTAGCTTTAAGGTCCAACAATTTTTGTAACTTTTGACTACATGGTTAAAAAGTTATTGCATGATATGTCATTTTCATTGTTCGGCGGGCAGCCGGGGCAGCAAAAAAAACTTCTTTAAAAATCACTTTTAAAAAAAACTAAAATTTGAAATTGGTTCGTTAGATTTATATGTACGTGGGAGGCTTTGAATCATTCCATTCCGATCAATGAGTCAAAAGTTATGAGGATTCTTAGTTTGAGGGTAGTTATGGAATCTCTACTCTAAAATAAACTTTGAAGTCCTTTATTTAACTCGATTTTCAATATTTTTGAAAAAAAATAAAAACATTGGGTGTAGATTGTTTATTACAACATTACTATCGTTGGGATTGGCATTTTTCAATTTCATAAATACATTCTTGACAATTTAGTGCTTTGAATCATTCTCTACCTCTTCCTACTTACTATTTTTTTCCTATATGTTGTACAATTGCAAATGATCTGAAATTTTTCAAGCATGTAGCCAACTTGCCTTGAAGAATAAATCCAAAGAGTAACCATCATTTTGGACATTTTTTCATACAAATGTGACCTTGTGGAGGGCAGCTGCCCGTTTTTCCGCAGGGACAAAAAAAGGATTTTTGTCAATTTAAACGCTATTATCTTGCAATCCACTTGGTGGAAAATTCTGAAATTTTTTCCACATCTTCTTAAACAAGTTTACTACAAGATCCTACGGCTACAATTGTCCAAAAAAAAAATTTCAAAAATTTGGCACCAATATTAGAAATGGCAGTTCTGGAGCGGTTTTGGTGAAAACATAGTCAAAAACCTTTAGGGGTTAATCGTAGAGTCTAACTTACTTGAAATTTATATTGTATTGTTCTTCTCTTTGGCAACCAGAACACTAATTACTTCCATGTCAAAGCCCTGAAACTTGTTTTATAATTTTTTTAATAGGTGTTTGCCAATACAAGATAATCATTATTTCCAAGTAGTAAGTATTTGGAACATTCAACTCAATTTCGTGTGAGCATGAAATTCATGCTTCTTTTCCTTTGCGGGGGGCACTCTCTCTTACATTTTGCATAAACCTGCAATAACGACCTGTTTCATGGGGGGCTATTTACTACCTAAAATAGATTATGAAGCATGCAATTTTTTTAAATAAATGTAAATGTTTTTAATTAAGTGCACCATATTGGTACTTATAACATTTAGGGGGGGACATTTTAAAGTAACGTATATTACTTACACCCCATTTTTTACTTTTAACCCCATTTATTTCCTCCTACCCTATTTTTTTCCTTTGAATCCCATTTTGTCATGGAGATTGAAGTTGTAAGTATTTGGAACATTCATTTCAAATTGGTGAGACAATGCACAAAATTCATGTTTCTTTCCCTTTTATTTCCTACGGCCTAACTTGGAAACATATATGAATGACCCATTTTAAATACCAGAAGTCACCAAAATCATATAAGGTGCTATAGAAAAAAACATGTACATGTTTTAAAAATTATACTTAGCTTTACAAAATTAGAAATAATTCATTTCTTGCTGGAACCCTAAAATTGATACAATTCTTTTTTATTCTATGCTAAAGACAATCATTGATGTTTTACATAATGGAGATCTTAACTTCATACCATATTTTTTTTGGCAATGCCAATAGAAATATTTATTTCCATGCTAAAGCCCTAAAATTTAGATTAGGTTTCTTTTAGTCCAGCAGTCCTTAAAGAAGTTTTGGAATCAATCTATGAATTTTTTATTGTATTTATACTTTTATACATTTTGCCTATTGGTTACATAAGATTTTGTTTCTTTCATACATACCATATTGCCAATTGGTTGCATATTAAGAAAAGTGCTTATTGAATTTACTAAGTTTGGATCAGACTAGTTGATCTCTAAGAATTGTGTTAGAATAATAATAATTAATAGTTTAATTAAATTAACTCTTCATGATTGACATATTTACCTATTCTTGGGACTATTAAGTATAGGCTTGGACACTTACCACAGATTAAAAGGCATTGAACATAAAAATGAATGGACATTAATTTAATTACAATTACAATGCAATTTCTTCTCCACTGTATGTACAATTGTAGCACTTGTTTCAGAACTTTTTAAATGAGTTATATTATTCAACAAAAAGGTACGGGAGATATCCAAACACTACCTCATCAAAATTTAAAGTTTATCATAGTTTTAAATAATTTACCTAATGTGCAGACTGTCAGTGAAGACTATTCATTTGTACTTTAGAGTGGCAGTAGAACAACCTTTTTGCTCTGCTAGAGCCTCGGAATGCAGAGTCTATTTTTGAGGGTATTTGTAAACAAGTGTATAGATCAATTTCAAATTCTATTACTCTCACTGACTAGGGTTTAGTGTTTGATAACTATTGTTTACTAGTTACTTATTGGGTAATTTATTCATGCATGATTATACAATTGTTAATTGAATTCACTAATCCTCGATTCTAATTATGATTTATGCAAATTCATTGCTAAATAACCCAAAATTTATTTAATTTAAATTTAGTTAGTATGACTTCAAAATGATTGACAATCAAGTAGTGAATGCCCATGTTTCAAATCAAATCCAAACATTCAATTGCAATAGTGATTGATTATGTACATCACAATTACACATTAAATCTTGTAAATATCCAAAACTAATGTATAATTATTCATAATAATTATAAGGGCCTGCAATACATACTTATTAAGTGATTTGGGGTATCACTTCTTAGACATACTAATTAAGTGATTTTAGTATAAAACCTCCAAAGTTTGTCTATTTTATTAATTTTGGTCAATTCCAAAGACTAGTTTTTTTTAAATTATTATATATATATATATATATATATATATATATATATATATAAGATTAGCATGTATAATTTGAATGTGCTTGTAAATACGCTTTCTTGGAATTTTTGTATTTGTGGATCTTTGGACCGTAATGGTATGAATTGCTTACTTTTGAAATTTGCAAGTACTATAGTACACAATTTATGAAAATTTTATTGACAAAATTGATTATTTTAGACATTCAATTCACAATGAAATTTAAGTCATATTCAAAAATGATATTAAAATAAAATAGTTTGATATTGCAAATACTTGATTTTCAGGATTTTAGATAAACAAGACACAATTTGCTCTTGAAGGTGCTTTCTTTCTTTTATTTTGCATACACTTGTGATAATGACCAATTTAATGGGGAGATATTCACCTTGTAAAATAGAATGTAAGTCAAGCTGTTTTCTAAAATCAAGGTAAATCTTTGTATTTTACAGCACCCTACTGATAATTATAATTTGCTACAGGACTCATTTTAAGGTACCCTATTATTACTTTCACCCCATTCTTCTCCCTATCCTTCATTTTATTCTTTATCCCCCATTTTTTCCCCTTATCCCTATTGTTTCCCTAAGTATCCTTCATTTTATTCTTTATTTTCCATTTTTTTGTTTTTATCTCCCATTTTTTCCCTTATCCCTATTGTTTGCCTATCCTTCATTTTATTCCTTATTCCCCATTTTTTTGTTTTTATCTCCCATTTTTTCCCTTATCCCTATTGTTTTCCTATCCTTCATTTTATTTTTTATTCCCCAGTTCTTTTTCCTTATCCCCCATTTTTTCCCCTTATCCCTATTGTTTCCCTAAGTATCCTTCATTTTATTCTTTATTTTCCATTTTTTCCCCTTATCCCTATTGTTTCCCTAAGTATCCTTCATTTTATTCTTTATTTTCCATTTTTTTGAACTTATCCCCCATTTTTTCCCCTTATCCCTATTGTTTCCCTAAGTATCCTTCATTTTATTCTTTATTTTCCATTTTTTTGTTTTTCTCTCCCATTTTTTCCCTTATCCCTATTGTTTTCCTATCCTTCATTTTATTTTTTATTCCCCAGTTCTTTTTCCTTATCCCCCATTTTTCCCCCTTATCCCTATTGTTTCCCTAAGGATCCTTCATTTTATTCTTTATTTTCCATTTTTTGAACTTATCCCTATTGTTTCCCTAAGTATCCTTCATTTTATTCTTTATTTTCCATTTTTTTGAACTTATCCCCCATTTTTTCCCCTTATCCCTATTGTTTCCCTAAGTATCCTTCATTTTATTCTTTATTTTCCATTTTTTTTTCCTTATCTCCCATTTTTTCCCTTATCCCTATTGTTTGCCTATCCTTCAATTTATTTTTTATTCCCCATTTCTTTTTCCTTATCCCCCATTTTTTCCCCTTATCCCTATTGTTTCCCTAAGTATCCTTCATTTTATTCTTTATTTTCCATTTTTTTGTTTTTATCCCCCATTTTTTCCCCTTATCCCTATTGTTTCCCTAAGTATCCTTCATTTTATTCTTTATTTTCCATTTTTTTTTCCTTATCCCCCATTTTTTTCCCTTATCCCTATTGTTTCCCTAAATATCCTTCATTTTATTCTTTACTCCCCATTTTTTTTTTCCTTATTCCCCATTTTTTTCCCTTATTCCTATTGTTTCCCTATCCTTCATTTTATTCCTTATTCTCCATTTTTTTGTTTTTATCTCCCGTTTTTTTCCCTTCACCCTATCGTTTCCATATCTTTCATTTTATTCCTTATATCCTATTTTAAGGCACCAGTACATAGAAAGATGTTTGCAGTGGGGTAGAGAAGTGCTATAGATGCAAGATACTCCTTGAGTCACTATATCATGGGGCGTAGTATTACAAATTCTAAAGCGACTATAGATGAATTTGAAAAGGATCATGTGGAGTTGGTCAAATCTATTTCCGATTTTTAAGAATCAAGATTCGTGGAACTAGAACCAACCCTTAATGAAAAACCCGTTGACAAAACTTTACAAGTGGGTGTTCCTTAGTTTATTAGGCCAAATAGGGTTTACGAATCTAGAATAATACTTTGTAGGATTTTGAAATACACTCAATTATACAATTGATGATTTTTACTTTACCATTCATCAGGATCGTGATTATAATTCTCAGGTGTATGGAACTTGGACCCAAATAATAGAGGAAAAAGGAAGATTAATAAAACTGAGTGATGGGTTCAATTGTAATGGAGGGCACTTTGTTATTCCAAATTACGATCTCTATGACGATTTAGGACAATGTGATGGCGTGATCCAAATAATTTGGTGAGGAAAAATGGTCTTGCATGCCACATCACAATCAAAAATGGCAAGAGGATTTACTTGTGTTGGATCATCTACCCTAATTCTAATAAGTTCGGTAGACAGAGTACAATTGTTGACTAGACTTCAGAGAATTGGAGAAGATGTGAATCCTAAAGGACATGGTTTGAAAAAAATTGTAGAACAAAAGAAACAGAAACTACATGGTAATTGATAATATGCTATAGTTTACGATAAAATGTATTAGGGAGTCATTCGATTAAAAAATATAACGGTTTACCAGTTTATTACCCAATTGAAATAATGCATGATTTTTGTTTCAATTGTATGAACCTTTCTAATTTGAAGGCCCGTGGCATTTATTTCCTAATCTTCTTATTCTTTTTATAAGCCTCTTGCATGGCAATTAACTTCCTTAGCTTCCCATTTCTTTCCCTCCAATATAAGGGCAATTGACTTTTTCCTAACTTCTCAATTTATTTATTCATCTTTGAATTTTTTCTATTTGAATGTACTTTCTCAATTTGTATCGACTTTTACATGATTGTGCACATTAGCTTCTATAAATTTTTCATACTTGTGTCCTAATCTTGGAATTAATATTTTGAAATGTTCTACATTTTTTTTTGGCTTATTTCTACAATTGTATCCTAGTTTTTGGCCTACCTTCCTACTTGTGTCATAATCTTCCAGTTCACCTTTACAAACCTTCTATAAATTAGAAAGCTTAACTTTATAATTGCGTCCAATTTTTCTCATAGTTGTGTCCTAATCATCAAATCATGGGGTTAATATGTGGAAATGTTCTACATTTTTTTGGGCTTATTTTTACAATTATATCCAATTTTTTTGGCCTACCTTCATACTTGTGTCCCCATTTTTGGAGTTCACCTTAGAAAATGACACTATTATTTTTTTAGCTTATTTTTATAATTGTGTATTATTATTTTAGCCTACCTTCATATTTATATCCTAATTTAGGGGTTTATTTTTTGGAACATTCAATAAGTATTTTGCTTTGCTTCTAAAATATTGTTCCTTTCTTTTTTAGCCTACATGCATATGGGTGACCAATCTTGGAAGTTATATTACAAAACTTCTATAAATATTTGTGTTTACCTTGACATTGCTCAGCATCCATATTTTGTTTTCTTATTCCCCCCCCCTTCACTTTTTATAACCTTAATATCTACAAAGCTTCATGAGGTAATCATTGTTGAAATTTTGTATTACATTCTGGATCCCGATTTATGAATCCCCGACCTTACAAAAATTGAAGTCACTGTCAGCGAATCAAATGTGGAGAAGTTTGAAATTACAACACTGATTCCAAATTCGAGGATCCCTCAACTGCCACAAATTGAAGTCACTGTCAGTGGATTCGTTGCGCATGCGATTGTAAATCAAAATGTGGATTCCAAATTAGTTAATCCCACGAGGTTACAGAAGATGAAGCGTGTCAGGGATTAGTGGTGCACGAGTTTCCTAGTCAAAATTTGGATCCCGAATTACATAATCCCTCGAGGTTACAGAAGATGAAGCGTGTCAGGGGATTAGTGGTGCACGAATTTGCTAGTCAAAATTTGGATCCCGAATTACATAATCCCTCCAGGTTACAGAAGTTGAAGGGAGTTAGGGGATCAGTGGTGCATGAGATTGCAAGTCATAATGTAGATCCCGAGTAATTAATCCCTCCAGCTACACGAGTTGAAGCGTGTCAAGGGATCAAAATCTCGAATCTTGCTGATCTGACTAAGTTCTATCAGTAACTTCAGTCAACAATGATTTTCATTAATTGTGAACATGTTCAGCAGTAGAAGGTTACGTAATTGAAACCTACACCTTTCAGATACAATTTCTGCTTCTCTTTTTTATTTACTTGACACAAGCAACCTAGTGAGAACGAACTTTACAATGTCTGCTTTACAGCGTCGTTATGCTTTAAATGATAATCAGATACCACTTCGATGATGGCATCAAATACAAGCGTCAAACACAAAATTTGACTGGACAAACAATTTTTTGGAATCAGTATTTCAGTTTAATTTAGTCCATTATTTTTTTTGGTTGAAGTCGTTTATTAAGGCATTCAGGATTTTGAAACAGACAGAAAGTAAAAAATTAGTACTAAGTCGCGGGATAATTATCCATAGTACCGTTTATGTTTCAACATGGAACCAGCCTTTTTGGCTTCTAAGAAAACAACGGAGATCATAATATATTTCGAGTTAACGGTGTTTCGTCGATACAGAGTGCCTACCAGTTGTGGATTAATGCACTGGCAGTCGGAAAAATCAAGAAAAATATTAGGACTGTAGAAAATACTTCTTAAATGTGTGACGAACTCATTATGCTACAAAAACTAAGAACTCTAGACTCAAATCTTCATGAAATAGGGATCCAAAGCACCATCAAAGAGAGCGGAATAGGGACTTCGAAAAGTCAAATTAAGTATCGTCGAGCCTACTTGAATGCGGCATCGTAACCAGAATGATACCTTTACTTCCGGAGTCCTGGCTAGTCTTTCCTAGGTCAATGTTAATCAAGAACAGCCGCCAAAGAATTTCGTGCACACAGATGTGGCGGGATTGCAAATTCAAAATCAGTCTCCCTCCTCTGTTGATGCCAACTATCCCGTTGACAGTCATTCCCATTCTTTTCGACTTGCACTCAACCCTTCTCCTCTTTCGTCCCCAGGCTGTGGCGATTCAACAAGGTGAAGGCGCCTTGCTGGAGTCAAGCTGTGCTAAATCATTCCGCGAAGGACGTGAAGATCAACGACGCTTTGTTGCAAAAAGCTACGCCATTGTGAACCCCTGGTATGAAAGTTTCATACTTAGTTTAAAAGCGCGATTGTTATTTGAATGATTTGCCCTGGAAGGTGGCACAATAACTGCTATCAATATGAAATGTTGCATTGGAGAACTTGCTGTTGTTTTGTCTTGTCGACGAAGAGTAGATCAATCAAACAGGACGTTGTAGAATCAGAAGTAGGTGATAATGACAATTACAGGAATAAAGGTAATCGAAACAAGTGAGTGGAAACATAATGAACTGTAGGTTCAAATGAATTTAGTACTAGGAAATAATCGAGAAGTTTGAGTGAACTCTAGGTCACCAACATAAAATAAGGCATTCTATGATAGTGATATGTACATATTGAATATATACGGATACATATACCCATATATGCATTCCTGGATGTTGCGTCAACATACAATATAGTATCGGTCCACATCTAGAGATCTCCAGATAGACATGGGTTATGTTATACTTGCGCCGAAGGAAGTCTCTATTGAATCCATACACCTCCAGGGTAAGTGTCGAGGTCACTCTTCATCCGGAGATCTCCGGATGTCATTTCAGTTGATGTCCCCTGTTAGGAACTAGATTACCTTGTCCCCATGCGTAAATGATGAAATTTAGTATGACCCCTTGTATCCAGAGATCTCCAGATGTAGTTGGTTCTGTGAGTTCTCAGCCATTACTATTAGGCACCGAGAGAACGGAGAACACTACGGCTAACTCTAACGGGAGATCTCCAGATAGAGCAATGATTAGGATCCCGTGCTAGAATGAAATATGGGGTTTGATGAATGCCACATAGGCAAAATCCAATATATGACAGTTTATCTGGAGATCTCCAGACCGCTATGAGTCCTTGAATCAATTTGACCAGCAGTCATTGTATTCCTTGCCATTTGGGTCTCGTATTATCTGGAGATCTCCAGACGATGCTTGATTTTCTGGTACTTGATCGATTGTGTATTGAGCAGGCACGATCTGGAGATCTCCCGATGGAAAATGGACTAGGAATGATTTTCCTGGAGAGAATGGACATCATTCTTCCTATATCACCCTATGATACCAGTTTAGTACGCATCGACAGATCACCAAGTGGAGCTAGGATTTTAAATAGCACAGATATGCCTACTTGTTTATTTCTGACTCTTTGGTACATTTCCTTGATTTCTAGGAATCCTATACATTCGGTGGACTCCTCCCTTGGGCTGATTTTTCTTGAGTAGGGAAGTTCAGATGGAATCCGTAAGTCAATGCTATGGCAGTGATGTAGTTCCATTTACAAATAGACATTCGTCTGGAGAAGGCTCTGAAGAATCGACTTATAATAGTCAACAACAGTTTATCAATGGAGATGACGTCAAGCTTTCTATTCCGGGGTTCGGTGAAGTTGGAAGAGGACTGGTTGTGGATGCTTGTCTAGTGGGCCAATGGCTTGGGGTGGACATATCTCTGGAGCCGAGTGTTTTGGTTTTGGTTCGGCCCCATTCAATTATTCCGGGATCCGAAAGTATTATGTTGGTCCCCGCCCAAAGGGATATTACATCGTTGTCAAATGTTCTTGGCAGAACAATGTTGTGGCTAGCTACCGAAGCTCAGAAGTCATCTGGCGATCCGCCGTTGGATTATTCATCCTTTGTTCGCCAAGATGATTGGGTTGGGCTCGAGGTGCATTTGCGGAACTCTGATGGAATTGTTGAGGCATCGGGCCGTATAATTTGCTGGAAGTCGGATGATCATTTTCAGGGAGGTATATTTGGTGAGCATTACCTAGGTGTAACTGTTTTAGATGTCTTCTTGGGAAACAAGGATGCCATCATGACTCATTCTCGTTGGCCACTACCACACTGCTGGTTTCCTAATGGTAGATCGTTAAAAGAGACAGTCGACTACTTTGCTGCCTTCCCCGCCTCTGAAGACCCCTTAGCATATCTTGGAGGGAGAGAGAAAGCGCCTTATCGATTCATAGTTCGCAAACCCAGTGTTTGCGTAAAGGATCCCCTAGCCACTCGCAGAACTAAAGATGCTGAGATCCGTAAGGTTAGTTCCGTCAGATGCTGCAGTAGGCAGTGCTGCTAATTCTTTCCTCAGGTGCAAACATTGCTCGTAAGGCTAAGATATTGTTTGAAGTCATTTGACGATCGACGCGAATACGGGGTCGCTGCGGGCGATCTAGTTCATAATTTCGAGGGGGACCAGAACCGGAAAGTCATCACACTAGAAGGTCAGGAGGTATGCATTACTGCATGGTACACAATTCACGGAATTTCAAAGTCCTCATTCCATAATTACCAGCTAAAGTACAAAGGTGGCGACATTTCAGCGGTGCATGGAAAAAAGGGTGTTAAGCGACCTCGTATTCAAACCGTTCAACTGGAACAATGAAAGCAATCATTGATGAGAACGCTGATCAAATGCCTCACCAAATGCGCGGTATTGGAAATGGGAGGATGGACACTCTCAAATTTCTGCCTGTTGGAAACAACTGGAAACGTGTGCGCGTTGAAGCCAACGAGGTACTACATCTTATTTCCTCTCACTGATCAAATAATCTGGACATTGTCGGATGATCCTTCCGCACCTTCATTTGTGGATTGTAGAGTGAAAGATCTTATTTGCATATTCTGACATTTTATGACGCCTCATCCGGATATTTGTGGATGCTGTATACGCACCTTCATCTGTCAATTGCAGACCGAGAGTACTTATTTGCTCAATTGATGATTGGATTCCCAGGTTCACTCATCCGGAGATCTCCGGGTGCTTCATCCATAGCCTTGTTGTCGAGTATAGATTATTAGTTCTGAGTTCACACTTGTCATTGATTTTACATGTAGCCTCATCTGGAGATCTCCGGATGATCGGTCCGTTGCGTCATTTGGTCCTTCTCACCTTGGGAGTTCCTGTATGTCTAGTTTATTGCAACGTTTCATGGTGATGCTCTCATTGCTCATATGTAGGCCCTGTTGGTCGTGCAGCTGAATGCTGACTACAGCCTTCCTTTTGTTAGCCAGTCAACGATTAGTAGAATCAGGAAGGAGCACTTCAACAATGTCTCTATTAAGCCCGTTGGAAGTTCTTTTGCAAAATGTACAACGTGTGACTAGCTGCAACAGTTTCTTCTTAAATCGCCCAAAGGGAGTCCTGAATGTGTGGAATTCACAAAGCAACGAACTCGACATCATAATCACCAAGCTTCTTGCCGTCGCTTGTATGCATCGTGGCGTGAGGAGTCCAAGAGGAATCCGCGCGAGATATTATGTGTGATTCACGATAAGATGGATACCTCAAAAAACAGCTTTACCAAGGATGCGCGTGACAACGAAGGCCACACAAGGTTTGGGCCAAATACCAATGAGTGTAACAGGAATGGTAGCTCATGGTCACGGTGATGGTGCATATGCCCACTATGCACCATCATGCTGGCCGAGAGACTCGAATGCCACAATTTCGTCGTTGGCCAAACTATTTCGCCGACTAGAGGGTGCACCAATTCGAGAGACAGGTGACCTATTTCCATTTCCGCCAGTAAACCCTATGTTTGAGGCATTGTTGAGAGGAAAGTCCCGATGTATGGATTGTTTGACCTTAACGGAACCAGCAGCTCGGCTTGGAGCCTCTCCTCTTCCGAACCATTTATATCTTCAGCTTGACAACTCTGCTAAGGATAACAAGAACCAGTACCTTATGGCGTTCTTGTCCTTGTTAACTGCGCGTGGTGTCTTCAAGGAAATTCAAGTTGGTTTCCTACTCGTTGGACATACTCACGAAGATATCGACGCTTATTTCAGCCATTTGTCTAAGGCCTTGAAGACCAAGAACACTTTTGTTGTTGCTGACCTGATGAAAGCCTTCATGCAGTCCCAAGAACTATCATTCATGCTAGAGTTTATACAAGAGGTGGCGGATTTTAAGTCCTTTGTAAAGGATTACATTTGTAGTGGCACAACAAGATTAATTGGATTGGGGGAGATGCATCTTTTCAGGTTTTACGTGGACAGTTATGGGGTCCCTGTTATGAAATTTAAGGCGTCAGCGGTTGATTCACGTTGGGTACCATCTGACAAGCCTTAAATTTCATAACAGCGTTTGGAAGAAAGACGAGTTTAGCCGGGCGATGCTCCCTCCAGGCTGTCCCAAGCCTGTTCCGTTCAAGCCTATGTGGGGTAGCGAAGTTCCCAAACCCACCGGGAATCAAGAGAAGGCCGTTGAATTGGCAAGGAAAGCTACGCTGAACAAGGGGTTCATGATGGTAGGACTAGAGAAGTACATTCAATACTGGCAGAATGGGATGTCTAAGTGCGAGGGATTTGCAACTGCCTTTGGTCCATATGTGGAATACTGGAATCGTGTGCTTCGTGAGTTGAAAGAGCCATTATCCGACTGTCCTGCGGAATTGGGTGGAAGGTTTCTGGCCACTCAGCGATTGGAGGCAGGCTCCTGATGAAGTTCGTCAGGGAGGGCCGAGGGTCAATCCCGTGGACGTGATTCCTGAGGAAGAGGTCTCGGAACCTTATTGCGGACCGGCAAATGAAGCGCCACTGGAATGCTTCAATCCTTGGCTGGACATACGTCCAGGGTCATGGGTTCTTTTGAGACCTGATGACCCTGCAGTCTGTCCTGTCTAGCTAGGTAGGGCATTGTCTACTGTATGTAGATTGAATGGAGATGTGAATGATGGGAAGTTCTTGCTTCAATATTGGCGACCTGATAATTCTGAAACTACCCTGGAATTACGCTATCAGAATTGCTGGTATGGTAAATGGGTTGTTGAAAACAGTCCCTCTACTTGGGTGGATGCAACTTGCGTAGTTTATTCGAATTGGTCCAAGATAGTAGATCCGAAATCACGAACGATTCCGAAGAAGAGTAGGGAAGCTGCCTTAGTGAATTTGAATAGGGCAAATCAGGTGGACCCGTGATCGAGTTAGGGGTCCAGGTTGTTTAGAATGCATCCGGAGTTCTCCAGATGCATTCTACCTTAGTCATCCAATGAAAGGGCACGTGAGGATTATCTTTGTATTCTGCTCTTTTCATATATGATTGTATAATTACGTTGATTGTTAGGCAGAGCTGAGTTGGGTGATATGTCTGACTATGATACATCAGAAGATGAATGTAGCTTTCATGTAGTTGATTTCCGCCGTGCTTGAAACCGGATGCGTAACCGTTAACCTCTAGTTGGCGTTGTATTTTTTTTATCATTTATTGCAATTGAACTTATGTTCTTTTGAATGACCAGAAATATAGATGGTTGAGAGTTAGCATTCATTTGTATCTGTCAAGAGGACTGTCCTCTATGCCAAAGTCCGTGACTCGTATAATTCTACGGTTTGCAATATCAGTTCCGTCACTGAGCTGCACCACTTCCGCTGTTTTGGCTCCCCCCTTTCCTTTAATCTAGAAAGAAAAACTCAAATAATTTCTAAGTTTCAGAGTGACTAAAGTGCATACAGTATCCTGCAATTATTCATTAAGTGTTTTGGAGGCGGCCATATTTGCTTCTCTTGTTTGTCATCAGGAGATTTCTCGGTAGGTTAGAAGAACAACTGGTTATGTTGGGGTCCAGCCTCCAAAGAAACTATGAAGTTGTGGGAACGCCTTACACAAACGAGGGACTCACGGACTCCTTCAGTGAAGTCGTTGCCAAGTACTAAAAACATATTGGAGAGCGACTGAGGTGTGAAATCTAGCTTCTAATAATTCTCAATTGTAGGCCGAGCCGAGCATACTTGCTTCTACCATCTGTCATCGGGAGATCTCTTGATATGTTTTGAAAGGTTGTATAGGCTGTATAGTGGATGCATGGTCCTTGTCAAAGGAGGTAATTCCTGAAATCCTATCCAGAGATCTCCCAGTTCAGTTAAATGAACTCCTCAATCTACATTCAAGGATTTATTTGAGACTTCTAAGGAGGAATCTTGGACTAGAAACTACATAATTTCTTTGAGTTCCAAACACCATTTGAACCACTTTTCTGAATAGTTACAACTTAGGGATTTCAAAGCATGTCCACATCACTTCATTCCAGAAGATCTCTAGATACATAGGAAATGGGAGATTTCCAGATGGATAGCAAAACATCGGGGGATTTTAGTCCTTTTTTATTTTTGGACTCCTCCAAAGTCCAGAAATTGATAAATGTGGCATGGTTATATTTGTGGCTAACCCAATACTTTGATCACGTTCAAGGTTTTTTATCCGTTGCTGCACTCAAAATTGTGAAGCTGCCTGTCACCTTGACTGCCTCATCCTGACTCCATTCCCAAATTGCAGTGTATGTAGGAGAATATGAAGATTGAATGTTTAACCTCCAAATCTCGCCAAATTACACAACAGCAAGGAAGTGGCACAGTATTGGAAAATTTGACATTATTTCTAGGGCAACTTTTCCAGCACCATTCAAAGGCCAAATGCGGAGGGAAACTAAATTTCAAATACGAACTTCAATGAAGACACAAATCTCCATGAGCGCCAAGGACAGGCCAACAACAGCGATGGCAGCACGTCGCCAACTCGCCACTCACACCACATTATTGCTAAACCGGATCCAAACAATGAGCAAGTAATGCGAAAAAACACATTTGAGTGCAAGCAAATGCGCTAAACAGGTGGGGTTTTGGCAGAGGGCGCCAAACCCTAACCTTGCTAACCCCCACCCTACAATGGAGCCGCCTGCGAAATTGATTGACGGCACAGCAGATCCAGCACTACCAGATGAAAAATATTTAGTCATCCCAGGCTATTGCGGACAGTGGATGATAACTCAAATTGCGACATCTTGTACAGCAGCCCGGTGGATTTTGCTCAATTTTTTTTTTAAAACGACATTTCTCCCATGTACATTTTTGGTAGAAAACTGGCGCAATTTAGCCAGTTTGGGGATCACTGGTCTGAGCACCATCCATTGAAATCAACTTGAAAATGAATGGATGAATAAAACTTTATCCAAACTCTTGGTAATGGGCTCGAGTTGAGGTAGTACACAAGCAGTCCTTGTAGCGTTTCTCCTCAACCTGATTACCGTAGTATGACATGGCTTTCATCTTTGCAATTATTTTTTTCACCCAAAGTGGTTTGTTTACATTTATATGAATTAGAGATGATTTCGGTTTTGTAGTCTTGTAATTATTTCACAATTCGTCATTTCTTCATTGTGAACAAAATGTCATGTCTTTTCAAATTTAAGAGAATCATAAAAGCAAAAACATTGTAATTATTATAATTTTGTTTACTAATGATATACATGCATAGAAGAAATGGACTTTGAAATAGTTCAAGGTATGGATAGTGGTTCAATTATTTGTTAATAGTGTTGTTAAGGTTAAACTCATTTGAACAATAGATCTATTTAACACATTTCGATATATGTGAATATGAATGCCAAATGGTGTAATTCATGTGTTGCACTAAATGTTCGCTAATCTAAACAAGTGCCTAAGGATTGTATAATTCTACATACAACCATAGTCATGTTGGCCACCAATTCTAAACACTTCCAACACTAGCCCTTTATTAATAAAGTTTTTAATAGAGCTCTTACTTATTTTCTACAAATTTTGCAATTTGTTTATTAATTTTCTATAAAAATTTGATTTTTGAAATTAATGAATTAATCAATAAATAAAAAGCCATGTTACACTATGTACCTTGTCATAAAAGTGACCTTAGCTACAAAACATTAACCCTTAAAAGATATTTTATATCCGAGTTTGGTCAAACTTCATTAGATTTCTACATTAAAATACACATTTCAAAGTTTTCATATTTTTACATGTAGTAATATATGTCTAAAATTAATCTCATATTTCAAAAAAATCTCTAAAATTAATCTCATATTAATCTCATATCTCAAAAAATATGCTGACGTGGCATGCCACATCATCCTTGTTGGATGCCATGTCATTTTTCTTGCTGCCACATCATGTGCCACCTCAGATGCCACGTCATGGCCAAAAATGGATGAATAAAATTCCTAAGTGGCTGCCCATGTCCACGTGGCGCTTAGGTGACAGCCACATGGCGGCCTTTGAGGACTCATTGACCCATAATTTTTGGACGTCCGATCCCCCAGCATACTGATATCCGATGTTAAATCTGATGTCAAACCCGAGTCTTAAGCGACGCAAAATTTTGGACGTCCACGTAGACATTTCAAGACACCAGTTACGACATGAGCACGCAAAATCTATGGATAAAAAAAAACACAGATTTTTTATAGTGTTTGAAAAATAAATAAATAAATAATCTATTGATAACAACTCTATAGAGATTGTCATTTCTCTAAAAAAATCCATCAAAATATTTGTTTCCATGTTTGGAAATGTATACTAAAAGAAGATCACTTGCATATGTCTATACAACATACAATTAATTTCTTACAATTTCTTTTTATAATATCTACAATTCTACTAGAAGAGCATTTCTTCTAAATTTCAACTCAAAATTTTGTAAAAAAACAAGGTACTCAATAGTACTCCCGACCTCCAAAATCGTAAGTGTGACATATTTTCAAAAATAAATGATCTCTAATAAATTAATTTTAGAACAAATGCTTAAAATAGTAGCTAAGAATTTTGAGCACGTGCTAAGAGACTCCAAAACTATAGCAAAGATACTCCAAAATACTTCCAACTAGTGGAGAGACCAACTTACAGTATTATAGTGCATGCCACGTGTCCTATGCGTCACTTGTAGTGTTTTTTCCTTACAAAAACCATCCTATTTGTTGACCACTTGTAGTATTTCCATCATATTCTACCCTAGGTTTCATCCGTTCAAGCCTCAACAGTACAAGGAAGTATAAGGATGAAAGGAGCTTAAAGGCCTAAATTGTTGTTGGTATTGGAAGTTATTGGTGCCAGCTTCCTACTTCCAATACCCCCAACTACCCCAAATTTCACTGTTGAATCCTCTATGGCCTAGGCATTTTGTCCATTTGGCACATGGGGTGCAACATTAGATACAAATTGAATATCTAGCAAGAATTGAAATTAACAAGGTATTTATTGGGGCCTTCCAAATGGCCTTTTCTAGGTTTCATTTTTTTCTAATGTTCCTCAAGGTACTCTTGGGATTTTAGATAGGTTTGTGTAACCTCAAATAATATTTGACATGATTTTCTAAAACCTTTTTTAAAGATAGGAAATTATATTATCTTTGGGGTTATATAATTTTATTTCAATTTGTGCTTAGGAACAAAAGTTATGCCATCCTAAGTCCAAAAAGCAATTCGCTAGGCTATACCAAAAAATTCACAAAGAATGGAAGTCTTTTAATTTTTAATATTTTTCTAAAATATTACATTACGTAAAGCTTTGATTCATTCCATTTACATTAGTGATGTGAAAGTTATAGAAATTTATGTTTTACAAGTAATCATTGCTTCATCATGAAAAAATAACTTGTAGGGTTTATTTTCACAATCCAATGTTTACAATTTTTTAAAATTAACCCCTAAAAGACTTGTCTGTTTGGGGGACAAATGTGATTTTGGACAGGTACCTACAAGTTGGATTTTTGTTTTGATTTTTTGAATGTTTTTTAAGATAGAGAAACTAATAAGGTTTGTGGAAATATAATTTTTTTTCAATTGGTGCCTGGAAACAAAAGTTATTCCCAAATGAGCTCAAAACATTTCTGGATGCAATTTTTACAATTTTTTCAAAAAATGAAGTCCCATATAGTTTAATTTGCTTTCTAGAACGATCTCACCGTTGGAATTAGTGCATTTTAATTCCATCTAAAAGATATTAAATTTTTTTATTTTCCTTCTATCTTGTACCAATTTCTATTTAACAATTTTTTTAAGATTGAATGAAAATTATGTTTTTTTGAATTTTGACTCTCAATTCAATTCTCCACTATAAATATTTAAGCTCAAAACTCTAGTGCAAAATATTTAAGTTAAAAATGTTCAAAGTCAAAAATTCTAGTTCATCAATGTGCTGAAAAACTTGTTTTTTTCCACTTTAAACGCAGATATCTTGCAATTTGTGCGGTCAAAAATCTTGAAATTTTTTCCACACATTTTCATACTAATTATGTGTAAGACATATGGTTAGATGTGCAAAAAATAATTTTGAATTTTTTTACTCTTTGCTATAGAAATGGCAGTTTTGAGTGTTTTTTGGCAAAAAAAAGGCCTTGGTCTTTTAGGGTTGAAGTTCTATATAGTTGACTTTTCTTGCTAGAACTATTGGTATTAGTGTTTTTAACTATTGTAATTTATTGGGATTTGGGTTTAACTATTGTAATTACAGTTTCCAATTCCAGCTTAGAACTATTCATGATTTTTTTCCTTCTATCTTGTATATACTTCTATTTAACAATTTTCTTAAGAATGAAAATTAAGTAGTTTTTTTTTAAATTTTTTCCCTCAACTCTCAATTCAATTTTTCAATACAAAAAATCTAAAATTTAAAATTAATAGTGCAAAAATCTAAAATTAAGAAGATTCAAAGCCAAAAAAATTAATCAAGCAAGGTGTAGAAAACTTGTTTTCTTCACTTTAATTGTGTAGATTGGCATTTAAAGTGAAGTACTTTCCCCTAACTACACAATCATACAATCTACACAATCAAAGTTTTCGAAGCTTCTTCCACACATTTTTATAATAGTCTAGTCCAAGATTCTATGGTTAGATAGGAAAAAAGAATTTTAAAAACTTTTTTGCTCTTTGCAGTAGAAATGACAATTTTGAGTGATGAAAAAGAGACCTTGGGACTTTAGGGAATAAAATTACAAGTCATTGTGGTTAAATTTAAAAAATTTAACATTGCAACTATTATTGGATATATAGATTACTAAATACAAAAATAGATAGCCTTAAAGATCACCTTCATTTGGAAAGATAGAGTGATGGAATATAAGTACTTTTCCCTAACTCCTAATTCATCTTAAATCCATGTAAATGCCTTAATTAGTATGGACGCTTTCAAACACCTAGAGTACCCTTTCCAATTACAACAGAGACAAAATTCAAATCTTTTTCTATATAAATATAGAAACTTGCATATTTTGAAATTTAGTGTGATTATTAAATGTCATATTAAGATTTACATTTGAAAAACAAAATGCAAAAAGATTTCTTCCTACAAATTTGTTGCAATTTAAAGGTGATGAAGGTGAAATCTAATTAAAAATTCCTTGCAACCCTCCATCACAGGTGCAATTATTGGGTGGTAATACAAATTTTATTTCCATTGCAATTGATTTCTAGTTGAATTGAGCAGTTACTGTTTGGTAAATAGAAATGATTGTTGTCCAATTTTGGGATATTTGCGATAAATCGCAGGTTTGCTCTAAGTAATTACATAAGTTCTATCTCTGTCAATTTAGGTGTAAGTTGCTTAGTCATATTCTAAAATGTTTTTATAATTGTCAATGCGATATTTCAGACAAAGATGTCGGCACCTAGTTTAGTGCCCAATTTAATGCACGTAGTAATAATTTTCGGGTGTTGCATCCCTTCACCCTAGATGTCTAGGGCCTTTTTTCAAGCTTTTAGGGATTTGCTCTAAATTGAACAAAAGGTCAACATTTTGATAAGTTGTATCAATTTTTTTTGTAATTGTATAATTTTTTATATAACCCTATAAATTCAAACTATAGAAATGTTAGAAAGCACATGGGAAAAGAAAACACAACAACTTATAGATTGAAAGATTATAATGTTTGATCATGAATTGGTAAAATTATGAAAGTGATTTGAAATCTTTCAATTCTCTTTTTGCATGCCACATCTAAAAGTCGGTCCCCCAAAAAATATGAGGTCCAATGACCTAACATGCATAACTCCAATCAATTATGTCTCTTCAAAATCTTTTTTACAATTTTTTTAAATGGATTTCTAATATGTTTTTCTCCAAGATCTAGGGTATTTGAGGCTCATTTCCAAGATCACTCAATGCTATAGAAAGTCAAGATTGCAATGGACATCCTTGCAAAAAACCTTGGATAGAAATATCATAATCAATCATTTTCAAAATCGGATTTTTGATGCTAAAACTAGACTTCAAAAATATTTTTTCAAAAATATAAAATACTAAAAATTGCAATTGGAATTGGTTTTATTTAACTTCAAAGTACTGTTGACACTAAAATTTAGAGGTTAAGGTATCTAGATCTAATTTCCCCCCCTATTTTAACTCCTAAAGTTCCATGACTATGTTTTCATCGAAAACGCTCAAAAATTGCCATTTTTAGTACAAGTACCCAGTTTTTTGAATTTATTTTGGACACAATAACCATAGGACCTTGTAGTATGCTAACTTTAGAATATGTGATAAAATTTTCAAAAAATTTCACCACGTGGATTGCAAGATATAAGCATTCAAATTCATTGAAACCATTTTGTGAAAAACAGGGCAACAACACTTCACAAGCTTACTTTTTGATGAAAAAAAGTCCAAAATGATGGTGCTTCGTTGGATTCTTTTTACTAGACAAGTTGGCTACATGCTTGAAAATTTTCATTTCATTTGGAATTGTGCAACATATACAAAAAAAAGAGTAAGTAGATAGTAGTAGAGAATGATTCAAAATACTAAATTGTCAAGAATTTAATTATGGAATTGAAAAATGCCAATCCCAATGGCTGCAATGTTGTAATAAATAATCTACATCCTATGATTTTATTTTATTTTTTCAAAAAATATTGAAAACTGAGTAAGATGAAGGACTTTAAAGTTTATTTTAGAGGATAGAATCCATAATTGCCTGCAAACTAAAAATCTTCATAACTTTTGACTCATTGATAAAAATGGGACGATTCAAAGCTTTTTACATATATATAACTCTAGAAAACCAATTTCAAATTTTGGTTTTTGAAAAAAGTGATTTTTTCTAATCTATCCGGACTGCCCAGTTACGAGAAAAAGTAACATATTAGGCCATGACATTTGACTCACATTTCCAAATGTCATGAAATTTAGTGCATATGAAAGATATTCCTTGTCTTCACCTTCTATTAAAATTTGGGCCAAAAACATTGAAATCTTTAGTCACACGTACCTGTCCAAAATTTCTACGTAGCCAGAAAATACATGTTGGTCCTTTAGGTGTTAAACTGACCACAACAAATTCTTACCTAAAATTTACTCCTACTATTCATGAGAGTCTATGGATGGAAAATTTTGTTAAATGGTGATATATATTCCATATGCCAATTTTTCATTCATTTCATTTTAACTCTAAAGTCTAGGACCAGTATAGATTTCAGAACCCATGATCTAAATTTAAAAGTGCCAAGTCTGTGGAATACCGCCATTCAGTTAACGAAATTTCGATTAATGGTTGGTTTTCAAAACACCTATTCTCAGTCCTTTGAAAATTTGTAGTTCTTTCATTTAAGGTGTCCAAAAAATACATTCTAAGAGAATGTAAAATCCCCTTTTGACTACCAATAAAATCCCACCAAATTTTTTTTAATGTAATAATAGGAACCATCATGAATTGCTTATATGTTCAATTCATCTTGAATTGCATGGCAAATTTCATTAAAATGGCAAAATTCCATGTGCCATTTTCTAGACCGTGCAGTCTGAAAAATCTAGGACACTTATAGATTTCAGACATCTAGGGTTGCTGTAGATTTCAAACATCTTGGAATGATATAGATTTCAAACCGTGCGGTTTGAAACATCTAAGATTAATGTAGATTTTAGATATCTAGAACTAATGGAGATGCCAAAATGACAAAATCTAAGTTAGGTATAGATTTCACCTACAAATTTAAGAGTTCTAACTAATTGCTTTTATTGAAACTGAACTGTTAAAAATGCCAAAAGTAATGGAATATGGCCATCAATACATCCATACATTAAGTTAGCATGGTTTTTTGGGATATCTAATTTGTTTGTTTATTACGTTGAGATCTCCCGGACCATGCGTCCCCCGACTGCGTACTTGGTACTGTCGGAAAGCTCTTGGCGAGGAGGGGTGCATGGGCTTAGTATTGTGACGCTTAGACCCATGGTGCGGAAGTTATTGAATTTCGAAGTATTTATGGGTCAAAAAATTAGAAAATTACTTTTACTTTGATTTTGGTTGCGTTCTCGGTACTATTGGAAGGCTCTTGGCGAGGAGGGGTGGACAGACTTTGTTTTGTGGTGTTTGGAATGACAGTGTGAAAGATATTGAATTTCAAAGAAAATTAGAAAATTATTTTTATTAAGATTTTGGATGTGGCAACGGCACACGGTACACTAGTTGTAATTAAATTCGCCATATTTGTGCGATTTATCCAGAATTGCTTGCTAGTATTTGTGCAATTTTAGGTGTAGTTACCTTAGTCCTTTCCAATAAGTAGTGAGCTTGTGGAACGTGGGTGGACATGTGTGCCTGTGCAAGTTTGGGTTGTGAGTTCCAACTTCGTTTCCCTTCGGCAAGTAAGTTAAGTTAAGCTTAAATTCTGTTAAGGTAGGAGGCTCTGAAAGCGAGCGGGCATTTAGAACTGCTCATGTAGACTCGCCTGAAATGGACATAAGGTGGTCTTTAAATGGATCTTCTGTAGTCATTGAATGGATCGGTAAAAGAAATATTATTTATTGCAAGAGCCAATCATTCTCTTTGTTTTCCCATTTCTCTTTTGAAACTGCATCTGAACGGTTTATGGAAGACCTAGGGTCATAAATAGGGACCTATGACTCATTACGTTTGAAAATTCATAAGTAATTCAAAAATGCTTCAAAAAATACGAAACGACTTGTGTTACGATCACAATCTATTTTTCTTTGTCTGAAAAATGAGCTAATAATAATCTCATACAAGAAACCACATGAAAAAGGCAGACCAGCCCTTACATGCTCGCTTTCAGAGCCTCCTACCTTAGGTGAGCTAACTTTCGCAAGTGTGGTCCTTCTGGGTATTGTAAGAACTAATTTTTTAAGGCGTCACCGCATTACACTTGGAATACATCGCATTAGTGTCGGGGATCATGATAAAAGTGGCGATCCACTCGTCATATGAACCAAAGTACAGGTGGAACTGAAGCGGTGGAAAAGATTCTTGCTTGTTGGGTAATGAGAACACCGCATTATTCCAGACAGACGGTGCACGAGCTGGGTGAGTGCTGAAATTACAGCAATTTCTTAACTTAAATAAGTTCGGTAACTTACTTGATGGAGATCGGGTTCAATTCTTCGTGGTTCAGCAGTAAGGTAACTTAACGATACAGAGTTATAGTTTGCTGGTTTGGGTTGCAAAATTGCCATTGACAACAGTGGGTGTAAGTGGAGGTCAGTTTCGGACTGTGATTTAAAGTTCTCTCAGAGAATGCGGGATCAAGGGGGTCAATCAAACTTCCGATTTTGTTACAGGAAATTGGCAGTATTTCCATTAGAATGGTGTGGGTGGACTGACCTTCAAGTAAGGAAAGAATGAAACAGTTTAGGTAGCCAAGAGGGGATGCATGGGGTTGCGTATCATAGGTTTTGCTGTTTTGCGGTGCCCCGTGCGGTGCACAATGCTGTAGACTGAGTGACATGTAATTTGCATATCTATCAACACAACCACCTAATGTAATGCCAAAGCGACACATGGGTTATAGTCATATCATCAATTTAATATAATAATGCAAAAAAATATTACTCTCCAATCCAATCTCATTGTCATTGTCACACGGTGTAGTACAAATTGAAAATTGAAAAATAAGAAGAAATAAGAAGGAAAGTAATTTAGAGTAGTAACCCATATGAAACCCATAACCCCATCCCTTGATCCCACACTCTCTGAGAGAACTTTAAATCTTCAAGATTAAAAGTCTTGATCATTCCTAGACTGTCAAGAAATTAGTATGGGGCAACCTAATTTCACTATTTTGTATAGTTGAGGCTGTCCATTCCAATAACCTGGCACTCGTAGCTCTTGGCCCTCAGTCATCCGTCCAGTTCCCTATCACAAATTTACCCTTCCTTCAGTTCTTCTCCCCAAATTCACATCCACCTGGAGCCTCCCTACCGTCGGATAATTATTCATTGCACAAGCACTAAGCAATCCAAACTTGACAATTGTATTGTAATTCCTCGTAAATTGAAACGTCGGCAACAGCCATCAAAGTTCCAACTTCCAACCAGTGAAAACGATCGATCATTTTCACCACCGCAGTACTGTCAAGAGCAACACCGCAAAAAACAAGAAAACTCGTCAGCATTGACGTCGTCAGCCCAGCATGCGGAAGACTAACTGCAATCCCATTCTATAGAAACCAAAAAAAATATTGGCAAGTCAACAAGCGCATCACAACGACATACCGGCGCACACGCCAGCTGCAGGGATCCGATTGTACGTGCAAAACGTCAAAGGCAGGTGCAACGACTGAGTGTGAGCTAACGTTAGTTCTCGGCCAAAGAAAAGCTTCGGCTGGTCGGAAGACAACGCAAGATATCGATGCATGAATCCCAACTGCCAGTACAAAAATCAATGTGTCCATCCCACCTTAAGTTTCATTAAATTCTCAATTCTCGCCATAAATTAAGAACTAAAAATGGCTGCTTGTGGACACGATTCGTTCGCACTGGCCACGTAAACGAAAGAAAAAAAAGCAGTTCGACACGTACGGCTTCAATTGCAGCGCCTGGAATGGGCTTCTAGAGACTCTTGCAAAAATTTAGATCGAGAGGGCCAACTGTCCACCGCTTATATTTATATATACCGACGCTAAGAGCAAGCTAGGCGACGTAGTTTGTTATTGATTACTGTTTAATAAACATGAACGATGGTGCCGACTTGTAGCCAAACTTGCAGAGTTCAACTCCTGTACATATACCGACTGCATGATCATCCACTGTTCCACAGTTGCCGTGTGAGATCAACTGCGTTCCCTGCAACTTTGAGCTTGTGATTTTCCACCATTGCCGGAGAGCTAGATAGAGATCGATGTTTCCAAACGTAGATCCGGGAGGTGAGGGTGATGGTGGAGGATCAAAAATTCATTGGATCTACTTTGGCGAGCAGGGAAAGGGTCGATGATTAGCTAATTTCGCAAGTTCAAGCATTGTAAATTGTTGAAGGCCCATGTTGTATGCTTGTACAGAAATGAGCACGTACCAGCCAAGCATCTGGTACAGTTCTCGAATTCCAGCTCAAGTGAAGCAGAAGTAACATATTCGACATTGCTTGTGATGGCAGATTTCATGGCCAAATTAAAAGGTTTGAACAGACACGAGATGGACGGATCCGGTGACTAGATGTATTCTTCCTGCATCTGGAGGGGGTGAAATCGTTGCAATTACGAAATCTTATGTCAGATAGCATTGTAAATTGTTGAAGGCCCACGTTGTATGTTTGTACAGAAATTAGTACAAGCCAGACAAGCATCTGATAAAATTTTCCAGCGCAAGAGGTTGAACTAGAAGTAACATACTTAGGTATTCCTTGTAATGGCAGATTTCATGGCCAAATTCAAAACTTTGAACTGCCGAGAAGGATCTGGTGACTAGATGACTATTGTTCACGCATCTGGAGGGCGTTGATTCATTGCAACTGTTAAATTTGATGTTTGATAGTTACCCGTACCGGCGAATTGAGTTCGTTCAGAGCTTCATTTGCAAGTTGTACAGAATTAATGGCGCCAGGCACTGGTGGTACCAATCAGTGTAAACTGGAGTTAAAATTGAACTGCGTATATTTTGTATTATACTGTTTTATGTGATGCCAGTATCATCTCTTGCATGGAAGTGCAGTTGGAAAGATTGTTCCGTTGTCTTATTGAACTGATTTTTAATTTGCAATGGAATGGGCATTGACTCCGTCTTCGCGCGTGTTCATGGTGCTGGAATCGGGACACGGAGTGTGTGCGAGTGCCAACAAAATTGCATCATGAAGTTAGACTTTACGCCTCCACGCTTTGTATTAATTACTCCGTAAAAAACAAGGGCCGTTCAAGCGTTGTGAGGGAAAGAATGAAGATGGCGGGGCGGTCCATAAAGCTCGGGAAAGTGAGGCACAGGAGAAAGTGAGACGGAAATTCATAATGGATCCCCTGTGCCCTAACTGGGCAATTTTTAACGTAAGCCCATAGTCGATCACTGAAGCGATTTTGGGTCAGCTTGTGAGCAGTATGAGGCAATGCCTAGGAAATATGGGGATTGCCAAATTTTCTGTAATTTTATTCCTGAAATTGAAATGATTATGAATTTTGGGAGCCAAAATTTGTCACGACAAATAGCCAATGACTGTCTATCGACTCTTCCAATTCCAATTTTTCAAGAACTCACTGCTTCCTACTTCCTTGCTCACTACTTCCCATGCAATTTGGAGGACATGTGCCATGACCTTGCTAGTCCGAATCTCAAAAAGCTTCAATTGGAAATTAGTTCTAGACTTGATTGGAATTAACTACACCCTCCTACAGATTGGGTATGGCACCCTGGTCAGGAATGGGTGGTCCGACTGTAACACCATCTGTAACTATTTGACACTAACGTATAATAGCATATCTTATACACCTAAACTCTCATGTTTTGACAATGTAGTTACATCTTGTGTCATCAATATGTTAGTAGGTTTTGGGGTTGCTTTTTGGTTCAAATGTACTGGGTGTTGCATTTGGACACTACTAATAATGGGTGCAGATACTTTAGAGAGAAATGGCTAATTGATATGTCTAACTGAGTATGGCCGACGTGATCGATCACAGGGCCTCTACATGTCTCCGTTCCCTTCTTTGATACGAGCTTCTTCCTCACATATGCTCTCTGACTTAGGCTTCGGTGCCCTCGCACGTAATGGGGACGTTATACTCCATGGTCACGGTCAGATGCTTGGGCGCATGCAGTTCAAATCTCTAGCTAGACCTGCCCTCACTTTTTTTTCTACACCATAAAAATGCGGCAAATTGTCTCCAAACTAGCTAGATCGATGAAGAGCCTGAGATCCCTCCACTCACACATGGAACCAGTGGTACCTAGCAAATTTTTTGAGGATCAGAAGCTGTGAATGTGACTCACATATTTGACTTAGGAAGAATTTGAGCATACTCCTACGGCAACATGTTTTATTAGCAGTAGGCATTGATAGGAATCCGACAGCCACAATTCCGCATGTAAGAGAATGATCCATCAGCCTCCTCATAACTTAGGAAGCACATGGCACCCCACCGCCAAAGAATCCGATGGGGAGGAATTGAACTGATTAGTTCCATTTCTTTTTTGTCAAAGCAGATGGCCCGGGATCTACACAAAATTATAGTGAAATTAGGTTTGCCCCCTCACAAATTTCTCGACGTTCTACACTATATAATAATGTGTATTGTCACTATAAAAGGATGCAACAATGCAAGAACCATATGTGTTGCATAGGTTGATGCACTAGTTCTTGGTCCAAGTTTAGAGATTCGCATGCGCTTCCATGTGGACAAACAATGAAGTCATGAGGTAACTTCTCTGGAGAAGAAGGCAACCTAATTGTTAAGGCAACCTAATTTCACTATTTTGCTAGAAACTAATTCTTGAAGATGGCATGAGGAGAGTGGGCAAATTCTCCGTGAAGCTCGAGACATCTCCATCACTTGAATCTAGGGCAAACATGAGCTTCAGTCTTTGCCCAACAAAGGGTAGCATCCACTACCATGGACACTTCATCGTCAAGAATAGGGGCAAACCGTCTGTCGGAGATGGGTGTTGATCCAGTCCGAGAATGGCTATGCTCCAATCCTTCCACCTTTTTTTCTCCCCAGCGAAGCAAGTGCTTTGCTTGAATGCTTGCAAAACAAGTATGGTAGAAGGCTGTAAAATCGCACGGGCATTAAGAACTGCCCCTATAAGTGGCTGTGAAATTGACATGAGGCGATTCTAAAATTGACCTCTATAGTCATTAATGAATCAAAGAAACAAGCATTATTAATTGCAAGAGCCAATCATTCTCCTTGCTTTCTCCATTTTTTTTTAGAATTGCAAGTGAGCGGTTTATGGAAGACCTAGGGTCATCAATAGGCAACTACAACACATCTCCTTTAAAAATTCATAACTAATTCAAGAATGCATGCTTCGAAAAATATGAAACCACTTGTGTTAGATTCCTCTTCTAATTCTCTATGTCTGAAAAATGAGCTAAAAATGTTCCCATCCAAGTAAATGCATGAGAAAGCCAGACCAGCCCTTACATGAGCGGTTTCTAAGCCTTCTACCATACCGAATAACTTGTCTAGTGACAGGGACCTCGGTCTCTCCTTGCATTGCCTGGTGGCAACGGCAAGGAAATGAGTAAGTTAAGAGCCTTGGTGGCAGATTCGTCCCATTTCAGGGCATCCCAATGAAGCAAAATGCGCCGCATGAGGAGTGAGGCCGATTCTGTTGCAGAATCAGTAGGCGCAGCTATTTTCGTTGTTTCCATAGAGTTCCCTCACCTCTTAACGCTAGGGAATGCGCCGTGTAAGGCGCATTCTGTACAGGAGCTCGCCCACTGGCTTGCTCCTACGCAGAATGCGCCTTACATGGCGTGTTCTCTAGTACGTTAATTCCTTGTGAAACCCCGGCAACCCCAACAAGAAAGCCATGCGTGCGAGACAGAATGTTCCGCCTCCCAGCCCACAGTTGTAAACTCACTCCCATGCATGATCTGGTAGCGACAGCCAAGCAAGCTCGCGCTCTTGTAGTCGATGCTTTCTCCTACACTAAATAGTGAAATTAGGTTGCATTGTCAATTAGGTTGCCTTACATAACATTACTAACTGGGCTCCTGACTACCTTGACACATGAGGTATAATTCCCCCCCAGATGCTTGGGGGGGATGAATTCAGTTAAAATGCAGAATTCCAATTGGCTTTTGGAAGAGTATTGGCTGTAGCACCATATGAACTCTCACCACGTACTAGCTCTTTCAATTAAGAAGCTTCTTTGCTGGGGGGCTCTAGAAGCAAAAGGGTACCCCCTAGCGTTGGTGAATAATGTTATGTACCTGAGACTGTAAATTACCTCATGGATCAATGCTTGTTCCACATGGAGGCGCATGCCACTCTCAGAACCAAGCCTTAAACTGGTGCAAAAGTAGTGAATATTTCTATAGTGTGGACTTTCGAGAAATTAGAGTGGGGCAACCTAATTTCACTATTTTGTGTAGAGCGGTTCTTCTCCATGGCATCTTGTCCCGATTACCTTAGCCCAGCAGCATCACACAACAACCTTCAAAATTGATCGCAGAAGTGATGACGCCACTTTGCTTGAAGCTCAGTTTCTCCATTAATTTTTGTTTGCCATTTGCAATCGATAGTGAGGCAAACATGTTTTATTTTATTTTAGGGCTACAGTGCAACAACAGGGCGACGAGCGTCCTTTATCTTACACAGTTTTCAATATTGCTTGAAAAAAATAAAATCGTAGGATGTAAGGTAAACCAGCTCATTGTGGTCAAACTTTGGAGTCTACCCTCATGCCATTGCTGAAATATTTCATATTTTTTTCCACACAAAGATAAGTGTGAGAGACAGTGAGGACGTTTGAAGTTATATTTTTTGGATCAAGTACGAATTAGTTTCGAATTTTTGAAGTGATCAATCTATAGGGATCTGTAGGCCACCTCATGACCAACAAAATCTGAATCCAATATGGGCATTGATTGTGGTCTGAAAAACCAAACACAATGGGGTCATTAGGTGTCCATCATGGGCCATTTGACCGCAATTGTAGGATCTTTTACCTTACACTGAATAGTGCAATTAGGTTGCCGCAGACTATATGTTGACCATGCTTGAATTTCACAGGTTTACAGCTTGAAGGATGTTAATTTATTTTTTGATAGCTTTGTAGTGGTTGCAAAGCCTTTTAAATATATATTTTTTGCAATAATTAGTGATGAAAATCTTTTTTACAGCAGTAAAAGTGTGAGATATGAGAAATTAGTGTGGGACATCCTAATTGCACTAATTGGTGTAGATTGTTTATAACAACATTGCAACCATTGGGATTGGCATTTTTCAATTCCATAATTAAATTCTTAACAATTTAGTGTTTTGAATCATTCTCTACTTCTTTCTACTTATTATTTTTTTCGTATATGTTGTACAATTCCAAATGATGTGACTTTTTTCAAGCATGTAGCCAACTTGTCTAGGAAAAAGAATCTAAGGAAACACCACCATTTTGGACATCTTTTCCATAGAAAAGTGAGCTTGTGAAGTGCAGCTGCCCTTATTTTTGCAAGGCCCAAAAAATAATTTAAGCAAATTTGAATGCATATATCTTGCAATGTATACAATGAAATTTTTTGAAACTTTTACCATATGTTTTCAAGTCAGCGTACTACAAGATCTATGGTTACATGTGTCAAAAAAAAATTTCTTCAAAAATATGGTACTTGTACTTTAACCCTTTAGTGACCGTGGTTGATTTGGGGGGCGAGCGTAGTTTTTGAATACAAATTTGGGAAAGGGAAATTTCATCACTACTCCAAGGAAGTAATTCCAGATCAGACTATAGGAATTGATGTTGTAGGCTTTATCCATGAAAAAAACAAAAAGTGAACATGATCTAACGGTGCAATTTGTTGTGAGTGATCTTCAAAGTGCAATGCATTGAAGTAGCCTTCAGCTGAAGCATCATAATACATTATTGCCCATAACTTTTGAAACATGCATCTACAACTCATGGGATTGCTGGGCAACGTTTCTATCGTTTTTAGGCATCAATTTCAAATAGAATCACATGAGTTGCTGAATATATATATATATATATATATATATATATATATATATGACTTAGAAGGTATGACTCAAGTCGGCCCTCTTGTCTTTGGACAAGCATAGCTACCGTATTACTACACAAAATTCTCTGAAACTAGATTTGTTTGGAGTGCATGCTGAAGCTCTATTTGTGTTATTGAGTTTTTGCAAATACCCTATATTGAAGGCAGTAAAAGACAAAGACTCCAAAATTTGACCCAAAAGTCGTCAACTGGTCACTAAAGGATTAAATGGTAGTCTTTGAGCATTTTCAATGAAAACATAGTTATAGAACTTTAGAGGTGAAAAGACATTTCTTTACTTTTGCTACTTTGCGATTTTGTTTATCAACCACTAAGGAATAAAGGTCCTTACTTTGAAAAGTGGATGCACCTTTGTTTGCTTTATTTCACTAATAGAAATTTGATTTCCGGAGATCAAGTTTTTGACTAATTATTAATAGGTCTTTTGTAGTCTCTGAATTTTTGTTTCTATTCTCCAAGGCTAAGACAAATTGGTCACTTCTTATACATCTTGGATCAACTACTTTTAATAATTCACTAGAGCATGCATCTGCAATGACTGATATTAGCCCAAACTCCTGAAGATTATAGCATGTGACAATTTTCAACATATGATTTTGCACTTGTGGTTGTTGGCTTTTGGCTTATTTAATATCTAATTTTTGAAGATTTTTTTGTAGCTTGCAGCTTCTCAGAATCTCATTTCAGATAACCTCAATTTCAAATCATTTTGAATTTAGACCTCCCGTTTTTGTATTGCAGTGGAATGCACAAGGTTTTGAACAAGCCCGAGAAGTCAATTGAAGCAAAGACAATCGACTAAATATACTCAAAATGATAAGATACACTTATAAATCTTAGTAAAGCCTAGTATCAAAGCCTCATGATCATAAGCCATCAATTGCTTCAAAAATCATAGCCCAAATTTCTCAAAAGAAACTTTGATTTTCACAAAGAAAAGTCATACAAAAACAACTTGACATTCTACACATAATTTGAACCATTTAATCTCAAGTCCTAATTCAAATAAACAATCCCCGTGTCCACGTCAAAAATCCAAATCAGTATACAACAAATCATCTCTTGACTAATCTTCAATCATTGCTATTCATACAATCTCACCCCTTTAAAAAATATATTAATTATTACTAACAAACCTATGCCACAAATGTCCTAAAATACCACCAATTCAAAATTATCTCTCTTATTTATGATGGATTTGGTTAAATTCTATTTCTTTGGATTGTTTTTTCTTGCCTTTTCTTTAGCCTTGATTCTATTAACATTTGTTAATATTTGTTAAAACATGTTCTATTAAAAGTTTAAAACCTATTAAATTAATAGGTTTTAGCAAGTTCTAAGAGAAATTAGCTTACATAGAAAACAAGAAATTTAATAGAAATATTTTGACAATTTTATGTTAAAATTTATTAAACTTAATAGTTTTTAACAAATGTCAAGGTAGAGCCACCCATTCCTGACTAGTGATCCATTTCTGACCTATAGATGCACGTATTTTTGTCCAAGCTTAGAATGTTTTTTCTTTTTCCTTTTCAAGGTTGGAACTAATAAATACATAACACATGTTCCAAGTTTTGAGAAAGAAACTAGAAACTAATGATTAGGAAAAAAGTTATTGAATGATCGGAATTGGAAGAGTCTAGAGGTTGGCCATGGGTCTAGAGTACTTTTTGCCTTCCAAAATTCACAGTAATTTTAGTTCAAGAGATAAAATTACCAAATTTCTTGTAATCCTTGTTATCTCTAAAAATGTACCTCTAAAAAATATTTGTTTTGCCTTCACTACTCTAGATGTTGAAATTCCTTATTTGGTTGGTTATGGGTGGCTCTACCTCAATAAATTTTAATGGAATCAAGCAGCCCTTTTTGGAGGGGCGAAATAGAGCCAAAAAGCACCATTTCATAGTGAAAATCTTTTTTTCGCCAGAAAAAGTTTCAATCCAATTTAAAATATGGATGAAATTGTCAAATTTGGATGAAAAAGTGTATGAATTTGATTGAAACGTGTTTTATGGTACAAAAGATGGATGTACAAAGAAATAAAATGCTTCACCAAATTTTAAGTGATCGCCATCCTGGCACTTTTTCAAAAACCAAAAAAGAAGGCCTGGAATCAAGTAGAAAAAGGGCAAAAAACAATCAAAGGAAGCAAAATTTCACCAAATCCAACATAAATAAGAGAGGTAGTTTTGTACTAGTGTATAAGATTCAACACCGACACAAAGCATACATTCGCCACATTCTCAGTGAGCTTTTTCAACCCATATACAACCATGATCTCTCAACCCAAAGCCTTCATCTTTACTCCATCCAATATTCCGCACGAGATTCCGCAATGATAATGAGGACCAATACCACTCACACTAGTTACAAGCCAATTAGTCCCCTTGAGCTTATGAGATTGAAACAAAAAGCAGTACCTAAAATCAAATTGTTACAAAATATATTAGACATTTTTTTTATTTGAGTGTGATATCATAGGATGCATCCAAAATCAATTGAGGACAAATTTGCCAATTGTTTAGTAGTAATGAAAAGAAACAAAGACCGGAGAGAAGAGGTGAGATGAGACCTAGAAGAGTTTCTTGTCAATTGCCCAAGTTTATAAAGTCCAAAATTTTGGTTGTGTTTGTAGCTTTAAAGATATCCACATTTTGTACATAATTTGAACTAAGAAATGAAACCAAATGAGTTTAGCTCCTACTTCCATTTAGTTTTAACGTCAAAGAAAGTCAAGTATTCAAAAAATTATTATCATTGCAAATTCCATTTGTTAGAGTCCATACCACTCGATCTTGCTGATTTTTCATTTATTTCAACCTTTGCTTTTGGTAAGAACACTATTTATTAATCTAATATATTTTATAAAGTGATAAATAATACATAACACAACACATTAAAAAGCTGTTGTTGCATCTATCAATTTGTTTTCATTTTTTTGCTATAAAAGTTGTAAAAATTATAATTTCTCATCAATTTCATATTTTCCAAAATTGATAGAAAATACATAAAATGCAAAATTAAAACTTCAGTATTAATTAATTTTGGATTGCCATTGGTGTCGCAATGACTTTGCAACAATGTTTTGTAATGATAAAAGTGCTTTTCATTCAAATTTTTGTAAGGTTGCCTAAAAGCAAGTGTAGCTAATGAAGTTAGAAAGGATATTTTTTTTAAAACAAGATCACAAAAACTAGCCTAAATTGTTCCCCTTTACTCTTGATATGAATTTCAGAGAAAAACCGTTTTTTTGAATTTGAGTACAACTATATATTGAAATGAAGCTTGTAATGTCTAGTTTCTACTCTATTTTGAATATTTAAAAAAATATTAAGTATAAATATACAATCGGTATTACAATTTGAACTTTAGGCTCATAATTATGATCTTGAACTTTATGGCCCATGGTTATAAGTTTTTTCTTATCATAATAATTAAACTAAATTACTCCTAAGAGATTGAATTAAATTCACTTCCAGGATCAAGGGAGGGATATTTTCAACCTCTAAAGCGATTGATTAACAATGGCATGTAAATTGAGCATACAATTGTGTTTCACCACATGGCAATCATGACATTCAACAGCCTTCAGAGAAGGTGCCTTTTCTCTTGAATCTTCAACCACAAAATTTATTTAAAGCATCCATGTGTAGGCACATATCCCTATGGTGGCTACTATCATTTTTTAATGACAAATTCAATTTGATTTAGTTATTTGAACCCCTAAAGTTCCAAGCAGAGACATTTGCATGTAAGCCTAAAAATGTAAGCCTTGAGCCTAGATTTGGTGAGCCTAGAATTTAAGACCCCCCAAAAATGAAATTTTAGAGATTATCCTTGAAACTTTTCAAAAGTGGTTGTTTTTGTTTTTTTTAAATTTGGTGTTTAGAAAAACATGGTACTTATAACTGTGGAAGATAACCTGAATCACCAAATTAAAAAAGTTCAAAACTTTTCTAGTGAATTGTTCAAACATGTTCAAGTATAAAAGAGACCTAATGGGATCAAAAGTAGGGATCCCATGATAGTGGAAAATAATATAGGGTTATTCCAAGAAACAACTGAATTTTTTTGTCCCCTTTACCTGTGACACATGGTTTTTTGTTTATAATTTTAGCGTCGTATGTCCATTTTTTAATGAAATTTGAAATAAAGATATATGTAGTATTTTTAGACATTGACTAATTTTATCAATTTTTTAAAAATTAGTTTATTACTTTTACACTTCCTCCAATTGATTTAGACAATTTTTGGAGATGTCTACCTTGGCCACTGGGAAGGGTAGTAATGTTTTTGACCCAAAACTGCAAATTTGAAGGTCAAAATTGGAATTAACCCCTAAAGGACCAGCCTGCAGAATTTGGCAACATAAAAAAATTGGGCAGGTACATGTGGCCAGAGATTTACAAGTTTGAGGCTGAAATTTTAATAGAAGTTGTGGACGAGGAGTACCTTTCATTTGAACTAAATTTTATGACATTTGGAAATACGAGTCACAAGTTATGGCCTAATATGCTACTTTTTTTCTCAGTCGGGCAGTTAGGGCAGATCAGAAAAAATCACTTTTTTCAGAAACAAAAATTTGAAACTGGTTTTCCAGAGCTATCTATACGTGGAAAGCTTTTAATCATTCCATTTTGACCAATGAGTCAAAAGTTATGAGGAGTTTTAGTTTGCGGGCAGTTTTGGAACCTCTACTCTAAAATAAACTTTGAAGTCTTTTATCTTACTCAATTTTCAATATTTTTTGAAAAAAATAAAATCATAGGATGTAGATTGTTTAATACAACATTTCAACCATTGGGATTGGCATTTTTCAATTTCATATCTAAATTCTTAACAATTTAGTATTTTGAATCATTCTCTACTTCATTCTACTTACTATTTTTTTCCTATATGTTGTACAATTCCAAATGATGTGAAAATTTTCAAGCATGTAGCCAACTTGTTTAGGAAAAAGAATCCAAAGAAGCACCACCATTTTGGACATTTTTTCTTAGAAAAGTGAGCTTTTGAAGTGCAGCTGCCCGGTTTTTTGCAGGGGTCAAAAAACGATTTCAGTGATTTTGAATGCTTATATCTTGCAATCCACGTGGTGGAAATTTCTGAAATTTTTACCACATATTCTCAAGTCAGCATACTACAAGATCCTACGGTTACATGAGTCAAAAAAAAGTTTTTTTCAAAAATTTGGTACTTGTACTAAGAACGGCAGTTCTTGAGTGTTTTCAGTGAAAACATAGTCACAGAACTTTAGGGGTTAAAGGACTTCTACTAAAGTTACACAAGCCTACAAAGAGATTTTCTAAAAATTATAAAGTGTCCACCAGGGCTTTTTTTTTGGACCAGTGTCCCCCCTGCTGGCTTCATTGCAGAGGCCAGTTTTTGGAGGGATGAAGCCAGATTGGTCAGATTTCTGACAGTCTGGCGAAATTTCGCCAAAAAAAAAAGCCCTGGTGTCCATCTACTACATGTGTTCAAAGTGTACTACCTTTGCATAAGTGCAAAAAATACATTTTTTTCCCCAAAGATGCAAATGGTTCAAAAGAAGCATCTTCAAATTAGTAAAAGTGGCTTTCTTTAGCATTTTTTTTGGAAATTTTTATTGCATTTTCAAAAATAAAATTCCAAAGTGCCTATTTCTTTGCATTTTCCACCATTTCTTTTGTACATAACTTTTAGAGATAAAAAATTTCTAGTTTTGAATTTTCACTCAGATATTATTTTGAATGCTTTGCCAACTATCTATGTTTTATTTTATTAAAATAAAATTTATACCAAAAATTATAGTACTCCAATGTTCAGGCCATTTTGAGTCAAAAACAATAGGTGTTTCTTGCAACTATCCTGCAGTGTATCTTTGAGTCCTCCAATTGCATGTTTGATGATTACAAGAAATACTTGTCTAATATCTTGTACCCTTACCCTCGGATGGGTGGTTTTTTGTTCATAAATTTTGCATCATTTGTTTATTTAGCATGAAATTTGGAATAAAGGTATATGCAATAGTTGCAAACATTGAGTAATTTTGTAAATTTTGTAAAAAATTAGTTTATTATTTTTAACTTGCCTCCAATTGGATGTCTATACTGGTCATTCTAGGATTTTAGTCCCATTTTTTACCCAAAAATGTAAATTCGAAGCCACAAATCGGACATGATGGAGGTCTACTAACATTACAAGGACTAATAATGAGTTTTATGAAAAGAGCAACATGTCGGTTGCACACATGGAGTCAAAACAACCTTCCTTTGTGCGAAGGCCAAGAAGAAGGAAAAACTCCAATAGGAATTTTTTAGTGCAATGTGAGCACAATCTTCTCTAGCAAAACTTCTTTTTTTATTTTTTATTTTGTTTTTTAATTATTAAAATTGAAAAGATCTACAGACCCTTTTTCTACTATTTTCTGCTTCTTATGGCTTCTGTAGTATTCCGCAGCAGCCTATAGTACTGCACAATAATGTATAGTATTGAATCAACAATTTAGATCTGCAGGTGCTCTAACTTGACAATTTCAATCTGCAAAGTGCTGCTGATACATAATACTACATTGTACTACCAGTTCTATAACCACAAAATGTGTTTTTTAGCCAAAAACTATCTTGAAGTGTTTCTTGCAATCACCTTCTTGCATCGGGCTATCGTCTGAATCTATCAATTTGTAATGTGGACTCAATGGATAATTTTATGAATTTTTCAGCATCCCAATCTCCAATCATCAAAAATGGAGTTTTGGCCCCACGAGGGATATCTCAAGAGGGGAGGGGCTAAAGATTTTACTTAATTTTGTGAGGCATTCACATAATGTATCCTAACAACCTATTTTATGTTCTTTAATTATAAATTCTAAAATTTCCTAAACCACAGTCTTAGGTCTCAAAGCATAATTATGGATCCTAAACCAAAATCCAAAAAAAATACCTCAAAAAATGGAGGCTCTCAAACTCTCAAGCTCCTAGGCTCACGTTCCCCAGCTTTCAAGCTCTTGGACTAATGTTCCAATGCTCATAGACTAGTATGCCTGAAGTCCTGAGGCCATTTTCTTATCAAAAAACACTCGTAATTGCCACTTCTATTGCATTCACCTAAGAAAGCAAACAAAATGTTTTTCTTTGAATCTAATTATAGAATCTTGCACTTTACTTGTCTCCAATCACGTGGTAAAAATTTCATGAAGTTTGACAATACAAATTAGAAGATATTAGCATTCAAAGTTGGAAAAATAAATTTGAACGTTGGCCTACAATTTCAAATGACTTTGACCGCCATGTGTGGAACATTTTTGCATTATAGACTTTGAATTTAATGTTTTTTATATTGAAATGTTGAGTTCAAAGTCTAGAAAAAAATTTCAAAAAGTGAAGACTTGATTTTCATTCTTTAAATAATTATAAATAAAAATAGATTCAAGATTGAATGAAAAAATAAATTGTCAATAGCTCTGATATAGAATTGAAATACAGTAATCTCAATCGTGAGATTTTTCAAGCAAACAAATTTAAATCTCACAAATAAATTTTTTTGAAAAATTATGAAAATTGCATTGAAATATGAATCCTATAAATACTTTTTTCACGAAGATGGTTAGATTGCTTGAAAAACAAAATTGTCTATAACTTTCTTATCATTAGTCCAAATAGAATGAATCAAAGCTTCACATATAGACAAAAACATAGTATTTGAATGAAATATTTTGAAAATTCTATTTTGACTTTTTATGATTTTCTTTGTGTTGCTCGCCAAAACCCATTTTTGGCTTAGGATGGTATAACTTTGCTTTAATCACCAACTAAAAAAAAATTATATTACCACAAAGCTTATGTGATTTCCTATCTTAACTCCTAAGAGCCCATTGTCACTTAGGGGGGATAAATGGGATTTCAAGCAGGCTACATGCTGAATTTTTATTGTGATGTTCTAGAAAAAAATTTGAAGATAGAAAAACTGCTTTGTAAAAATATTTATGTTTTTTTCAATTGGTGCCAGGGAAAAAAAGTTATGCCCAAATAAGCTCAAAACAAGAGCCGGGGGGTAGCAAACAAAAATTTGCAATTTGCAATTTTTGTAAGTTTTTTTTTTCTTATAGATTATATTTTTTGTCTATCTAAAAAGCTTTGATTCATTCCATTCGGATTTGTTATGAAGAAGTTACAGACAATCTTGTTTTTTGGGCACTTATAGCACCTTCCTGAAAAAAATAACTTGTAGGATTCATTTCTGAATGCAATTTTAACAATTTTTCAAGTTTCAGTTTTTTGGCTAGAACAGTCTCACCATTAGGATTAGTGCTTTTTAATTCCATATAAAAGATATTAGTATTTTAGATTTTCCTTCTGTCTCGTACCTACTTCTATTTGACAATTTTTTTAATAATGAAAATTAAATTTTTTTGGATTTCCCCCCCCCTAGATTCTCAACTTAGTTCTTTACTATAAAGATTTAAATCTCAGAACTTTGTAGTGCAAAAAATTTAAGTTAAAAGTGTTCAAAGTCAAAAAATCTAATCCCACATGTGCTAAAAAAAATTTTCCACTTTAAACGTAGATATCTTGCAATCTATGCTGTCAAAAAATTTGAATTTTTTTTCACACATTCTCATACTAGTTAGGTGTAAGATCCTATGGTTACATGTGCAAAAAAAACATTTTTCAATTCTTTTTTCTTTTTGCTATAAAAATGGCAGTTTTGGGTGTTTTTTTGGCAAAAAGAGGACCTTGGGCCTTGAGGGGTAAAAAGAAGTTCAAAAAATCACAATGAAAATTGAGATTGTAAGTGCAACACGTTATTTTGGTGTAGTAGGTGGCTAATGAAGATTAATTGGAGCTAGGGAAATATTTTGGGATTTGAATAGAGATAAGTTTGTTGAGTTGAGATTTATTGCTTCTGATTACTATTCACTATTCTCCTATTTAATGTTATATGCCCTTATAGCTACTGATGGAATGTGAAATATTTCACATCATTTTATTTGAGGATAAAATGATGTAAAAGATTGTACACTATATCATGCAAGGGGCGGGGTTGTTTTTTTCACACTAACAACACACCATGCAGTAAATGGTGGATATTCCCTCCAGATTTAGACCATAGTGACTATGCCAGGATACTAGAGTCTGGCCACATGAGGCCCAAAAAAAATTGGGAAGGGGAAAAGAGCCACAAATTACTAAATGTTAAAATATACTTGGCCAGCTTTTATAAAAAAGAGTTTGAGATGACTGGCATATTTAACCCCTAAAGGACCATGAGTGCAAATTTTGAACAGTGGATGAACAAAAACACATCCCAAACTCATTGAAATGCATTTTGTTTGAAGATTTTTATATCCATCAATTTTGTTTGAAAATTTTTATATGAGTTCTTTAACATTTCTATTGTTCGGATTATGAAAATTTTGCTTTGCAAATATTCTATAATTCAAAAGGTATTGGGAAGTCTAGCCTCAAAAAGTAACTTTTTAGTTCAAAAAATGACTTGAATAAAAAAATCAAATAAAAATCTTCAAAAATCACTATAATTAGAACTCAGTATTTTTAACTTGTAGAAAAAAAATCTTTTAAGAATTATAAATATCCAATCTACAATTGATTTTAGAAGGAATTTCCAAATTTTGGCTTCAAATTTTATTGAAAAATATTGGTATGTATTTTTGTTGATTTAATCGTATAGATGTGATCTATAAATAGCATTTTACAGCTACTATTTGAAAGTCATCATTAAAATATTCTTCTAAATTGCATTTTATAATAGATCTTCACAATTTTGGAAATCTTGAACACTCTTTTGGTTCTTTAGGGGTTAAAGTTAACCCCTAAATGTCCAAAGTCTTCTCCATACTTTATGACAATTTGGGAGAAATCATCATTATGTACTATTTGGAAGAATATTTTGGAATTCATAAACAAATAAAAATTGTAGATTTGGAGATTTGGATTCAATCTATATAAGTTAGATATTCCAATGCTATCTCCAATATTTCTTTTATAAATTTTGAAAGGGAAATTCCTCTTAAATTTGATCACAAGCGAAGTATTATCATTTTTTGAGTAAAATTAGTTGAAATGGATTTGAAACTAGATTCTCTTGACATAGTGATTTTTGGAAATTTTTGTGTTGTTTAAATCTATGACCTCATTTTTGCAAATCCAGTTTTGAAATTAGAGTCAATACAATTTTGGCTTGGTCAACTACTTGACATTCTTTCACATTTGTAATTTTAGAAAAATAATCTATTCTAATAACACCAAATCCAACCATTAGATAGGACAACAACTTGATAAAGTATATCTCCACAAATTAGGATGACTTTCATCGAAGCAGTAATGAGAGTGAAACTTGAGTTTCAACTTGTTAGTAAGATAACTACACCTAAAATTATACGCTTCCTAATATCGCACACTACAAATTCTTGCCTAAAATATACTCCCACTATTCATATGATCCTATGATTGCTTTTAGGTCACTACAAGAGAATGGGTTGTTTTAAATGAGTTTTTAAGTATAGTCCTAGACATAAGATTTTAAGTAATAATCTTTAAGGCAATTTTTAGCAAAATTTTACTAGAAATACATATATTTCTAGTAAAAGTTTGCTGAAAATTGCCTTAGATGTTATTACTTAAAATCTTATATCTAGGATTATACTTAAAAACTCACTTAAAACACACCCAATTCTCTTATAGTGGGTACACTAATTTTCAGCACTTTGAAAATTCGTAGTTTATTTACACGGTGTCCAAAAAATGCATTCTAAGAAAATCTAGAATACCATTTTGACTACCAATGGGACCCAACAAATTTTTTTTCAATATAATAGTGAAATCCATGCTAAGTCATGCTGAATTGCTGAATTGCTTAACTGTGCAATTTAAGGTGTAGTTAAGGTAGGAGATTGTAAAACAGAGTAGTCACTAAGAATGGACCCTATAAATGGTTGTGAAATGGACATGAGTTGGTTCTGAAATTGACCATTGTAGTCATTGAATGAATCAAGTAAAAAAGCATAATTAATTGCAAGAGTCAATCATTCTCTTTGCTTTCCCCATTTTTATTTAGATTTACAAGTGAACCGTTTATGAAAGACCTAGGCTCACAAATAGGAACCTACGACCCAACTCGTTTGAAAATTCATAAGTAATTCAAAATGCTCGGAAAAATCCGAAACCACTTGGGTTAGATTCCTCATCAATTTCTCTTTGTCTGAAAAATGAGCTGAAAATATTTCCGTGCAAGGAAATACATGAAAAAGGCGGACAAGCCCTTAGATGCTCCATTTTTGAGCCTCCTACCTTACCTTAGTCCAGAAATTAGACGTCGGCGGGAGCGCTTCAGGGTTTACAGCGGAGGAATCTGCTGACATCGGACGGCCCCAAATGATCCGGTTTTGGATGAATGTTTATCTCTGGATGAAAGTTTTTGCCGACTGAGTGTCCGTCGTCTTCGCGAAGCTAACTTTAGTCTCGAAGGAACGAATTGCGGTTTAGCGTTGGGTGTGCACTCCTCCACTGAAGGAAGCGGGTGACCTTGCTCCGCAAGTTTCCTCCTCTGTCTGTACAGACACAATGTCTGCAATGTCTGCACGAGATCGTGGCCGGTGATGCGTCCTTAAGGAGGAGGTATCAGAGAAAGAACTTAAGGCCTCGAGCTGTTAGTTTGCGGTCACGCGTGTCGGTTACTCGCTTTGCCTCTCATCGGCCGAGTTTCTCTGGATATGATCGCAATGCTGACGCGCTACTCCTCTCGTCGTGACTGCCGTGGTAGGCCCCATTTTCGCGATGGAGCGTTGTTAGCTGGTGTCAGTACGCAGGGCTGCGGAATTGCGGCTGCCAATATGCATTATGCAACGTGTATGAAGGAGAGAGGCAACGATCGAGGGGTCGAGAACCGATTTGGAGTGCAGTGCAAGCTTCAGGAAATTGAGGTAATTGAGTTCCGATGAAATTAGGGTTTTCGATTTAGGTTTGCCAGACAGAGGAAGTAAAACGCGTGCGCTTTTTTTTTTTATCAAATCATTACAAGACGCAGACTACAATTTCGGTGAGATCGCTGGAGAGCAGGATGTGTGTTAGAGGGTGATTTCTGGTTGGTAGGCGAATGCTGGGAAATTTTCTCTGCGAAGGTTTTTCTATTTCAACTTTTTCCTTGCCGAGCATGAACCTGGTACGTAGTTGCACTGGCCTGGAGAGCCACGGCCGAAGCCTCTTCGGCGTATAGAATTTTTGATGTGGCTATGGCCACTAGAGAAGCTTTCCGCAACAGCAATTCAAACTCGCATGCACACTCGTCGCTGGTCTAAAGGTTGGATGTCTCTGAATAGCCTCCGAGTATCGGGAACTCTAAAACTGTACTCGGACAATTTGCCAATTGCAAATGTTCGAAAGTCATGAAAGAAAGACACTGATTTGTATCACATTACCTCCATTTCTGAAGAATTAGAAGTTGAACTATCGTGGATTGAGTGCGTGGTTAAGTGCTTTTTTCTTTCAATTGAATGCAACGGTGGCTGCTAGGCCTACTCTATCAGAAGCTAAGCAGCAGACGGACTAACCAAAAGGCTCTACTCTTCTCAATCTGATATAACAATTCAATTTATTAATTGACAATGTCTTTACAGGTGAATGAGCAATCTGTACAAAATAAATGAATGTAACGCTCATTGCAGAGAGTAGAGAGACAACTCAGACAAGGGGACTGGCAACTGCTCCTCCGTCAACTGTCAATTTCTTTGGTTGTCTGGTTGTTGTCCCTTCCCTTCCTCTCTCGATTTCACGATGCTTTAAAGATTGCTCCGCGGGTGCTCTCTTCTTGTCATGTCCAACATCGCCATCGTAGAAATATCATAAGTAATCTCTGGTGCACGCAGATCACAAGGTCACAAATTTGGTAACATACTTGGCAAAATTCCAATCCCAGATGCATGTAGCATGAGCTTGACGGCTCGAAAGAACAGAGAGTGCATGCCGATCAAGCCCTTGGGATGTCGATGAGGATGCCAGAGGAAGAGCTCGTATGCGCATCGACATCCTCCATGACATCTCTCCAGCATCCTGCTAAATCCATGTTGTGGCCGGCGGTGTCCCTGGTGGGTTGAAAACGCTGACGAGAGTGGCGTCTCCGGCAGCCATGTTGCTTGAGACTTTGCGATCCTCCACGAGCAACAGAACAAGCTCTGGTATCCTCTGATGTGCTTAATGACAATATCCTGGCTTCCGAGTCCTCACAGGCTTGATATTACTCACTCTCCCAACGAACCTCTCAATACAATCTCAAAAGGCAAGTGTGGAATTTCCACTAGAGCTCTTGAATGCTTGAACGAATTCTGTCAGATCTAACGCCAAAAGATGTCGATGTGACTTGCTGGGAATGGATCACTGGCATTATATAAGCTTTGAAAGAGGCTTTTGACAGACTCATGCAGACATGCGCGGAGTGTTAGCTGCTCTCAGGCACTGACCGTCGTTTCCAAGCACCAGCTTGCCTCGTAGACAGGATCACAGACACGACAACTTAAATATAACAAATTTGAAGGTGGAGTGCAATCTGAGCAACCTTCGAAAATCACGTTGCAATAGCGTCGTTGCGATGAAACTGCGCATTTTCCAAAATGCAAAATAAAATGCACACGGTCCAATATCAAGAGACAAAAAGGAAAGGTCTGTGACAACTGCCTAAACTGCCCAACTACACTGAGGCAACTCCTGAGCTGTAAATTAATTTAAAAAATATATGTTTGGAGTCATATTTTAGTTATTAAAAATATTTTACTCGACAAGATTTTAAAATTTATGGAGTTCTTACCAGAGAATTCTAGAATTCCCATTCCACTTGCCAAAATCAGCTATGGCAATTTCTGCAAGCATATGAAACAATTTGAGAGCCACTCTATATGAGGTGAGCAATCTAGGGTTCTTGTGTAGGTCGACTTCTATGAGGCGATGGCTCCTGGTGCAAGGCCTGGTTTTCTAACAGTACTTGAATCTTGCGATGAAATCCCTCACTTGCGTGAAAAAAAAAAATATGAGACCAACTGACTAAACTGACCAACTGAGTAACAATAATTCTAACTAACATAATCAACGGACGGCGTCTAGGGGACGGGGGGAGACCGAGTCGTTCCGCCGAAAAGCCAAGAAAAATCAAAGCAAATGGACATTCAGTTATTCACTTGCAGAAGTCTTGTTGACGAGCTGTGTAGGCACACGCCTTCAAGCTTTGTATAAACGCCACGTGTGAGGTACGCGTGTGCCCACTCCGCTCAGGGGCCACAGGTGCACTTTCAGTTATCGTTGTTCCTCAAACGAAGAATTGCCGCGCTTCCCAACGTGCCACATGGAGATCCCGCGTTGGCCTGCCGCTCCTCGCTTTCTCCGCCGGAGCCATTGGCTTTGGGATCTGTGTCAATGAACTCCTTACTGACGGGAAACTACAGGAAGGCTGTACTTAATTAGCCTCTCAATCAGGCTCTTAATAGGGCTCTTAATCAGGCTCTCAATATTGCTCTCAATCGCGCCCTCATTAGGGCTTTCGATGCGCAGATGGGAATCCTATTCGCGAAAATGCGATTGCACGAAGAATGACTGTAGCGACCTCGTGCACTACAATCACGTGATTGTTTTCAGCGGGCTCGCAATACTTGAAGTGGTTCAAGGCTTCGAGCGCTACAATCTAAACCTGAACAGTTCCAGGTCACTGCAAAAAGGGTTGTGGGCACTATGCCTTTTCGAAGCAACATCTCATCTTTCTTTAATTATTCATCAGATTAATTAGTGTGGAAGCAGGAAAGACGCGTTCGGCGATTACGAAGATTATGAACTAAAACATGCACTACCGGATCGAAACTACCTAGCCTGTTTAGTTGACTGCAAATTTCCGTTAAGGGGGAATTCAGATCCTCGGAAACTGATAGTAATTGAAGGTTTCAGACATCCATCGTTGACAAAGTAGATATATTTCAAAGTTCCACCTGGGATTGAATAACACTCTCATCCATGCCAAATGGAATTTTAAAATACCATAACCTTAATTATGCAAAAAACTGGCAGCCATGAAAGCATATAAACAGGAAATTTCTTGTGGAAACCACGAGGCAGCTCAGAATTTGTCCCCAACTCTATCGCAAATCGTGATTATGTGGCGCACCGGCCATGAGAGGGGCGACAGACAAACGTTTTGTACACAGACAGTCGCATTGAATCGAACCTAGCGGGTATTTTTAATTAATTCCGTGTCTGTGTTCCAGTATGTGTCTGCAGGCGCCGGGAAATGAGGTCGAGTCATCTGTGTGAGTTGCCAATGCTAGCTATTGTAGCTCCGACATTAGGCATGTGCATGTCTGTTATAAAGGCATTGAGGTAGCTGTTATAAAGGCATGGGCGTGGTCTCATTCCTCATTAGTTCACCAACATTCAAGCTTTGCTTCGTTAATTAACGTTGCTTTTGAGAATCCTGTTGTAAGGATCGAATAGATATCAAGAATTTCAACAGTGTAGTTCGTTTCTGTAGGCCATTCTCTCTATGTGAGTTCTTGTGATCTGAGGATACCGTAGTGCTCAAGGCTATTAAGCATATCAACTTGGTAATAAACGGTTGGATTTCTGATTTCGGTGCACTTGATTTTCATTTTGGGGGCTGGGAGCATGGATTTCGATACCAATTACGAAGGTGCTGCCGGTGATGCTACTCCTGTGAGCGTCTACAATCCTCCTAAGAAGGCGTAGTTTATCTCATCATTTGCTTTTGCCGATGGAGAGGAGTTGAGGTTTTCAAGGGAGTTGATATCAGGACTCTAGCTGTCAATAGTCTAGCGTGCACACTCACTGTGATTGTGCGGGATACCGTAGAAAGGATATCAGGTAGAGCGATTAGGTGATACAACATTGAATTTCTGCTGCTTGTGCGAGAAGTAGTTCTCTTGAATCATGGATTCATATGCCGAAGATGCTCCAAAGTCCGACACGTACGACCCTTGTACTCGACAGCCGCCCGTGACGTGGCCCAGGCCGCCACGCCCAGTGGACTTTGCGGGTGGCTGAGATGGCCGCTTGAGGCCGGAGGGATGTCGACGAACACTCTGGCATCGTCTTCAACATCCCAAGCAGCTTGATTGACATGCAATTACCATTCATTCGAGCTCTTTCAATTGATGCCGCTTTTGTCTCGAACTGATGTTGGGACTTGGAGAATTTAGTGACCAAGTGGAGAATTTTGTCCTCTACCAGTGAGGAGATGCGTTGCAGGGGATGCCCTTGAGAGAGCCGCCAATTCCCTGCCCCTTTACTCTCCAAAATGGTAGTCATTCATTTTGGAAAACGAAGAAAAATATCAAAAAACATCCCTCGTCAGTATCCTCCATAGCCTTCTTCCAGCAAGGCCCTGGGACAGAGGTCATGGGGAATATTGTTACATTTTGATTATTTTGTGCCAATGTGGTTACATTTGCCGCATTTGTGCTAATATTGAATCTTGATTAAGCGGCCGAGAACAGCTCAGCCATGTTAGTGCTGGAAGACGCCATCTCAAATGCTACACCTATTTTCGGAGAGATGGAGCTCCGTTTACCCACCACAGACGGCGATCATTGTCGCGTTACTGTGATTACATTGATCTATCATCGCGATATAAAGAAATTGTCTACTCTTTGAATAAAAAATTTGTTATCGCATTGAACAGAGCACAGCCTCTTTGTCTATTGCTTATCTGGATGCAGAGCTTGCCCCGTCCTCCCCCGTTCTTGCATGTTGCCGACTCATTGTTGCATGAAACTTGTGGTGTGGCCATGGCCATGGCCACAAACCGCAATTCTCTCCATTTCAGAGATTTCGGCCACAGCTCCAAAGCCCCTGCGACTGCCAAGTTGCGATCGAAGTATCCTCACAATTCTTAGAGTTATACCGATAACTCTAAGAACCTACAATTGTCCAGTACACTCTTCTTGTCACCGTACCGCCATAATTGCTGTCGGCATCTTGCAATGAACGAGTTCCATTCCTGGACAAGATTGAGTGCACGAGCGGTTTCCCACCTAGCACAAAACCCTAATTCAAAAAAACAGAGGTAGTTGAATACTCGTAGCCTGGCAACAGCGATGTACCCTTGCCAACATTCGCAACGCTGAACCGAGACGTACAACCTCATCTGCCACGAACGCAACTGCTAATAAACTCCCCCGCCCTTCAACAACTATGCAACCACGAAATTCAACCGCCGAGAGTTACCCGCAGTCCGGCACGCGGGATGAGCTTGAGAAGCTTTTTGTCGCTGCTTCCGAGTGTCGACATGGACGCAGAACCGAGAACAGGCGATCTTGTGCAGACATTGCGAAATGCCTGAGCTGCAGAGCTGCAGAGCTGCAGACTTGTTGGTGGCGTGAGCAGCAAGCGCAACGCCTGCTTGCGACAACCAAAGTTAGTTGGTCGGAGCTTCAAGGTACTGTTGAAAGGGAAGACACTAGTCGCACTACAGTACTGCAGGTCGTTTCTGTTACCGAAATTTAGGGTTTAGATTTGGCACTTTTTCATGGCAGGACCTTCATTGACTGTCTGTCAAAAGAACAGAAGGGTTCCCTTTGTTTGTGTCAAAAAAGGAAAAAAAGACAGAACTCCACATTGAGTCCAAATCTGACCGCAGACCAATGCGAATCTCTTCAACCCCTAAATGCCCGAGGCCTGTTTTGGGCTTCCTGGAATTTGCTCTAAATTGAACAAAATGCCAACATTTTGATAAGTTGTATCAATTTTTTTTGAATTGTAACCGTACAAATTCAAACTAGACATGTTAGAGATCTCATAGGAAAAGAAAACACAACAATATCACTTATGGAATGAAAGATTATAATGTTTGACCATGAGGGTGCGAAAACTGCAAAAATCTTTCAATCTTCTTTACACAAATCAAGTCTAAAAAGTTGGTGACCAAAAAAATATGAGGTTAAAGAGCCTAACTTGTATAACCCTAATCAATTTATGGCTTCTTAAAATCTAGTCTACAATTTTTTTAAATGAATTTTGAATGTGATTTTTTCTCCAAGATCTAGTGTATTTCATGCTCATTTCCAAGAACTCTCAACACTACGGGAAGTCAAGATTGCACTGGGTACCCTTGTACAAAAACTTGAATAAAAAAATCACTATCATTTATTTTCAAGATCGGATTTTTGGTGCTAAAACTAGACTTCAAGAAGAACTTTCTAAAAATATAAACTACTAAAAATAGCAAGTTGGTTAGGTTTTATTTAGCTTCCAAGTTTTGCAAACACCAGATTTTGGTGCCTCGGGCATTTAGGGGTTAATACCCATAATTTTGTCAGACGCTGACTGTTTTTATAATTTTGATCATCCAAACCTAAATTAGACTAAGGTACCCCCCCTATAACCAACCAAATAAGGAATTCCGACATGATGTGGAGTAGTGAAGGCAAACAAGTATTATTCAGAGGTACCTCAATAGAAATGACATGGATTGCAAAAATAATTGTAATTTTATCGCTTGAATTAAAATTACTATGAATTTTGGGAGGCAAAAAGTGCGCCGGACCCATGGCCAATGTATAGAGTCTTCCAATTCTGATCATTCAGTAACTTTTTACCTAATCATTATTTTCTATTTTTTTTTTCACAACTTGGGACATGTGTCATGTATTTATTAGTTCCAACCTTGAAAACAAAACAAAAAAAACATTCTAAGCGTGGTCGGAAATACGTGCACCTATAGATTGGGAATGGATCAAAGGTCGGGAATAGGGGGAGTTACCTTACTTGTTTTGTTTGTTTGTTTGTTATGGTGAGATCTCATGGACCGGACATCCCCGTTCACATTTTGGGTAGAGTTGGGAAGCTCTCTGGAAGCAGGAGTGTATAGACTCTGGTTTGTGGCGTTTGGACCTATTGTGTGAAAGATATTGAATTTCAAAGCTTTTATGAATAAAAAAATAAAAAAGTAATTTATATTTATTTTTGGTTGTGGCAACGGCACAGGGCACATTTGTATGAATTACATTCGTTTAACAATTGTCCCAAAGCAATGTTGTATTTTGAAAGGTGGATCCAATCTTTAAAATGAAATATTGAATTGTTTATTTCCCTTTTGATTTGCAAGGCTAACAAAATAATAGCCCTTCAATTCTTTTTATGAGCATGGGACAAACAAAGAAGGATTGTTGAATTTGACCCCTAGAAGACTGGCATGCATTTTTTGACTGTGTAGATATTTTGAGTAGGTACGTATGACTAGAGATTTCTATATTTTAGGTTGAAATTTTATAGAAGGTGGGCACGAGTAATATCTTTCATATGCAATAAATTTCATGACATTTGGAAATGTGAGTCAAAAGTTATGGCCTAATATGTTACTTTTTTCGTAATTGGGCAGTCTGGACAAACCAGAAAAAATCACTTTTTTCAAAAACAAAAATTTGAAATTGGTTTTCTAGAGTTATATATATATATATATATATATATATATATATATATATATATATATATATATATATATAAGCTTTGAGCCCTCCCATTTTAATTAATGAGTCAAAAGTTATGAAGATTTTAAGTTTGCGGGCACTTTTAGATTCTCTATTCTAAAATAAACTTTAAAGTCCTTTATCTTATTCAATTTTCAAGATTTTTTGAAAAAAAAATCATAGGATGTAGATTATTTATTACAACATTGTCACCACTGGGATTAGCATTTTTCAATTTCATAATTAAATTCTTGACAATTTAGTATTTTGAATCATTCTTTACTACTATCTACTTATCATCCTTTTCCTATATGTTGTACAATTCCAAATGATGTGAATTTTTTCAGGCATATAGCCAACTTATCTAGGAAAAAGAATACAAAGAAGAACCATCATTTTGGACTTTTTTTCATCGAAAAGTGAGCTTGTGAAGTGATGCTGCCCTGTTTTTTGCAGGGCTAAAAAAATGATTTCAGTGAATTTTAATGCCTATATCTTGCAATCCACGCGGTGGAAATTTTTTAAATTTTTACCATATGTTCTCAAGTCAGAATACTACAAGATCCTATGGTTTTATGTGTCAAAAAAAAGTTTTTTTTTCAAAAATTGGGTACTTGGAACTTCAAGAGTTAAAGTATTAAAATGAAATTTTTCATTTAATATCACACTCTTAGAATAAAATTGCCCTAAAATCCAACAAACCAACAAAATATAATTAAAACTTCAAACAAAATAAATATACTTGTAAAGCATATGTAGTCTCAGGTACCATTGGATAGCTCTCAAAAGTGACATAAATTATGTTTTCGAATGCTAGATGAAGCCTCAAAATATTTTGAATATTGAAGAGAGTATAGAAAGTGACGTAAACCTAACTAACATAGAGAGAATTGAAAAAAGAATAAAGAAGTCGAAACATTCTTTGCTTGAAACTTTGCTAGTAGAAAAATCTATGAAATGGAATTTTGATGAAGCAACTATCCTAGTATATTATGTTGGTGTATAAAACTTTAATTTATAAAAGTCAATGCTGTTTGTAATGTTTGTAAATTAGTCAGCATATTGAAAGACTATAATCATACTACTAAAATCATAACTCCCTCTATAATATCACAAATGCTACCATTAATAATAGGGGCTCCTGCTTGCTATGCTACGCATTCATTGTATTACATATTAGTAAAATTTTGATATATTTGAAAAGAATGCATGATAATGATTTCAATAAGTTTTTGAAATAATTAGTATTAATATTTTATAAAAATATTTTCAATCATGCATACATAAAAATAATATTTTCACACAATGTTATATTACAAAAATAGAATAGTAGTTTGCAATCACCTCTATAATATCACTTTTACAACTTTTATGATTCCCAAATTCTATTGCTACTACCAAATGATTTGAGAAATTTATTCAATTGAAGCAATTTTGGATTTTACAACAATTAAGTTGTTCATGAGGTTTTTGGAATTTACAAGTTTTTCTTTTCAATTCACTAAGTTTTTGGACTATCATTGTTCATAACAATTGAATCAACTTTTGAATGCATTACAATAAATGTGCATCTTTTACAGTATTCACCATTGCATATATTTCATTCATCATTCAATAAATTTCTATTGTACATTTCAATATATGCTTACTTATAAACAAAATTATACAAAGATTTTAGTCATTTTTATTTGAAGATTTATTGAAATTTTTGTTCTGCATTTTATCTAATATATAAAAATTCTAATAAAATTCTAATGATGAATGCGTAGCATAGCAAGGGCCAACCATAAGTTATAATTATTAAAATTATACAATTTTTTTATTAGGATATTATCTTTGAAGTGATTAAATTTAACTTCTAGAGGACAAAAAATTCACTTTGGATATTTCAAGAATTTGGCCAAGATCTATTGGCTTCAAATTTGGATTTTTTTTATGAAATTTTAGAATAACTTCTAATCATCTTATAAAATTTATGATTATGCATAAGGTGATTTGTTTCATGTCATTTCAAGAAATATAGTTATAAGTCTTTTGTGATTTTAATGTCAAAGTAGGTAGCCTAATTTATATTCAAAAAAATACAAGTTAATTTTATTTGATTATAGATAAATAAATACCTACATAGAATCATTTAAACCAATATATTTTAACTAATGAGATGAAAGATGTGAATTCTATATTAAAATTTTAAAATTAAAATTAAAAGGATAAGATATACATTGCTAACTGTTATATTTTCACCATTGGAGTTTACAATTCTCAATTTCTTATGTCAGTTAAGTTATAAATTGTTTAGTTTTTTCATTTAGCATCTACCACCTTCCATTAATTTAAGAATTTTATTAGATATGAATATGAAATCTCTTGAGTTCATTTTTTTCTTGTATTTTCAACCCATTTTTCAACATTTTGACTAAAACTAACAAGTTATAGTACAATGTGACTTTAGAAGGGGCCATAAAAAACATGTTTTTTAAGATTTAGATACATCAGCTATACAATCATTGGGATTTTCACCCTAAAATTTTAGAAGAATATATATTAACAGTTTCACTAAAAGATACCAATGTTGAATTATTAGAAAAATATCGTGTGTGAAAATATTACCTTTGATTTAAATTGGAGGATTTCAAGTAGTTTTGGGCTTCAAAATGAAGTAGAACTCTTAGAGGTTAATCCTCAATCAATTAATAAATTAGTGTAGATCAAGAAAAGTGTATATAATTTGATTATTTTATAGAAATTATAGCCTTAGAAAGAAAAACATATGACCATGTAGTTTAATTTCAAGATCATTCACTTTATGTACAGTAATTAAAACCCTAGCATCTAAGAAAAATTTTGTTTGAAAAATGTTTTTCTAGACCTAAAAAGTGCAAATAGTGTTGCTATTGGGCAAATCTTGTTCAACAAGACTATCTAGGAGCATCTAGGTAATTAATCATACAAATATTTGATAAGTAAAAATCCGTAGTGGACACCCAACCTTCCACATGGGTCACCAATGGGGATGTTTGGCGGATACAAGGGCGTCCAAGGTCAAAATCAAAGGAGAGGCTGCCTAACTATCTGCCTTGGTGAGCAATGACATCCAAGTTGAATGCTAAAGTAGCGGACGTCCAAATGTCCGCCAAGGATGACACCCAAAGGTGGATGCATGCCTAAACAACCAATGGCGACACTTTTTACAAACAAAGTTGGTGAATGACAATCTTTGGTGGACAATGGATGATCATTTATCCTAAAGTAAAACAAAAATGTTGATGTCATATAATGTCCATGTGTATCATCTCTTTTTGACCATCTCTCCATCTAAACCTCCTAAGTCAAAACATGTTCTTTTAAAATAAACTTAAATCTATACCAAGTGCCATTGCATGACAAACAACCTTTGATGGACATATGACCTTTAAGGCGGACAAGTTTAGCTACAAACGACAATTAGACAAAAATTGCAAGTAAATGATTAAATTCTATACAATGCAAATAATGCAAATGCATTGTAATGCCACAAAAGAGTTTCCAAAATGCTAAAAAGCAAGTGGTAGACACCTTGCCGTGTGCTTCAAAAGGTAGTCCGCCTAGCAAGCTACCTATTGTTAAAAGACAAATTTTTTAATGGCGCATAGTCTAAAGGGGTTCATCTTCATCTATCTATTTTGTCTTTGTTATCCTCCGTGACAATTGAGATTTTCACAAGATTTAACCCAGATGTTGCAATAGTAGTGTTTTCATTTTCAATCATTTTAGTATTATTTTTGTTTGGTGATGCATGTTGAACATTGTGATTTGTACTTGTTGTTTGAGTCATATTTGTAGTTTGCAAAGGATGTGGAATGCCAACTTCCACACCTAGATAGCAAGGAAAGACAATTGTTGAGTATGGAGACTCTCGTGGAGACTACAAGTCTAATTAGAATAAGATGTTGAGGTAGAAGTGGTAGCCTAAAAACAAAAGTCAAGTGTATGTATTGAAAAGCACAGGTGTGGTTTTCCTTTCTTTTGTGGGACATCAATATCTAATGCAATGGATTAGAATTTTTTTTGACATGAAGGTTACACAATGTAGTGACATTACAATGCAATTCATTTGAATTTTTCTCAAAGGGGAATTTGTGAAGTACTATAACTTGAAAGAAAAAAGCAAGCTAATTGTATACAAGGATGGTATTAAAATGTTGGTTAGTATGTCAATCCACTTCACATTGTTGTTCAAATTTGTTAAGTCTACATGCTTAAAAGCATTATAATTATTACTTTCAACTTCTTAGGTCTTTGAAAACTAGAATTGTAATTGACTAAGGCTTTAGATGGATAATAGTCTCTTGAAATGTTGAAAATTACAGATAAGTCTTTCTACTTTTTTATGGTATAGTGATAGATGCAATTGAATTTTCTTTTACATGATAATTACTGGATGGTTAGACAATGTGGTGATAGACTTGGTTTGAGTTTGAATTGGAAAAACAATCTTTACTTTAAGACCTCAAATCATTTGATAAATTTGACGTACTCTATGACTTTTTTTCTTGTGTTCTCAGAGGCAATTTTTGTCCAAATGGCAATTAACTAGACGCTAAAAGATGAACATTTGTTCATACATAGCATTCAAAAAGATAATAATAATTTTGTAGGAAAATTTATAGCAAATGATCTTTGTCCAACAGACAACCTTGAGTGGATGGCGGACGCCTTTTTGAGGTGGACGACTTTGGGGCAACACCGACTGTAACAAAAAGGCAAAAAAAAATGACACATCAATTGACAAAACCATAAAAATTCCATGAAAGACACAAATTAGTTTGAAAATAATGCTATAAGAGAGGCGGCAGACACTAGCTTTGGTATTGGCTTCAAGAAATTGCGTATTTCTAAATGTTGTCCACTCTAAACATACTATAGATGGTGGACAATAATCTACTAAAGGCGGGTGTTAGAGAACTCATTGGGGATGGCCATTTATCACAGGTAAAAAAGACAATCTTTTTATTTTAAAACATCTAAAGAGGCTTGTCTTCATTCATCAATTTTGTGAGCAATTTTGTCCTTATTTGTCATCCATACATCCTAGCTTTTCAGGCTCCTTTTAATTACTATTTTATTTTATAGAGATGACATCATAGTATTATGAATTTTTATTATTATTTTATATTTAAAATTATGTTTATATGATCTCTTATTTAAAATGCAGTAGAACAATAAATTTTGGGAGTATTTGAAGTTGCAAAGTAGAAATCCAACTCAAGATGCTTCACTTTTCTATTTTTATAATTTTTTTCAAACATTACAGTGTGGACTAGCATCTAACAATCCAAAGTAACCATTATTTGGTCTCTATCCCTTTGTGACAAGCTGCCTAGAGTCTTAAAGCAAATCGATTATTTTCTTGAATTTTTTTTTCTTTATATAATTCATCAAGTTGTCTTTATATAGCAAAGAATCTTATTTTATATAGACAAAAGCTCTATTTTATGTACTTTTCATTAAACCCTAAATTTTAAAATAATATTAAAAATAATATTAAAAAGAGGATCCACTACACGTTGTCTTGGAAAGGAGAACTAGTTGATGAGAGGTTGTTCCAAGCAGAATTATTTTTTGTTGGCAAGGCAAGTAGAAAAGGGCTTGTTATTAGGAATTATCACATAATCGGTAGTCATGATTGGATGGAATTATTGTTGTATTCCTACTGCACCTCCATAGACTACAAGCCTTTGAAAAATAATCTTCTATTGCTCTAATATTTGTAAAAAATGACGTGCATATTCAGTAATATCTATAATTGCATTTGGTAAAGAGAAGGCTATAAATTTTTCATTTGTAGAAATTTGAAATATCCCCTCCTCCAATCATTTTGCCCAAGAATAAAAATAATTTGGTCAAATTCTTTAAATATTAGAGTTTTAAATAATTTGATAGTAATGAACAAGATTTTGTCTTTTGATTTTCTAAAATAATAAATTCCAAAAGACTTTTACATGTATTTCAAATACAACAATTTAGATGTGATTGTGAAAGATGAGAGAGTGCCTTCTTTAGAGGTTTAGGAACTAAGAAGCTAAAGATAGAAGATTATTGGTTATTTCTACTCTAAAATGATGAAAATATAAGTAAATTGTTATGAATGTCAAAATTTAGTTTTTAGAACTTGAAGACCAATGTTTTAGAACCTGCTATATGAATTCTTGTTTTTGAAATCAATCTTCTTTATAAAAACCAGGCGTGTGGGCCCTAGAGAATCATCTACAAAATCATATATTGAAGAAAGTTGGGATCTATTATATAGAAGAAATAAAATTTAGTAATAGTCTTTATCTCGAAAACATTAAAAATAATTATATATGTGCAACAATGGAGACTTTATTTTGACTATTTGGAATGAATGTTTTAATGTTTAGATCCTGTTGACTTATAGAATGCTTTGCATCTCTTCTACCTTATACATGCTATTAATTTCAATATTTACATATATATATGGAAACTTTTTTTTCTTTGAAGTTTTGGCACAGCGTGGGGGCAAGGGTTTTCTTTTAAGGACCAACTAAATTTACTTGCTAAAACAATCTCACCATTGGGATTATAGTTTTTTAATCCCATCTTAGAGCTATTGACAATTTAGTTTTTCTTTCAATCTTAGACCTACTTCTACTTAATAATTTTTTAAAGAGTTTTCCACAGCCATGAGCACGGCGAAAACACGCAAACTTGAGAGGACGAATGAAGATGTGTACGTTCCCCGGCGTTCCCTGTTGGAAATGTTGGCGTTCCCAATGTCGGGAGCGTCAGCGTTTCCAACGGGGTCCATAAAAAAAACAATTAATATTACTTGAATTCAATGCAATGCTGAGCTTCTAATAATATAAGTGTCCAAAAGGGCTGTATTAATAGACATTTTTTTTTCTATTTGTTTTTGTTTGTTAACCACCAAGGTTTTAGAGATCCTTGCTTTTGAAAAGTGGATATGCCTTGGTCCACTTTATTTCACTAGTAAAAATTTAGGTTTTGGACACTAAATTTTTGACTAGTTGTAGTTTTTCTTACAGTCTCTAGACATTTTTCTCCATCCGGGGTCTCTATTCTCCATGGCTAAATCAAGTTGGTTACTTCCTGTGCATCTTTAATCATTTATTTTAAAATATTCAACTTGGTGTTTAGAGGACGCATTTGAGGTGGTTGATATTATTCTAAGATTTATTATAGTGTGTAATACTTTTTAGCATGTGATTTTGGAATTGGTCTCATTTAATATCTAATTTTAAATAGTCTTTGGTAGCTTGTAACTTCTTAGAATCTCAATTCGAAAAACCTTAATTTCAAATCTTGTTTTGTTTTGTACATCCCTTTTTTCTTCTTTGGACCTCCCATTTTTGTATCACAAATGGAATACATGAGGTTTTGAAATAAGCCAAGGCCTTGGATTGAAGCTAGGGAATGCTTCCATATGAACGTGGAATGTGGAGCTTAAAGTATAGAATTTAGGTTTGATGAGCCTAAAGCTTGTTTTATAGGTTATTCATATTTGGTTAAAACACAAGTACCCTTAAGCTTGGAAGGTGTAAGTTGGTATCCTATAACCGTTGGAGGCTAGGTACAATATAACATAAGGTACTTTGTAGATAATGTTATACATGCCTATTACATACGGATCCTATAATTAGTGAAAGTGGTCTATGCTCTATGCTTCCACTCTATGCTCATATATTAGCTTTTTTTGACTAAAATAAACTAAAGACAATTGACTAAACAAATTACAATTGTAAATCTTAGCAGAACCTATTATCAATGCCTTCTAAACATTTGTCATTAACCCCTAAAGGACCAAGTGTCCATTCAACAAACAAATGAGATTTCGGGCAGGTACCTACGGGCTGAATTTTTGTCGTGATTTCCTGAATTTTTTTTCAAAAGATAGAAAAACTGATAAGCTTCGTGGGAATATAATTTTTTTTTTCAATCGGTGCATGGGAACAAAAGTTATGCCCAAATAAGCTCAAAATAGGGGAGAGTGGGTAGCAAAAAAATTTGCAAAATATTTTATTTTTTATTTTTTATTTTTTTCCTTTATAGATTATATTTTTTCCTATTTGGAAAGCCTTGAATGATTTCATTTGGATTTTATATGAGAAAGTTATGGACAATCTTGTTTTTCGGACAATTAGAGCATTTTCTTGAAAAAAATAAATTGTAGGATTCATTTTGGAATGCAATTTTTGCAATTTTTCAAAAAAAGAAGTTCCATATGGTTTAGTTTTCTTGCTAGAACAATCTCACCATTGGGATTAGTGCATTTTAGATATTAATATTTTAGATTTTCCTTCTATCTTGTATTATTGTCTATTTAACAATTTTTTTAAGAATGAAAATTAAGTTTTTTTGAATTTCTTTTTTTTTCCTAGACTCTCAATTCAATTTTCCACTATAAATATTTAAAGCTTAAAACTCTGTAGTGCAAAAAATTTAAGTTAAAAATGTTCAAAGTCAAAAAATCTAGTCCCGCAATGTGCTGAAAATCTTGTTTTTTCACTTTGAATGCAGATATCTTGCAATCTGTGCGCTCAAAAATTCTGAAATTTTTTCCACACATTGTCATACTAGTTAGGTATAAGATCTTGCAATTGGATTTGCAAAAAAAACAATTTTCATATTTTTTTACTATTTGCTCTAGAAATGGCAGTTTTGAGAGTTCTTTGGTAGATAAAAGGCCCTGGACCTTTAGGGTTTAATAGCTTCAAAAATTATAGCCCAAATTTCTCCTTCTCAAAAAAAACTTTGACTTCTTTCAAAGAAAATTTACGCAAAAAGAGCTTAACATTCTAAACAAAATTTCAACCATTCAATTTCAAGTTTCAATTCAAACAAATTATATCCACGTCCATCTCAAAAAACCAAATCACCATACAACAAAGCATCTCTCAATTGAACCTCATTCATTGCTATCCAGGCAACCTAACACATTCAACAAGATTTCCAAATCCCTAAGATCTTTGAAAAATCTATGCCAAGAATGTCCTCAAATGCTATTATTATAGTACAAAACCACCTTTCCTATTTATATTAGATTTGGTGAAATTCAATTTTCTTGGATTGTTTCTTGCCTTTTTTTGCTTAATTCTATTAAAATTTGTTTACACTTGTTAAAACCAGTTCAATCAACCTAGATGGAAAACAAGAAATTCAACAAAACTTTTTTGACACTTTTATGTTAAAACTTGTTAAACTTAACAATTTGTAATAAATTTTATTAAATTTTAATAGAATCAAGAAAAAAAATGACAAAAAATGACAAAAAACAATCCAAAAAAGTAGAATTATACCAAATCTAATGAAAATAGAAGAGGTGGTTTTCTATTAGTATGTAAGATTCAACACAACACAAAGCATACACTTACCATGCACATTTCCAACAAGTTTTCCAAATCCAAGTACAATTATAATCTCTCAACCATAAACCTTCATCTTCACTCCACGCAATACTCTTCAATGATAACGAGGACAAATACTACTCCTACAAATTGCAGGTCAGTTACTTCTTCAAATCAGTTCATGAGATTGAAATAGAAGCAACACCCAAAATCAAACTATAGTAAAAATGCATTTGACACTTTCCTATTTTAATACATAAGATGTGATATCATAAGATGCATTTAAAACAACATTCAGAAAGTTTTTTGAGTTTTACCAGCTATTTTCTTCAATTTCCAAATTGAATCGTTTTTTCAAGTACAGAGTCTGGTTATTTTGTCTATTTTTTTAATTGAAATTAGAAATTCAATAGATTTTTTCCACTTGTTTTTTTGATGATTTTTTCTAAATTGCAACCGGATTTTCCCCCCAATTCCTCGAGCTAACTTTAAACTAGCTGCCAATTCTTCCCAAACACAGGTCCAAAATTGGTGAAAGACAAACCTGCAAGTTGATTGATTGTCATGAAAAACAAAGACCGGAGAGAAGAAATGAGATGAAACTTATGAGAGTTATTGGTCAATTGTTGAAGTGTACAAAGCCCAAAAGTTCCAATTCTATTTGTACAATAGAACCTTTTCTAAACCGGTAGATCCGGGCCTATCTCACAAGATTAGCTTAGAGAGGATTATTTGTTTATGGAGGGTCATTTTTAGTCATAGCCTTTGTATTGGAGACAAGTCCGGAATTGGTCTGACAACATTAGCTTATAGAAGTTTATTAGCTTTTAGGAGAACGAGTTAGGAAGGTTATACTATACTTTTCAAGATATCCATATTGAAAAAGTCAAATATTCAAAAAAATTGCAATCTCCATTTGTTAGAGTCTCAGCCATTCAATCTTGCTTATTTTTCATTCATAATTTCTATTACCAAACTATTTTGGAATTTTCCAAAAAAATTAAATTTTGTTATTTCAACCTTTGCTTTTGGTCAAAATATCAATTAATCTTATATACATTATAGCTGAGAAATAATCTTTAGCACAATACATTAAAATGATTCTCAATAATTTGATTTTTGTATCAAAAAGTTTGAAAAAATGAGTTAAAAGAAAAGTTAACTTGATTTTCATTCTTTGAGATTTGCTAAATAATAGTGGGTACAAGATGGAAGGAAAAAACAACCTGTTAGTAGCTTTAAAAAATTGAATCAAGTTAATCATAGTTGTGAGATTATCCTAATGTAAAATAGAAGCTATGTGGAACTTTTGGCCAGTAGTGGTAGATGTAAAAGTTAATTTCAGAAATGAATATTGCATTCTTTTTTCTTAGAAAAATATTATAATTGCCAACAATACAAGACTCTTTGTAACATCCACATCACCAATTGAAACGAGATGATTCAAACCATTCTATATAGATTTAAATATAACCTATGATAAACAAAAAACTATTATTTTATATTGGATTTTTGTCTTTTCTTTATCTCCCTAAACTTTGTTGTTGTTGATTTATATGGCATTAATGACACATGATTAAAAAAATATATATTCCTTCAAACCTTATTTGTTCTTCCATCTTGTGAAAAAATTTCAAAAAATCTTGCCAAAACTTGTAATTATAGCAACTTGTCCGAATTTTTAGCAATTTCCCAAGGAAAAATTAACTTGGAAGTGCAAACTAATTCCTTTTTAAGTGCTCAATTTAAATATAATGAGATCACTTTTGAAAATATAATAACATATAAAAGAAATTCTTCAACATATTGACATCATATATTTATGTAGAGCACTGCTTCTCTTTATTGCTTGATTAAAAAATATTTTTAAAAGCTTCTTTGACTCGTGAAGTGTACTTTTAGACCATTTATCATCTACCCAATGCATGGTTGAATGAGTGCTTAGGGATTATCAATTGGATTATTTTTGTTACATTTATCAATTTATTTTCACTTTTTTGCTATTAAAATGATAGGAACTACAACTTCTCATCAAATCTTTAGAGGTTTCTAAATTGCTAGAAAACACATGGTCTCATGCAATAAAATACAAATTTGAACTTCATTATAATTTAATTGTGGCATGTTGTTGGTGCCACAACACTTTGCAACAATGCATATTGTGTGATGAAAAAACATTTTTCATCCAACTTTTTGTAGGTTGCTTGAAAGCATCTATAACTAATGAAGTTGAATAGAAAATTTCTTACAAAGAAGATGCTATAGAAATGGATTACAAGAAATTGCCATTTTAGTATATTTTGCTAATTTGTATCTTATTGCTCTTGATGTAAAATTTTGACAAAACCAATCCTTTTGAATTTGAGTACAAATATACAATGAAGCTTCTAAAGCCTAGTTTTTACTCAATTTTGAATATTTGAAAAATTCCTTAAATTTGAATATATTATTGTAATTTGAGTTTTAGGCCTAGAATCATGATCTACTAAGTTTTTGATTATAGATTGAAACAAAATTGTAGAGTCAAACAAAAAAAGTCATAAAATAGGAGCAAAGCAATTGAAAGATTATAAATTCATTGGATTTAGGTCCATTAATCCTTTAAGAATGAGATCCATTGCCATTAAATATCATGTCTTAGCTGATTGTAGCTTATTAGATTGCATTCAATATCAATCCTATATTTTTATTACTTGAAATTATGAATTGTACAGTACTGTAAGAAATTTCAGTTTATTTTGTGAAAATTATAATTATTGTCATTTTTGTTGCAAAAATTTGAAAATAAATAAGTATGAATAGCAAATACAATACAAATTTTTGGAATTTTTTGGAAGAGGTACAAATAGAAATGGAGATCAATGTGAAATTTTTTCAACTAATTATTTTATTTCTTACACCCAAAACAAACATAGAAATACCTTGAAGTCAAATTGGACTATCAAACCAAATTTATCCTTTGATTTTTCTCAAAAATGTTCATAAAAAAATAAAGTAACGAGATTGAAAAATATTAAAGGCGGAAATAAATTTATATCAATTAGAATTCAGATATATTACAATAATCTAGAATCTTTATCATAAATGAAGGTTATAATGAATTTTATTTTATTTTCTAAAATTAAAACAAAAAGTGCATTTTTACAGAAATGAAGATATAAATGAAAAATACAACATCTTGTGTTATTTGGATTTTAACACATGGAGCTTACAATTGTAAAAATTCCTTCAATTTTTAGATTTTTTTAAAATTTCAAGATGAAGTAGAAAGAGATCTTGTCAAATTTCGATTTCTTAGTGTAATTCAAATACCAAAATGGTTTTATAGAAGATTACAATCAATGTTGACCAAGGTGCATTCACATTTGGGATGCATGGACTTTTAGATGTTAATCCTTAATGACCTAAGGGGGGGGGGGGGGGGGGGTATTTTTAAAATGGGCCAAAATTGCCAAGAACTTGAGCAATTTTTTTTATCATTTTTTCTTGAGATAAGATAAAATGTAACCATAGGATCTTAAAGTTCACATGGAGAGTAAGCACCTAAAAAATTTTAGATTATTTGACTACACAGTTTAGCAAATATTTAAGTTTGAAGATTTATTTGGGTCAATAGAAATATACAGGCAACACACTTCGAAGGAGTATATCTTTGTAAGCATATTTTGAAATGATATCTTTTTTTATGCTTATTGAAAGATAAGAGAGTTGTAAATTTACTTGTAAAATTTCACAACATTCCAAGCATTTTTCAATTCATGGTGGAACTTGCAATGCATGGTGGTCACTAAAATGAAAATAGTGTTTGTAAGAAAAAAATAAATGGGACACTTGTCTTCTCTTTGAACTCATTGGATCTGCCCTTTTTAAGGTGGATCTATCTTTTTTGAAGTGGGCAAGAATCACATTGGTTGGCAGACTTTTTGGTCCTTGCCCAAATCGTACGCCAAAAAATAAGCTACAAACTACAATATACCACTTAACTTTGAAAAATTACACAAGACGGAGTTTAACTTGGAATTTGATGAAACTACCACCATTGAATTTTCTAAATCAATTTTTACAAATGTCAAAATTTGGGAACGGGCAATACAAAAAGGAGGGGCACCAACCAAAAAATGGTCACTTAGGTCATTTGGGATTAACCCCTCACCGCCCAAGAGGACGAAAAGTGTCCCCACACAAACTTTGAAGCACTAATACTTTTGCATCCAATGTCCAAATTCAATAAAAATTGTCGGAAAAATTGCGCATACTAGTATAATTTCTTTGGTAAAATTTTCAGATCAATCCAAGACGAATTGAGTTTGCGCAAGCCATTCAAAGTTCATAGGGTCAACTTTTGTTCAGCACACTGCGTTGTGACAAATGCAACTTTGGGGGCTTGTATCTTTTTCCAAAAATATTTGTTTTCAACCAAATTTGTTGCGTTTTGTACCCCTTAAGGTCTAGTTATTGTGGTAAAATTTTCATGCCAATCCAAGTTGTTTTGAGTTCTTGGGAGCAATTCGAAGTTCAAAATCCAGATATTATTGCATTTCAGTCAACTTCGGCGGCTCATAACTTCTTTATACATGATCCTTTTTCGAAAATTCTTATTGGAGAAGTTGTGTATACTTGTCTAGTTCTTGTGGCTAAAATTTCATATCAATCCAAGAATTTTTTATTGTCTGAGAAGCATTTTAGTAGAAGGAGGTTCATTATAGATGTGATTTTGTGCTCCTTTTTTCACTGAATTTGGACATTTCAAATCCATTTTGTAGACACAATGATTCTTTTTTATGAGATTCTTTTTACCAAAGTGTTTAAATTATGGACTTGAATCACTTTGTAGCTTATAGTTTTTTCATTTGAGTAGGTTTAGAAATCGAATTTCACCTCCAAATGTGATTTTAAGAAAATTTCAGCACCTTTTTTGTACACTAAAACATTATAATCTTTCAATCTAAACGGTCAAATGACCCCAAATTTGTTTCACACCATCTAAACATACACATTACAATATTGTACGGTTGAGATCTTCATACTCACTCTAATTTTGACTTTTCAGACTTGCAATGGCAGGCATTTTTTAAGCATGGTTGGACTTTGGGCGGTGAGGGTTTAAGGGCATAAAGAAGGGCTAGTAAATTGATAGATCTCAGTTTTGTTTGACCACATGGTAATAGAACTTAGTTGGCCTGCTTTTAGCCTTTTATGGTGGAGGCATCCAAAACAGTCAAAATAAAGAATTCAGCATAGTTGAAGGTGCCTTTTCCTAAAAATAATATTTTTGTAGTATTGGCAAGTAAAAATCGTGAATATTCCAAAAAAATAGATTTTTTAGTTGTAGTATGTAGTTTCTATGATTTTTCAAAGTGTCGGCTCCCTAGACTACTAATACTGTCCTATACGGATGTACCTCAAACCGAAATCTACAAAAATCAGCTGTCAGTGGATGAGAAGTAAATATGTTTCTTTCAAATGCGTCAACAAATTAGAATTAAACATTGTAAGGATCTTATGGACAAATTTGGTAACAATCTAGGGTTCAAGAATGAGGACAGGGACGGGAATGGGTGTTTTTACGTGAATTCTTTTGGGATGACTAAGCTCATGGCAAATGAAATGCTAACAGCGGGGACAAGTTGACGGCGGGAATCTGCTGACATGGCGAACGGGGACGGGCCCGCGTCCCCCAAATGATCAGATTTTGGATGAATGGTCTTCACTGGATGAGGCTTTCGTCGACTGTCCGTCGTCTTCGCGGAGCTAACTCGAAGGAACGATTTGCGGTATTAGGGTTGGGGTGTTCCTTGGGCTCGCCTTACTGAAGAAGCTGGCGACCTTGCTTCGCAAGTTTCGACCTCTGTCTGTACAGACGTCCCGCAATGTCTGCAATGTCTGCTCGAGATCGTGGCCGATGATGCGTTCTTTGGGAGGAAGTATCAGGGAAAGAACTCAAGGTCAGGAGCTGTTAGTTTGCGGTCACGCGTGTCGGTTACTCGCTTTGCCTCTCGTCGGCCGAGTTTCTCTGGATATGATCGCAATGCTGACGCGCTACTCCTCTCGTCGTGAGTCACTTGGAAGTATGTTGCAGCCGTGGCAGGACCCGTTTCTGTGATGGAGCGTTGTTAGCAGGTGTCAGTACGCAGGGTCGCGGAATTGCTGCTACTATGCAACGTGTACGAAGGAGAGAGGCGATGATCGAGGGGGCGAGAACCGGAGAAGGCGATCTTTCGAATTGGAGTGCTGCGCAAGCTTCATGAATTTGAGGTAATTGAGTTCCACTCGAATTAGGGTTTTCGACCTAGGTTTGCAAGACAGGGGAAGCGAATCGCTTGCGAATTCTTCCGTTCTCAAGTCATTACGAAGTAGTAGATCAAAATTTCGGGGATTACGCTGGAGAGAAGGGCGCAGAGGATAATAGCCTTTTGGTAAGGGCATGCGGCGAAGATATTTTTGGATTTGAGCTCTTATCTCGCCGAACATGAACCTGTAGTGACTCTGGCCTGAGCCGCCATGGCCGACACCTCGTTGGCGGATACAAATTTCTGGTGTGGCCATGGCCAAACGAGAAAAGTTTTACGCAACAGCGATCAATTTGGCGTGCACAGTCCTAACTGGACAAAAGGTTGCATGTCTCCGCAAAGCTTCTGTGCATTGCGAATACTAAACTGGACTCGGACAATTTGCCAATCGCAAATGTTCTACGCAGATATTGTACACAATTTCATGTCATGATCAATCAATGTCAAATGATGAGACTCACTAATTCGTCTCACAGTTCCTCTATTTCTGAAAAGTTAAAAGTGGAGATGCCATGGATTGAGTGCGTGGTTAAGTGCTTTCTTCTTTCAATTGAACGCAACGGGTGGCTGCTAGGCCTACTCGGTTACAAGCCAAGCAGATGGACTAACCAAGAGGCTCTACTCTTCTCAATCCGATATAACAATTCAATTTATTAATTGACAATGTCTTTACAGCTGAATGATCAATCTATACAAAATAAATGAAACCGGCGCTCATTGCAGAGGATAGAGGGACAGGGGGCACTCTTCCATCGACTGTCAATTTCTTCGGTTGTCTGATTGCTATCCTTCCCTCGCTCTCTCGATTTCATGATGCTCGACAGGCTCCGCAGGTGCTTTCTTCGTGTCACTTCCAACATCTCCAACACCGCCGTCGTAGAAGAATCATGAGTAATCTCTGGTATACGCAGATCACAAGGCCACAAATTCGGTAACATAGTTGGCAGAATTCCAATCCCAGATTCACGTAGCGTCAGCTTGACGAGCTCGAAAGAACGGAGAGTGCGTGGCGATCAAGCTCTTGGGATGTCGATGAGGATGCCAGAGGAAGAGCTCGTATACGCGTCGACATCCACCGTGACATCACGCTCAGCCACCCGTAGCCACGGGGCGACTGCTTGGTCGGGAACTCCATGTTGTGGTCGGGGGTGGCCGTGGTGGGTTGAAAACGCTGACGGGAGTGGCGTCTTCGGCAGCCATGTTTCTTGAGAGACTCTGCGAACTACCTCAATCCTCCACGAGCAGCAGAACAAGCTCTGCTATCCTCTGATGTGCTTAATGACAATATCCTGGCTTCCGAGTCCTCAGAGGCTTGATATTACTCTTTTTCCCAACGAACCTCTCAATACCATGCAAACCTCTCAATCTCAAATACAATCTCAAAAGGCAAGTGTGGAATTTCCTGTAGAGCTCTTGAAGGCTGGAACAAATTCTGTCAGATCTAACACCAGAAGATGTCGATGTGACTTGTTGGAACTTGAGCACTGGCATTATATAAGCTTTGAGAGAGGCGTTTGACAGACTCGTCACCGGCCACATCTAGGCAGCGCGGACTCGCGGAGTGATACCGGTAGCCTCTCTCTGTGCCCGTCGTTTCCAAGCACCAGCTGTCCTCGCAGACAGGATCACAGACACGGTAACTATAATAAATTTGAAGGTGAAGTGCAATCTTAGCAACGTTCCGAAAATCACGTTGCCATAGTGTCGTTCCGATGAAACTGCGCGGTTCCCAAAATGCCAAAATAAAATATACACGGTAAAATGCAAAGAAGCAAAAAGCAAATGTCTGTGAGAATATACTCCAACTGCCCCAACTGCCGAACCGCATGCTATTGTGAGGCAATTCCTGACCGATGACGTGTTTTGTTCTCTTTTTTTAAATTTTTTTTGCATTGAAACTGTTTCATTGTTTCATTGTGTGCCACTAAAAGAAAATTCAAAGTTTAAGAGCCTCGGGTGATAAATAGTTAACAGTAGCCTGTTTTGCAGACAACAAATAATCTCAAACGTGATTTTCATAATCAGCTGAAGTCGCTAAAAGACTACTGAATGTGTTAGAAATTCAAATGTGACTCCAAATATTTACGTTCTTTATAATTTACTGCAAAAAACTCCAGAAAAGTATGAAAAATAGTTTAGAAATATTCTGGACAGACATTTTCAAAATTTCGACAATTTTCTGGAGATTTGTTTAGGGTAAATTAATTAAGAGGTAAAGATTTGGAGTCATATTTAGGTTTGTTGTTTCTGGGAGGAGGCCAAACCATATGTGCGTGTAATCACAGTAGATAGTTTCACTCAATAAGATTCTAAAATTTGTGGAATTCTTACTAGAGAATTCAAGAATTCCCATTTTACTTACAAAAGAATCTTGAAATTCTATTACTTGTATTGAAAAGTGATTTTCACTAACAAATTTGATTATTTAAAAAAATTTAAGAGTGTTTTAAAAATTTTGAAATTTATCTTATGCCCATGGTGTGAGGCCTGGCTTTGTACTTGAATCTTGCAATTTGCGTGAGAATTTTTTTTTTGTGAGCAGCCGACCAACAATAATAACTCATTTCGACAGACGCGGACGCAAATCAAGGGGAGACAGAGTTGTTCCGTTCCGCTGAAAAGCCCAGAGAAACCATCGCTTAACCCCTAAATGCCCGAGGCACCCAAATGTGGTGTTTGTAAAACTTTGAAGTTAAATAAAACCTACCCAAGTTGCTATTTTTAGTAGGTTATATTTTTTAAAAGTTCTTCTTGAAGTCTAGTTTTAGCATCAAAAATCCGATCTTGAAAATAAATGATAGTGATTTTTCTATTCATGATTTTGTACAAGGGTACCCAGTGCAATCTTGACTTCCCATAGTGTTGAGAGCTCTTGGAAATGAGCCTCAAATACACTAGATCTTAGAGGAAAATTTGCTTTCAAAATTCATTTTAAAGAATTATAGAGTAGATTTTAAAAAGCCATAAATTGATTGGAATTATACATGTTAGGCTCTTTAACCTCAATTTTTTTGGTCACCAACTTTTTAGATTTGACTTGTAAAAAGTGGGTTGAAAGACTTTACATCACTTTTACAGTTTTAACACCCTCATGGTCAATCATTATAATCTTTTACTCCATAAGTGATTTTGTTGTGTTTTCTTTTTCTATGAGATCTTTTACATGTCTAGTTTGAATTTGTACGGTTACAATTCAAAAAAAATTGATACAACTTATCAAAATGTTAGGCATTTTGTTCAAGTTAGAGCAAATTCCAAGAAACTCACTTGGGCATTTAGGGGTTAATGGATATTCGCCGTAGAAGTCTTGTTGACGAGCTGATAAGGCACACGCCTTGAAGCTCTGTACGAGCGCCACGTATGAGTGAGCGTGTGCCTTCTCCGCCAAAGGGCTTCAGGTGCACTTTTCGTTAGAGATCGCCCCGCTTTCCAACGTGCCACATGCAGATCCCGCATTGGCCTGCCGCTCCTCGCTTTCTCCGCCAGAGCCACTTTGCTTTGGGGTCTGTGTCAATGAACTCAATCAGGCTGCCTCTCAATCGGGCTCCCAATCGGTGATTCTTAATAATTTTGTGTGCATCTTCATTAAAATTGCAACTCTTTCCCAAATTATGATTCCTGCCAAAAATGTACTTGCATATATTGTCCAAATATGAGAACTTGTTGTCGGGTACATGTATAATTGGCACTTGGAAGATTCATACAGGGTTGTTTTTCTGAGCGATGACTGACGGGTTTGGACCTGTGCTCACAGCTCCCTCATGAAGCCACCTGACGATATATCGCTCAAGAAAAAAACCCTGGATTCATAGCATCTTCATATGGTGTCCTAAAGATACATGCTAAGTCGAATGGAATCGACTTTCAATTGCCAATAGTACCAATGCCAGGCTTCCGGTATCAAACTTCAATCAACTGGGTATGTACGAGTTCGGAATTTCATTTAAGCATACATTCGTCATACTCATGAGATCCTCAAATTCTAAGACATATGCAGCTCAAAAAAGCATCTGTCTGCAGCTAACGTCGAAACTTCCAACGAAGAATGTGAGAACTCTGTAAGTAATTTAAGCATAAATTAGTCATATTCACGACTTCCTCCAATTCTAAGGGACTCCGCTCCAAAACGCATCTGTCTGCAGCGTCGACAGCATCGTTTGCTAGCTAGTTCTTCAGCCAGACATTAGAGATCGATGAGTGTCCATTGAGATTTGGCGGTGGTAATAAGCGGGGCAAGGTCGGGGCTGAGTTGAAGGTCTGTCTCATGATCGAAGCCACCGCCTAAAATTTCTACTGGGGGCGGCAAGTAGGGGCTGGGGGAGTGCCGAAGCCCCCGGGCCAGCAATCAGAATTCCGTTACCAAATTGTCTGTCCAGACAGAAAAAATAATCTGGCGAAAGGAAGGTGCAAGGGGAGTAGTAACTCCGTGGCGAAAGCTCAATGGAGTTCATACTTTGTAGGAATGGCCGAGTGACTTCTCGTTCGGCGAACTTGACTGGCATTCCGGCATTGAAGAAACATAACTCCTCGACATATATTAGTTATACACAAAGTCAGCTGGCAGCCATGAAAGCATATGAACACGAAATTCCTTCTGGAAACCACGAGGCAGCTCAGGATTTGTCCCCAACTCTATCGCAGATTGTGCTTATGTGGCGCACCGGCCACGGGAGGGGGGGCAGACAAACGTAATTAGGAAACTGCATTGACCTTAAGCGGTAGTTTTTAATAGTTTTCCTGTCTGTGTTATGTGTCTGCCACACAGGCGCCGGGAGATAAGGTTGAGTCATTTGTCTGCGTTGCCAATGCTGGCTAGCTCCGCCATTCGGCATGTGAGTCTCTCGAGGTAGCTATATAAAGGCATGGGGATGGTCTCATTCCTCACCAGTTCATCATCTTTTCCAGCATTCAAGCTTTGCCTCGTTTACGTTGCTCTTGAGAATTCTGTTGTAAGAATCGAGTAGATATCAAGAATTTCAGCAGTAAAGTTTGCATCTTGTTCAATTTGTAGGACATTCTCTCTTTGTGAGTCCTTGTGATCTGAGGACATCGTAGTGCTCAAGGCTATTAAGCATATCAACTTGGTGATACACGGTTGGATTTCTGCTTTCGGTTCATTGCATTTTCATTTTATTGGCTGGGAACATGGATTTTGATACCAATTGCGAAGGTGGTGCCGGTGATGCTACTCCTGTGAGCGTCTACAATCCTAAGCAAAAGTAGGCGCAGTCCATCTCATCGTCTGCTTTTGTCGAGAGAGCGGTGTGAATTCTACCATTCCAGTTCTTTTAGTTCAGTTTTTCAAGTGAGTTGACATCAGGACTCTAGCTTCCAAGTCTTAGCGTGCACACTCTCTTCGAATTGTGCGGATACCATAGAAAGGATATTGGGCATAGCGATTAGGTGATACAGCATTGAATTTCTGCTCCTTGCGCGAGAAGAAGTTGTTTTGAATCATGGATTCATATGCCGAAGATGCTCCCAAGTCCGACACGCTCCAGTGGCCCAAGCCGCCGCGCGGAGTGTATGGCTAAGATGGACGCATGAGGCCGGAGGATGTCGACGGGCACTCGGGCATCGTCGTCGATGTCATCCCATGCGCTTGATCGACACGTAATTACCATTCTTTCGAGCTCCCTCAACAGATGCCACTTTCGTCTCCAATTGATGTTCGGACTTGGAGAGTTTGGTGATTGTGTGTATTGGAGAGTTTCGTTCCTTGCCAGTGAAGAGATGGGGTGCAAGGAATGGATTTGCCCGCAGACAGAGCTGCCAATTCCCTTTCCATTTACTTTCATTTGTGCAAAACAAATACAATGGAAAATGAAGAAAAAATATGAAGAAACATCTCCCGCCTGTATCCCCGATAGCCTTCTCCCAGCAAGACCCTGCGATAGTGGCGGTGGAGAATATTGTTACATATCGATATTTTTGTACCCGTGTGGTGACACTTGCCGCACTTAAGTTAGTATTGAATCCTGATTAAGCGGCCGAGAACAACTCAGCCATGATAGTGCGGGAGGACGCCATCTTTTCGAAGAGGTGGAGCTCCGTTTACCCGCCATGGGCGACGATCATAGTCGCGTTACTGTGAATACATTGATCTACCATTGCGTTGTACAGAAATTGTCTACTCTTTGAATAAAATTTATTATCATATTGAACAGAGCACAACCTCTTTGTCTGTTGCTCATCTGGATGCAGAGTGTGTAGCAACGATAGAAAGCTTAGAAATCAATCTATTTTGGATTCTTGAGGTCTACTGGCAGAGGAATAAGTGAATTTGTTTGATTGATTGAACTGGGGCACAAAGCCTCCACCAACCGTTTGCGATCGTTAAACCCTCCTATGCAAGTCTTTCAGTGTCCGCCAATCTCAGAATCTAATCGGAGAAACGTTGGATTCGATCTAGTCACGAGTACGGTGAGCTGCGTAACGTGCACTTTTGCCCCATCCTCCCCCGTTCTTGGATGTTGCCGACTCGCTGTTGCATGAAACTTCTGGTGTGGCCATGGCCACAACTCGCAATTCTCTCCATTTCAGAGATTTCGGCCACGGCAACTGCCAAGTTGCGATCGAAGTATTCTCGCAAATCTCAAAGTCATCACTAACTAAGCGTAATCGGGTACTACAAAGTACAAACCTGCAATTATCCAATACGCTCTTCTCATCACCGTACTCGCCGTAATTGCTGTCCGCGTCTTGCAATGAACGAGTTCCATTCCTGGACAAGACTGAAAGCACGAGCGGTTCCCCACCTAGCACACAAAGCCAAATTCGAAAAAACAGAGGAAATCCCATACTCGTAGCCTGGCAACAGCTACAGTGGTGCGCCCTTGCCAACACTCGCAGCGCCGAATGGAGACGTACAACCTCATCTGCCACGAACGCAGCTGCTACTAAACTCCCCCGCTCTTCAACTATCTATGCAACCACGAAATCCAACCGACAGTCCGGCACGCGGGATGAGCTCGAGAAGCTGCTTCTTCGCTGCTTCCGAGAGTCGACATGGACGCAGAACCGAGAACGGATGATCTTGTGCAGACATTGCGAGATGCCTGTGCACAGAGCTGCAGACTTTTGGTAACGTGAGCAGCAAGCGCAACGCCGGCTGGCGACAACTCGGTTAAGTTCGTTGGTGGCGGAGCGCCAAAAGTCCTGTTGAAAGGGAAGACACTTGTCGCACTGCAGTCGTTTCTGTTAACGAAATTTAGGGTTCCAGATTCGGGAGTGCCGGACTACCAGTCCAAATCTAACTCAGACTAAGGTCGGACCACCTATACCTAATCACTTAACCCCTAAAGGCCCGTTTGTCCCCTCGGGGGACAATTTGGGTCTGGGTAGGTTCCTGTGACCTCAATTTGTAGAGAATTTTTTGGGGATTTTTTGAGGTTGTGCGGTTCTGCGAGAGCTTTGTGGATATATAATTTTTATTTCAATTGGTGCCCGAGAGAAAAAGTTATGCCAAAAATAGAGTTTGGCGGGCAGCACAAAAAAATCACAGAAAGTCAAAATAAATTTCTTAAATATTTTTTTCAAAATCTATGTCTTTTTGTCTACAATTGAAGCTTTGATTCATTCTATTTGGACTAATAATGAAAAAGTTATGGACAATCTTAGTTTTTCGGGCAATCTAAGCATCTTCTTGAAAAAATAACTTTTAGGATTCATTTTTGAATGCAATTTTTGCAATTTTCAGAAAAAAATTGTTAGAAAAGGTTGGATTTGCTTGCTAGAACAATCTCACCATTGGGATTATGGTATTTCAATTTTGTCTTAGAGTTATTAACGATTTAGTTATTCCTTCAATTTTGAACCTACTTCTACTTAACAATTTTTTAATGAGTAAAAATTTAGTGTTTTTTTCTTGAATTTTTTTTCCTAGATTCTCAACTGAAGTATTCAACATACAAACTTAGAAAATCAAAATCAACAATATAAAACATTTAAGTTAGATAGGTTCAAAGCCCAAAAATCTAGTCAAGCAAGGTGCAAAAAAACTTGTTTTCTTCACTTTGAATGCAAATATCTTGCAATCTATTTGGTCAAAGTTTCTGAAATTTCTTGCACACATTCTCATACTAGTCTAGTATAAGATCCTACGATTAGATATGCAAAAAATAACAATTTTTATAGTTTTTTGCTCTTTGCAATAGAAGTGACAATTTTGAGTGTGTTTTGATGGAGAAAAGGCCTCGGGGCTTTAGGGGTTAAGCTCCTGTGGCGCAGATGGCGAGCAGTTGAATGCGATGGAGATTTTTCCTGTGTAGGAAGATAGAAAATATTGAGATTGCGAAATTTTCAGAATTTTCAGTGCAAAACTGAAATTTCTGTGAATTTTGGGAGCCAAAAAGTGTTCTGAACCAATTCCCGATCACTAGAGTCTTCCAATTCCAATCACTCAAGAACTAGCTTCCTACTATCTACTTTCTTGTTATTTTTTACATACTTTAGGACATGTGCCATGATCTTACTAGTTCCAAACTTAAAAAAGAGTAAAAAACACATTACTAGCCGTGATTGGAAATAGGAGCACTGCCGGTTGGGAATGGGTGGTCCAACCTTAACGCGGTTAGTTAGTGAGTGTAACTAACTAATTCCATTCATTTATTTGCGGAAACTTCGGAGTAACATTCATCATTCCTCCTTGTGGGATGCCAGAACTAAAGGGGAGTTTCAGAACACACCATTGGTTTGCTGACTAACTTTACCTTCAGTCAAGCTACTGTTGATTTGGGGAAATGATCAAAGGGTACCCCTTAGCAAATTGGTTGACATAGTTGTGGAATTTTTTATACCAATAATAAGAATTACATATGGTAACCAAGTATTCAAGAGAGTTAAATATCATAGTTCCCTCATGGCAAAATGTTACGTCATTTTTAGGAGGTAAAAAATGAATCCCAAGGTGAAGTTTGTAAGTTGATGTAACCAAGAAAATAAATAAAAACTCCGTAATGACACCAAGGCCAAAATGTGACTAATTGATGACTCTTTTAGATCACTGTAGAAATGAAGAATGCACCTATTAATCCAAAAATCAAATCGTTTTTGAGTGACTATGTTTTGAAATGAGACACGTTTGCCCTCTATATATTAAGGACGTTTCTTGACCCCTTCATAAATTATTTGTTTTACAACCCTCCCATATATAATATACACTAACATGTATATGTATACATGTGTGGGCACAACATACGAATATCAGATATGGATACTAGATATTGGATATCATATATGGATATTGACATTTGGATACAGTTTTTGAATAAATTAGCAAGAATTTATATAAGGCTAATTATAGCCCATGCAAGCATCTTACTCAAACTTAGCTGCATTTAAAAAAAGGTGATCAAGATTTCTCCACTTTGAATGTTGATTATTTGCCTTCGGTGAATCTACTGTGTGCCGCTAAGATGCCAGTCAAGTTCGCGTACAAAGAGTCACTCGACCATTCGTACAAAGTACGAACTCCATTGAGCTTTCGCCATAGAGTTAACTCCTAAAAGCGCATTGCATTACAAAAAACATGAGGCCTCAACAAGGCTCTAAGTGCTGATTTCCGGGCCCCGCGGGGTGATATTACGGGAGGGGGGAAGGTTTTTTTTTCTTTTAATAAATTTTTTAAAATGACGTCATGCTGATGTCATGCTGACGTGGCGCTGACGTGGCACTTCAACTACATCACATTTTCAATTTCCAAATTTTTTTTTCTGGTTTGTTCCATATTATCACCGCGGGGGGTCCAGGCTTAGTGGCCTTGTTGAGGCCTCATTTTTTTTGTAATGTCCCTTCGGGGGACAAATGCATTTTTGGGCAGATACCTACAGACTGAAATTTTCTCCTGATTTTTTTAAATTACTTTTAGAGGTAGAAAAACTGATTAGCTTTGTGGGAATATAATTTTTTTCACAATCGGTGCCCATGAACAAAAATTATGACCAAATAACTCAAAATAGGGACGAGGGGTAGCGCGGGCAGCAAAAAAAAATATTTTCATTTTTTAAAATTTTAAATTATTCTTTTTCTCATAGATTATATTTTTGTCTATCTTTAACCCCTAAAGGACCAAGGCCATTTTCTGCCAAAAAACACTCAAAACTACCATTTCTATAGCAAAGAGTAAAATAATTGATATTATTTTTTTTTTCACATTTAACCATAGGATCTTATACCCAACTAGTATGACAATGTGTGGAAAAAAATTCAGAATTTTTGACTGAACAGATGCAAGATATCTTCGTTTAAAGTGAAAAAACAAGTTTTTCAGCACATTGCGGGACTAGATTTTATGACTTTGAACATTTTTAACTTAAATTTTTTGCTCTACAGAGTTTTGAGCTTGTAGTCTTTATAGTGGAGAATTGAGTTGAGAGTTTAGGGGAAAAAAAGAAATCCAAGAAAACTGAATTTTCATTATTAAAAAAATTGTTAAGTAGAAGTAGGTACGAGATAGAAGGAAAATCTAAAATATTAATATCTTTTATATGGAATTAAAAAACACTAATTCCAATGGTGAGATTGTTCTAGCAAAAACACTAGACCTTGTGGAATTTTTATTTTTGAAAAATTATAAAAATTGCATTCAGAAATGAATCCTACAAGTTAATTTTTTCAAGAAGACGCTCTAAGTGCTTGAAAAAAAAGATTGTCCATAACTTTCTCATAACAAATCCAAATGAAATGAATCAAAGCTTCTCAGATAGACAAAAATATAATCTATAAGAAACAAAAATTAGAAAATTAAAATGCAAAAAAATTTGGCTGCTCGATGTCCCTTGTTTTGAGCTTATTTGGACATAACTTTTTTTCCTGGGCACCGATTGAAAGAATAATTATATTCCCATGAAGCTTAGCAGTTTTCCTATCTTCAAAAAAGTTTCAAAAAATCACGACAAAAATTCAGCCTGTAAGTACCTGCCCGAAATCCCATTTGTCCCCCGAAGGGACAATGGTCCTTTAGGGGTTAAAGCCTTGATTCATTTCATTTGGATTTGTTATGGGAAAGTTGTGGACATTCTTGTTTTGGGGGCAGTTAGAGCATCTTTTTGAAAAAAATAACTTATAGGATTCATTTCTGAATGCAATTTTTCAAATTTTTCATTTTATTTTTTGCATGGTTTAGTTTATTTGCCATCTCGTACCTACTTCTGCTCAACAATTTTTTTAATAATGAAAATTAAGTTTTTTTGAATTACTTTTTTTGCTAGATTCTCAACTCAATTCTCCACTATAACCCCTAAAGGACCAAACACCGTTTTTTGACAACATAACGTTTTTGGGTAGCTCATCACGAATGGAATTTTTATTTTTTTTCTTTGAAATTTTCACACAAGATGTACCCGAGGAGTAGCTTTAGGGCCCAACAATTTTCATAACTTTTGACCACATGGTTAAAAAGTTATGGTATGATATGTAGTTTTCATTGTTCAGCGGGCAGCCCGGGCAGCAAAAAAAACTTCTTTAAAAATCATTTTCTAGAGAAATAAAAATTTGAAATTGGTTCTCTAGATTTATGTGCACAAGGAAAGCTTTGAATCATTCCACTTTGATTTATGAGATGAAAGTTATGAGGAATTTTAGTTGTGGGTAGTCTGCGGGTAGTTATGGAATCTCTACTCTAAAATAAACTTTGAAGTCCTTTATTTAACTCAATTTTCAATATTTTTGGAAAAAAATATAAACACAAGGTGTAGATTGTTTATTACAACATTACAATCGTTTGGATTGGCATTTTTCAATTCCATAATTAAATCCTTAACAATTTAGTGTTTTGAATCATTTTCTACTTCTTTCTACTTACTATTTTTTTCCTATATGTTGTACAATTCCAAATGATCTGAAAATTTTCAAACATGTAGCTAACTTTCTTTGATGAATGAATCCAAAGAGTTACCACCATTTTGGACATTTTTTCATACAAATGTGACCATGTGAAGTGCAGCTGCCCGGTTTTCCGCAGGGACAAAAAAAGGGTTTTTGTCACTTCAAATGCTAATTTCTTGCAATCTACACGGTGTAAATTTCTGAAATTTTTTCCACATCTTCTCAAACTAGTTTACTACAAGATCCTATGGTTACATGTGTCCAAAAATGTTGTTTTTTTCAAAATTTGGTACTTGTACTAGAAATGGCAGTTTGGGAGCATTTTTTGTGAAAACATAGTCAAAAACCTTTAGGGGATAAACATGTTGCTCAAAACTTTGTAGTGCAAAAATTTTAAGTTAAAAATGTTCAAAGTCAAAAAATCCAATCCCACAATGTGTTGAAAAAGTTGTTTTTTTCACTTCAAACGTAGATATCTTGCAATTTGTGCGGTCAAAGTTTTTGAAATTTTTCCACACATTCTCATACTAGTTGGGTGTAAGATCATAAGGGTAGATGTGCAAAAAAAGAAAATATTTAATTTTTTCACTTTTTGCTAAAAAAAATTGGCAATTTTGTGTTTGGGGGCAGAAAATAGGCCTTAGGCCTTTCAGGGTTAAGTTACTACTCCCCTTCAGTTGCACCTTCCTTGCACCAGATAATATTTCTGTCTGGGCAGAAATTTTAGACAATGGCTTCGATCATGAGACAGACCTTCAACTCAGCCCCTACCTTGCCCTGCTTATGACCACCAAATCTCAATGTACATACTGTAGTGCTGTACACTCATCGATCTCTAAAGTCTGCCTGAGGAACTAGAACAACGCTGTCGATGCTGCAGACAGATGCGTTTTAAGGTAGAGTGGAGCTAGTCCCTTAGAATTTGAGGAAGGCGTGACGATGACTGATTGACGCTTAAATTAAATTACTTACAGAATTCTCACATTCTTTGATCGAAGTTTCGTACTAGACAGCGGGCAGGTACCTGCCCGCTCTCTCGCGTTAAGGGCAGGGGAGGCCGTATTCGGTTATTCCGTACAATACAGTATAATACAGTATGAATAATATTCCGTACAATACATTATGAATACGGTATGTGAGTAGCTCATGCATAGTTCTAAAATTGGTAGAGCCTGCCGATTCTGCACACCCTGCCGATTTTGCATAATAATTCAGCTTGAAAGGAGCCGAATCGGCCTTCCCTGCCCTTAACCCTAGACCGCCCAAGAGGACAAAAAGTGTCCTCACATAGTTTTAAGTTAAATTTAAAGTACTGTAACTTTTGCATCTGATGTCCAAATTCAATAAAACTTGTTGGAAGAGTTGCGCTCTTTCTTCTAGTTTGTGCGGTAAATTTTTCAGATCAATCCAAGAGGTAATGATTTTCTGGAAGCCAATCAAAGTTCACAGGCTCGATTTGATTCACCAAAGTGCACTTCATGGCTGCAACTTCGGGGTCTTGTATCTCCTTCATCCAATGTTCGATTTCAATAAAATTTGTTGGGTTGTGTTTCCCTTGAATTCTAGTTATTGTGGTGAAATTTTCATGTCAATCCAAGTTGTTTTGAATGTTTGGGAGCAATTCAAAATTCAAAATCCCGCCATTTATGGACTATAGTGAACTTTGGCGGCTTGTATCTTCTTCATAAAATGTCCGTTTTCAATAATTGTTTTTGTAAAAGTTGCGCATACTAGTCTAGTTTGTGTGGCTAAATTTTCATATCAATCCAAGAATTTATGAATGACTGAGAAGCATTTTAGTAGAAGGAGGTTCAGCCCTAGATGTGTTTTTTACAACTTTTCTTGCCTATTTTTTACATTTGCAAGTCATTTTGCAAACACATTGAGTCAATTGAATGATATTTTTTTTCACCAATGTGTTTGTATCCTGGTTTTGAATCACTTTGTAGTTTAAAGTTTTTTCATTTGATTAGGTTTAGAAATCAAATTTGGCCTCTAAATGTGTTTTTAGGAAAATTTCAGCATTCTTTTTCAACACTAAAACATTATAATCATGCAATCTACACGGTCAAATGACTTCAAATTTGATCCCTGACATCTACAACATGTGTACTACATGATTGTACGGTTAAGATCTTTATGACTTAGTCCCATTTGGATTTATAGCACTTCAAAAGCTAGTTTTTTTTTAACCCAAAACGGCCATGGGCGGTCTAGGGTTAACATATAGGGGAAGGCCTCAAGGGGAGGGGGTCTTGGATTTAAGGGCACTAGACCGAGGGATCCCTTCCCCTCGAGGCCTTCCCCTGCATAATAATGCGCAAGGTGCATTCTATGTGCATGCGGGTGCATTGCATTGTGTGCGGGGGGCATTCCACCAATGTTAATGCCCTCTGTGAGATTCTGCTACAGGAGGAGCATATATTTCTATAGAGAAATCTCTCCGAGTGCATTATGACCATGCGGACAGATGCCTATTGAGGTGCATGTCTTAGAATTCGAGGATCTTGTGAGTATATATGACGAATGTATGCTTAAATGAATTACTGAATTCTTACTGAATACTCAGTTGATTGAAGTTTGATACCTGAAGCCTGACATTGGTACTACTGGCAATGGAAAGTTGATTCCAGTCAATTCCATTAGAGGAAATTTCAGGCCTCCGGAGGGCTGCTCCAAGGTACCCTGAAATTTGTTTTTTTTTGCTCAAAAAATTAGTTTCCCCCTTTTTCCGCCCTGCTGAAACTGCAGCAGCAGTGGCGCAGGAACCGAAATTTACGAGTAATTTTTTTTTTTTTTTTTTTTTAAAACCTTAAAAAAAAAATTAATAATTAAAATAATTTTTTTTTTTTTTGCAAAAGCTAACTGCTCACCACAGCAGTCAGCTGGAGTGATAGACCAAGCATTTTAATAGCTTAGTTTGTCACTCCGGAGCAGCCCTCCGAAGGGTCTCATATTTTTTCTAATGCAGTGCATCTTAGCATGGATCTCCGGGACACCACATGAACATATGATGAATCTTGCACGCGCTAATTATACATGTACCCAACATCAATTGTAAATTCTCATATTTGGACAGTGGAAGGAGTTTTTGGGTCAGGAATCATAATTTGGAAAAGAGTTGTAATTTTTTAGAGACGTAGAGACCTAGATACCTTACCCCCTAAAGAACCTAGGCCTTTTTTCATCAAAAAAACACTCAATACTGCTATTTTTATTCCAAAATGCAAAACTTTATCATTTTTTATTTATTTATTTCATATCTAATCATAGAATCTTGTACTTAACTAGTATGAGATTGTATTGAAGAAATTTCAGAAACTTATGTAGATCACATGATATTTGTGTTTAAAATGAAAAAATCGTTTTTTCTTGAACCTTGTCCAATTAGGTTTTAAGAATTTGAATCTTCTTAACTTTAAAAACTACACAAAATAGATTCAGTAATTAAAAAATTTATACATTCATTGAAGAATTGAATTGAAAGTCTTTTGAAAAAAATTCACAAAAAAAAGATGTGATTTTCATTCCTAAAAGAAAAGGGTAAATAGAAGTGTCTGGTATGATTAGAGATAGAAGGAAAAACCAAATTGTTAATAGCTCTAAGATGTAACTGAAACAAACTAGCTCCAACAATAGGATTGTTTTAGCAAGAAAACTATACCATGCGGAAAACATTATTTTTGAAAAATTGAAAAATTGAGTTAGAAATGGATCCTATATATTATTTTTTGAAGAAGATGTTTAGATTGCCCAGAAAACAAGATTCTCCATAATTTTCTCATCATTAGTCTAAATAAAATGAATCAAATCTGTCTGTATAGACAAAAGAAACATTTTCTATAACAAACAAAAGTTTTAAAATTTTATTTTGAATTTCTACAAGAAAATTGTCATGGCCTAGCAACATCTAATTTTTGGGTGGCTTAACTTTTGCTCCCAAGCACGATTGAGTTAAAAATTATATTCCTAGAAGAACTAATGATTTTTTCTATTTTCAAAAGAAGTTTCAAAAAACATTCCAAAAATAGGGATTATAGAAACCTATCCAAACTTTCAACAGTTCCTTGAGGGGACTCTTGGTCCATTAGGGCTTAATGTTCAATGGTAGAAACTTAAGGATAAAATTATCCCAAAGATACATCATAATGTTTTTTTAACTAAACTTATCCTATGGATTTTTCAACCCCTAAAGGACCATTGTTCTTTCACGGGACAAATGGGAATTTTGGGCAAGTACCGATGGACTGAAATTTTGTCCTAATTTTTTGAAACTTTTTTGGAAGATAGAAAAGTTGATTAGCTCTGTGGGAATATAATTTTTTTTTCAATCGGTGCATGGGAACAAAAGTTATGGCCCAAACAACTCAAAACTTAGAAACGGGGGGAGAGAGAAGGTAGCAAAAAATATTTCAAAAATTTTAATTTTTTTTCTCATAGATTATTACTTTGTCTACCTGGCACTACAAGAAAACAATGTCCTAATTGACATGTCCTAATTGACTGAAATTTCCAAATTGACAGAGTCCTGTCCAAAAAATGTCCAAATTGACAAAAGATTGACAAAAAAATGTCTGAATTGACACTGCTTCTAGAAGTTCCATGGAAAGCTTTGACTCATTCCATTTGGATTTGTTATGAAAAAGTTATGGACAATCTTGTTTTTTGGACAATTAGAGCATCTTCTTGAAAAAATAAATTGTAGGATTCATTTCTGAATGCAATTGTTACAATTTAAAAAAAAAATCCACATGATTTAGTTTGCTTGCTAGAACAATCTCACAATTGGGATTAGTGTATTTTAATTCCATTTTCGAGATTTGAACAATTTAGATTTTGCTTCTACTTGTACCTACTTCTACTTAACAATTTTTTTGATTTTTTTTTCCCTTGACTATCAACTCAATTCTCTAAACACCATAAAAATTTAAAGCTCAACACTCTGTAGTGCAAAAAATTAAAGTTAAGAAGGTTCAAAGTCAAATAATCTAGTCCCGCAATGTGTTGAAAAATTGGGTTTTTTCACTTTAAACCCAGATTTCTTGCAATCTGTGCAGTCAAAAATTCTGAAATTTTTTCCATACATTTTCATACTAGTTAGGTGTAAAATCCTATGGTTAGATGTGCAATAAAAGCAATTTCAAATTTTCAATTTCAATTTCAAATTTCAAATTTCTCTTTGCTATAGAAATGGCAGTTTTGAGTGATTTTTGGTAGAAAAAAGGCCTTGGTCCTTTAAGGTTTAAGGTTGGTAGCAGAATATTGATACTGTCTTTCTAACTAAAAAACTATAGAAACCATAGAAATTACCAAGACTCATAAATGCACAAATGTACAAAATATTTTTTTATGTTTTTTTTTCATAAATAGAACATATATGACCATTCTCACCTTGTGGGACAAAATGGATTCTGGGTAGGTTCCTACGGTCTCAATTTGTAATGTGATATTTTGAAAAAAAATTCAAAGATAGAAAAATACATTGGCTTTCTAGGAGAATAATTTTTTTTCCAATCAATGTGTGAAGGGAAAAGTTATCCCACCCTAAGCCCCAAACGTTTTTTGTTTGGTAGCACAACAAAAATTACAGCAAAAATTACAGAAAGTCAAAATAAATTAAAGTTTTTAAACATTTTAATTTTCATAGAAAGAATTTCTGTCTATACGGAAAAAGTTGATTCATTTCATTTGGATTAGTGATGAAAAAGTTATAGACCATCTTGTTCTTTGGGCAATCTAAGCCTCTTCTTGAATAAAATAACTTGTTGGATTCATTTTTGAATGCAATTTTCACAATTTTAAAAAAAGAAGCTCTAAAGGGTTCAGTTAGCTTGTTAGAACAATCCCACAGTTGGGATTAGTGATTTTCAGTTCCATCTTAGAGCTATTGATGATTTAATATTTCCTTCAACCTTATATCTAGTTTTACTCAACAAGTTTTTAGAGAATGAAGATCAAGAGTTTTTTTTTTTGTATTTTCCCCTAGACTTTCAGCTCAATTTTTCAACATAAAGAAAAATAGAAGCTCAAAATGTCTAGTGCAAAAATTTAAAGCTATTAGAAGATATGTCAATATCCATATATGGTATCTAATATCGAGTATCCATATCCGATATTCATATGTCATGCCCACACATGTATACATATACATGTCAGTGTATATTATATATGGGAGGGTTGTAAAACAAATAATTTATAAAGGGAGAAGAAATGTCCTTAATATTTAGATATCAAATAGTATCTCATTTTAGTAAATAGTCACTCAAAAATGATTTGATTTTTGGACCAATAGGTGCTTTCTTCATTTCTATAGTGATCTACACAAAATAGTGAAATTAGGTTGCCCCACACTAATTTCTCGACAGTCCACACTATAGAAATATTCATTGCTTTATACAATGATGCATTCAATTCTGAGCCATGTGTATGGCATAGATTTGTGCATTAGTTCAAAGCCTAGTTCAGAGAGTGGCATGTGCCTCTATGTAGAACAAGCATCGATCCATGAGGTCATTTATCCAAGAAAAGGCAACCTAATTTCACTATTTTGTGTAGAAGAGTCATCCATTAATCACATTTTGACCTTGGTGTCATTACAGTGTTTTTTTTAAATTTTCTTGGTTACATCAACTTCCAAAACTTAACCTTTGGACTTCATTTTACCTCCTGAAAATGGCATAACATTTTGCCATGGGGGAACTTTGGTATTAAACTCTCTTGAATACTCCGTATTTGGTTACCATATGGAATTCTTATTATTGGTATAAAAAATTCCACAACTATGTCAACCAATTTGCTAAAGGGGCACCCTTTGGTATTTTTCCCAAATCAAGAGTGGCTTGATAGAAGGTAAAGTTAGTCAGCAAACCAATGGTGTATTTTGAAACTCCCCCTTAACCCCTCAACGCCCAAGGGGCTCAAAAGTAGCCTCTCATAGTTTGGAAGTCCAATTCAAAGTGATTTAACTTTTGCATCCAATGTCCAAATTCAAAAAAACTTGTTGGAAAAGTTGCGCATACTAGTCTAGTTTATGTGATAAAATTTTCAGACCAATTCAAGATGAATTGAATTTGTGACAGCCGTTCAAAATTCACAGGTTCAATTTGATTTCAGCACATTGCATTGTCATGGCTGCAACTTCGGGGGCTTGTATCTCCTTCATCCAATGGTTGTTTTCAATAAAATTTGTTGTATTTTGTTCATCTAGACATCTAATTAATGTGGTAAAATTTTCATGGCAAGCCAAGTTGTTTTGAATGTTTGGGAGCAATTCGAAGTTCAAAACCCTAACATTTTTTGGTTAGTGTGAACTTTGGCGGCTTGTTACTTATTCATACTGTGTCCGTTTTCAATTTTGTTTTTTGGGAAAGTTGCGCATACTTGTCTAGTTTTTGTGGCTAAAATTTTGTATCAATCAAATAAGTATCGAGTGACTGAGAAGCATTTTAGTAGAAGTAGGTTCAGCTTTTGATGTGTTTTTTGCACCCTTTTTTGCTATTTTTTTTTACATTTCAAAGTCATTTTACAAACACAATGATTTAGTTTAATGAATTTTTTTTCACCAATGTGTTTATGTGTTGATTTCAAACCACTTTCTAGTGTAAAGTTTTTTCATTTGAGTAGGTTTAGAAATCAAATTTCACCTCCGAATGTGTTTTAAGGAAAATTTCAGTATCTTTTTTCAACACTAAAACATTATAATCTTGCAATCTATGAGGTCAAATGACTCCAAATTTGGTCCACGTCATCTACAATATGCACACTACAAGATTGTACGGTTGAGATTTTGATACCTTCATGACATGTAGACTTGTAAGGCTTGAAAATCAATGATGTTTTTAAGCCCAAAATGGCCATGGGCCTTGAGGGGTTAAGGCCCGTTTATACTTGGCATGGGGCCGGATGGAAGGATGGCCGAATTTGCCTTCAATCTGGCCCACAATCCGGCCCCAATTCTTCCATCCGGCTTCAACTAATATAAAGCCCTTAGGTCGGATTCTAGGGCCGGATTTCCAATCCATGTGCGCTTGAATTTTCTCAATGCTCAACTAATAAAATATAAAAACATGCATGTTTTCCTTTCTCTTCCTTTCTTTCCTAATTAAAAAGAAAAAAAAAAAAAAGGATCTTCTTTCCCTTTCTTTTCATTTTTCTTCCTATTTATTCTATTTCAAAAATAGAAGAAAGAGATTTTTTATTTTTTATTTTTTGTAGTTTAACCCCTAAAGGACCAAACACCGTTTTTTGACAACATAGCGTTTTGGGGCAGCTCACCACGAATGGAATTTTTATTTTTTTTCTTTGAAATTTTCACACAAGATGTGCCCAAGGAGTAGCTTTAGGGCCCAACAATTTTCATAACTTTTGACCACATGGTTAAAAAGTTATGGTATGATATGTAGTTTTCATTGTTCGGCGGGCAGCTCGGGCAGCAAAAAAAACTTCTTTAAAAATTACTTTTTAAAAAAACAAAAATTTGAAATTGGTTCTTTGGATTTATATATACGTGGGAAGCTTTGAGTCATTCCATTTTGATCTATGAGTCAAAAGTTACGAGGATTCTTAGTTTGAGGGCAGCTATGGAATCTCTACTCTAAAATAAACTTTGAAGTCCTTTATTTTACTCAATTTTCAATATTTTTGAAAAAAAACAAAAATATTGGGTGTAGATAGGTCTTTATAACATTATAACCATTGGGATTGGCATTATGTAATTCTATGATTAAATTCTTAACAATTTAGTGTTTTGAATCATTTTCTACTTCTTTCCACTTACTATTTTTTTCCTATATGTTGTACAATTCCAAATGATCTGAAATTTTTCAAGCATGTAGCTAACTTGCTTTGAAGAATGAATCCAAAGAGTTACCACCATTTGGACATTTTTTCATACAAATGTGACCATGTGAAGTGCAGCTGCCCGGTTTTTCGCAGGGACAAAAAAAGGGTTTTTGTCACTTCAAATGCTAATTTCTTGCAATCTACACGGTGGAAATTTCTGAAATTTTTTCCACATCTTCTCAAACTAATTTACTACAAGGTCCTACGGTTACATGTGTCCAAAAATGTTTTTTTTCCAAAATTTGGTACTTGTACTAGAAATGGCAGTTTGGGAGCGTTTTTTTGTGAAAACATAGTCAAACACCTTTAGGGGTTAATTTCTTATAGACATAATCAAACATAATTTCATTTTTTTAATAGACTATTTGATGTTCTGGCATCCAGGAATGATGAATGTTCTAACTAACTTATGCAAATAAGTGAACGGAATTAGTTCGTTACACTCACTAACTAACCGCGTTGGTCTGCCAGTTAGATTTGAACTGGTAGTCCCGCCACGAAAAAATGAATCTGGAACCCTAAATTTCGTTAACAGAAACGACTGCAGTGCGACAAGTGTCTTCCCTTTCAACAGGACTTTTGGCGCTCCGCCACCAACGAACTTAACCGAGTTGTTGCCAGCCGGCGTCGCGCTTGCTGCTCACGTTACCAAAAGTCTGCAGCTCTGTGCACAGGCATCTCGCAATGTCTGCACAAGATCATCCGTTCTCGGTTCTGCGTCCATGTCGACTCTCGGAAGCAGCGAAGAAGCAGCTTCTCGAGCTCATCCCGCGTGCCGGACTGTCGGTTGGATTTCGTGGTTGCATAGATAGTTGAAGAGCGGGGGAGTTTAGTAGCAGCTGCGTTCGTGGCAGATGAGGTTGTACGTCTCCTGCGAGTGTTGGCAAGGGCGCACCACTGTAGCTGTTGCCAGGCTACGAGTATGGGATTTCCTCTGTTTTTTCGAATTTGGGTTTGTGTGCTAGGTGGGAACCGCTCGTGCTTTCAGTCTTGTCCAGGACTGGAACTCGTTCATTGCAAGACGCGAACAGCAATTACGGCGAGTACGGTGATGAGAAGAGCGTATTGGATAATTGCAGGTTTGTAGTACCCGATTACGCTTAGTTAGTGATGACTTTGAGATTTGCGAGGATACTTCGATCGCAACTTGGCAGTTGCCGTGGCCGAAATCTCTGAAATGGAGAGAACTGCGGGTGTGGCCATACCAGAAGTTTCATGCAACAGCGAGTCGGCAACATTCAAGAACGGAGGAGGACGGGGCAAAAGTGCACGTTACGCAGCTCACCGTGCTCGCGACTGGATCGAGTCCAACGTCTCTCCGATTAGCTCCTGAGATTGGTGGACACTAAAAGACTTCACTAGGAGGATTTAACAATCGCGAACGGTCGATGGAGGCTTTGTGCCCCATTTCAATCAATCAAACATATTCACTCCTTTCTCTGCCAGTAGACCTGAAGAATCCAAGTCGTGGATTGACTGCTTCATTGACCTGTGAATTTCTAAACTTTCTATCGTTGCTACACAGTCTGCATCCAGATGAGCAACAGACAAAGAGGTTGTGCTCTGTTCAATGCGATAACAAATTTTATTCAAAGAGTAGACAATTTCTGTACAATGAAATGATAGATCAATATATTCACAGTAACGCGACAATGGTCGTCACCCATGGCGGGTAAACGGAGCTCCACCTCTTCGAAAATATGTGCAGCACTTGAGATGGCGTCCTCCCGGCTCCCGCACTAACATGGCTGAGTTGTTCTCGGCCGCTTAATCAGGATTCAATACTAGCTTAAGTGCGGCAATTGTCACCAAAATGGCACGAAAATATCGATATGTAACAATATTCTCCACTACCCCAATCCCGGGGTCTTGCTGGGAGAAGGCTATCAGGGATACAGGCGGGAGATGTTTCTTCATTTTCATTGTTTGTGTTGGCACAAATGAAAGTAAGGAATTGGCAGCTCTGTCTGGGGGCAAATCCATCCCTTGCAACGCATCTCTTCACTGGCAGGGAACGAAACTCTCCAATATACACAATCACCAAACTCTCCAAGTCCGAACATCAATTGGAGACGAAAGCGGCATCAGTTGAAGGAGCTCCAAAGAACGGTAATTGCGTGTCGATCAAGCTCTTGGCATGGGATGTTGATGACGATGCCAGAGTGCTCGTCGGCATCCCTCCGGCCTCAGGCGTTCATCTCCGCGCGGCGGCGGTGGAGGACGGAACGTGTCGGACCGGGGATATTCTTCGGCATATGAATCCATGATTCAAAACAACTTCTTCTCGCACAAGCAGCAGAAATTCTATGCTGTAACACCTAATCGCTATGCCCAATATCCTTTCTACAGTATCCACACAATCGAAGAGAGTGTGCACGCTAAGACTTGGAAGCTAGAGTCCTGATGTCAACTCACTTGAAAACCTGAACTAAAAGAACTGGAAGGGTAGAATTCACACCGCTCTCTCGACAAAAGCAGACGATGAGATGGACTGCACAAGGAACTTTGGACGATTCACTCGGCAGTGAATGGCACAAAAAACGGGGTGAATGGGGGTGAAAGTTTACTATCTTTAGATTTGTCTAAAGATAGTAAACTTTCACCCCCATTCACCCCGTTTTTTGTGCCATTCACTGCCCAGTGAATCGTCCAAAGTTCCCTGTGCTGCGCCTACTTTTGCTTAGGATTGTAGACGCTCACAGGAGTACCATCACCGGCACCACCTTCGCAATTGGTATCAAAATCCATGTTCCCAGCCAATAAAATGAAAATGCAATGAACCGAAAGCAGAAATCCAACCGTGTATCACCAAGTTGATATGCTTAATAGCCTTGAGCACTACGATGTCCTCAGATCACAAGGACTCACAAAGAGAGAATGTCCTACAAATTGAACAAGATGCAAACTTTACTGCTGAAATTCTTGATATCTACTCGATTCTTACAACAGAATTCTCAAGAGCAACGTATACGAGGCAAAGCTTGAATGCTGGAAAAGACGATGAATGGTGAGGAATGAGACCATCCCCATGCCTTTATATAGCTACCTCGAGAGACTCACATGCCGAATGGCGGAGCTAGCCAGCATTGGCAACGCAGACAAATGACTCGACCTTATCTCCCGGCGCCTGTGTCGCAGACACATAACACAGACAGGAAAACTATTAAAAACTACCGCTTAAGGTCAATGCAGTTTCCTAATTCCGTTTGTCTGTCGCCCCTCCCGTGGCCGGTGCGCCACATAAGCACAATCTGCGATAGAGTTGGGGACAAATCCTGAGCTGCCTCGTGGTTTCCAGAAGGAATTTCGTGTTCATATGCTTTCATGGCTGCCAGCTGACTTTGTGTATAACTAATATATGTCGAGGAGTTATGTTTCTTCAATGCCGGAATGCCAGTCAAGTTCGCCGAACGAGAAGTCACTCGGCCATTCCTACAAAGTATGAACTCCATTGAGCTTTCGCCACGGAGTTACTACTCCCCTTGCACCTTCCTTTCACCAGATTATTTTTCTGTCTGGACAGACAATTTGGAAACGTAATTCAGACGGCCGGCCCGGGGGCTTCGGCACTTCCCCAACCCCTACTTGCCGCCCCCAGCAGATATTTTAGACGGTGGCTTCATGAGACAGACCTTCAATTCAGACCCTACCTTGCCCCCCTCTTATAACCACCACCAAATGTCAATGGACACTCATCGATCTCTAACGCACGATGCTGTCGACGCTGCAGACAGATGCGTTTTGGAGCGGAGTCCCTTAGAATTGGAGGAAGTCGTGAATATGACTAATTTATGCTTAAATTACTTACAGAATTCTCACATTCTTCGATGGAAGTTTCGACGCTAGCTGCAGACAGATGCTTTTTGAGCTGCATATGTCTTAGAATTTGAGGATCTCATGAGTATGACGAATTTATGCTTAAATGAATTACTGAAGCTTACATACTTTGATAGTGGAAATCTGCGGTACTATTGGCAATCGAAAGTCGATTCCAGTCGATTCCAGTGCGTCTTAGCATGTATCTCTATGAATCTTCCAAGTGCTAATTATACATGTACCCAACATCAACTCTAAGTTCTCATATTTGGACAGTGGGAGGATTTTTTTTTGGCAGGAATCATAATTTGGGAAAGAGTTGCAATTTCAGTGAAGACACCTTAACGGTGCCAGCAACTTGAGGGATGAAGTTGTCCCAGGCGTGCACTATAATGTTTTTGAAGTAAGCTAATCGCATGGGTTTTTGAGAATGTCGACCAAAAAACTAATAAAAATCCTAAAAACTACCGAGACTGATGGGACCATTTCTGAGGATCGAAGAATACAAGTCTTGCGCTTCAGCAACACCAATGCCATGAGATGAATGCCTAGGTTTACATTGATAAATTCAGGGACCTCATTTCAGAACACAGCATTGACTTTATGTCGATTCAAAATTTAAGACAGAAAATCATTGAACAAAAGGAGTTGAACTTGAACAAAGCAATCTGCAGCTCAAAGCAATGACAACTCACTCAGAACGCATGACAATCATGGCCTTCGAGAAGTTTATTCACAAAAATTCACAAGAAATTTGGAGGCCACTGTAAAATCGATGATTACTGCAACCTCAGAACGATTCCGAATTGGGGCGACAAACTTTAAATGGGGTAGTATCTACTGTCACTTCTACTGTCACTTATTGTAGTTTACAACCTCCCACTTCGAAATTGAATAGTGACAAAGGTTGATCTCTACAGAAATGGCTCTTGTACCAAAATACCTGTCGATCTCCCCTAATGACACTCCTACATGTCACAATGCTCTAGTGACGCACATCTTACAACTGAAGGAAGCGATCCCGTTCAGAAGAGCCACCAAGAGGAGCTCAGTGATCTGCAGACTAGGAACTAATGATCTAGTACTATCATCCTATCCAATGAATATTCCACAATCAGCACAATAAAAAATCTGCGTGCACAAGCTGGGAGTGGGAACTTAATGTACTTGATTAGTAGAGGCGTATCCTTGACGTAATTGCTCCCCTACATATTGGACAATGTGTCAAATTTGTGGCATACTGCCGACACGTCTGATGTCCACAATTGAAGGCCATGTCCTTCTTGTCCGTCAAACAGACCGGACATTCCGCCACCTCTGCGTCAGGTACGCGTGAGGTCGGTATGAGAGGAGCCGAAGCAGGCGGCGGAGGATAGTAACCCCCGTATTGAGCATAAACATTCGGTGCAGCAGGAGGTATGTAAGGAGACGTCGGTGACAGTGGTGGAGGCGGAGGGCGTCCGTAACTTAGCGAATGTCCGAAAGCTTGGCCGTCCATTTGCAACACCATGGGTGGCGGAGGAAGAGGCTGGGCTCCAGGGGATGTGCCTCTTCACCTGCCCAAGAGCTGCAGCTCGATAGTGGCCTTGTATTGAAGAGGAATCTCCATGAGAGCCGCCAGGGCAAACTGCGCCTCCTTGCGGTGCGGAGGGAGATTGCTCTGCACGATCTCGGTGAAGTTGACGAACTGGAAGTTGTCAAAGGTGCGAGATGGCAAGTTGTCGTCGAAGGAGCGCATCATGTTCCATGGCCCATCGCCGACGCCGACAAGCACGATGGATAAAGGGTAGTAACTGGCGTTCACAATGGCGTCCACGGTTGCCCGCTCTTGCGGTCCTTCGATCTGTCCATCTGCAACATTATAAAACACCAATTCCCAGTTGAGGAAGACAATACACATCACCGAAAAAAGTAACCCAAAACACTATCAGAGAAAAAAAAGAAGGATTCAGACATAAGTTACGCACTGCAAGAAACAAACTAAGAAGGATGCATTTGATCAAGTTATTAGTCTCTTTCCTGTTCCCAAAATGCAAAATATGTACGAACAACGTATTCAAAACACTACCAGAATGCATGGACCCAGAATTTTAACACTATAACCTACGCACTGCACATATGAACCAAGAGTTATTATTAGAGTGTATTCAAATATCAATTCTACCTATTTATTACTTAAAACTAGTAATTGTATATGACTCACTCTAAGAAATTTGCTAATAAAATGTAAAATTCTAGTTAGCTACTCATGTGATGTTCTAGAAATTGCATCCAAATTTATGGACAATTTCGTTAAAATGGCGGTATTCCATGTGCCATTTTCAGAGTGCCCACTTTGAACCATAAAAGTGACATCTAGGACATGTATAGATTTCTGAAATCTAGGATTGTAATAGATTTCAAGAATCTAGAACTATTATAGACTTCAGACTGCACAATTTGAAAATTTTAGGACATTTATAGATATTGTATATCTAAGAATGACATGGATTTCAGATATCCAAGATAGGTATAGATTTCAGACCATTTCAGAGTGCACAGTCTGAACTGTTAAAAGTGCCAAACTAATGGAATACCGCCATTTTAACAAAATTGCATCCAAATTTCTTTAGTTTTTTTCTTGTCAACAACTAAAATGTCTCTACAATACATTATATATCATTTCAATTCTTTATAATTCAATCTTCTAAAAAATTATAAGAAGATGCATATTAAGGCAAGAATCTATATGATATGATTTTAGTAGCAAGGTCAAATTAGGTGAACTTGCTATGAGCACTCTTGCTATACTTGCACTTTGTTCTTAATCTGAATTTTCTTTTCTTTTCCCCCCACAATATACGAAATAAATAAAAATTTGTTAAAGCATAGTGCATGTGGTACTGTCACTACAAAATAACATAACAAGGGATGTCAATTTGGCTTTTGAATGAGAAGTTCAAACCCACTTTTGACCCCCTTCCAAGAAGAGCAACCATATAGCAAGGAATTTGTTGGAGAGTTCTAGTTGTTCTCAAAATCTAGCTCCCATGAAAACTGGAAAAAATTGGATTTTTAACATCTCATTCTAAACTCAAGCTCCCTAAAAATATATGGTAGAAGGCTTTGAAATCGCATGGGCATTGAGAACCACCCCTATAAATGGCTGTGAAATGGACATGAGGTGGTTCTAAGATTGACCTCTATAGTCATTGAATGAATCAAGGAAACAAGCATTATTAATTGCAAGAGCCAATCATTCTCTTTGCTTTCCCCAGATCTTTTTAGAATTGCAAGTGAGTGGTTTATGGAAGACCTATGTCACATAAATAGGCACCTATGGCACATCTCGTTTGAAAATTCATAACTAATTCAATAATGCTTTGAAAAATATGAAACCACTTGTGTTAGATTCCTCTTCTAATTCTCTATGTCTGGAAAATGAGCTAAAAATATTCCCATCCAAGTAAGTACATGAAAAAGCCAGACCAGCCCTTAGATGAGCGGTTTCTGAGCCTTCTACCCTAGAGACAGGTTTTGAACTCTTGCCGAGAGCAGAGGGTGTGATATTAGAGAAGGTGATATTCAAGAGGTGCGGGAGAATGCACACTACAATTCAGACAGCCAACTCTCAGATTCAAGAATGCACCCTGGAATGCATGATTGTGGTACTGTCTGCTGCAGATAATAACAAACATACAAACCTGCATAACGATCGAGGAAGTGGGTCCGAGGCTAATTCTCAAAAATCGACTGCGACTAGCTACTGAGATCATTGAATTCCTCCTGCGGTTTTAAGGATTTAGGTGAGTTTGCAAGCAAAGCTCGAAGTTCAGAATCCCCTGCTGTCTTCCCGAGCGCCTCGTCACACTGCAATTGATCACAACAGGTGTGGGGAGTCAGTATTTCTTGCAATTACGGAGAAAAAATTGCAGAAATTGCAGAAATTGACTCCCCACAGAATTACAGTATTTCTGGCTGAATTATTTCTTGCAGAAATTGCACTTTTGTTACAATTCTGCAGGATTTACTTGGATTGTAGCTTTAAGCAAATTCTTGGAGCCACTCAAGTGAAATATGGAAAATGGCAGGAAAAAAATCGCTGAGTATGCATCAATTCTCAAACCAAGCTGCTCCCTCAACAAAGATTGCAAGGGACAGATCGACAGAAATGTTTAGCAGATGGTCATGAAAGGACACACGGATTGGACGCTCGCAGCAGGAGATCTTACAGAGGAGAAATCCAAAATGTCCATCTCTGAAAGTTTTTAGAGATTTAGAAAGGATCCAACCACTCAGGATGCTGTGTTAGATGACATTGACGGCGAATGGGGTCCAAACAATACTATTTGCGTGAGAGAGGGTACTAAGTTTACTTGGGTTAGATCTTGTCCTCGTCGATCTTAGTTGTTGTGCCCGATTCTCCCTTGATTTTGCCTCGAGGTGGGGTTTTGTTGTATAATTTGTTTGCCATTGAATGAAATTTCGCTGTGTGCTAGAAAAAAAGGAAATTCATAGTCAACGTCCAGTGATGAGAGAATAGGATACACTTGAAATTTGACCCAATAGGACATTTGTCCGATTTCCATACTGGATTTCTCCTGTGACGCCTCCATTCTCGTCACCAAGTGTTCATCAAGCCTGCTGCGGATTGTCACAGAATCTTCTCCGGCAATTCAAGTACCGATCGAGAGCATCACTACAAATTTAAACGACAAAAGCCCTCGCCATAGATCGATGCCGCAACGAGTTTGCGTGCTCTCCAAAATTACTGGTGTGGACATTGTCGTCTTATGTGCAGCTTTTAATTTCTTGACAATGTGTTCCCTTTCTTTCCGCACTAGTTGAACACCCGATGGACACTTGTGTGGTGAAGATGATGCTGTCGAGCATGATTTGCGATCGTCCTGTTCACTTCTTCTGCTTCCGGAAAACTTCAATGATTCTCACAGGTATAGTGAGCGTTGTGCATCGAGACAAGCATCTTGCAATTCAAAGAGCCGAGAGATTGTACCAGTGCTGCGCATTTCAAGTGGTGGTTTCCCTAAGAAGCACTGTTGCAGCCCCGCCATGGAAGTCAAACAATATTGGTAGAATCTTTAAGGTGTTCTTTCAAGTCACGAATCCTGAGTGGACCGAGATTTACATTCAAGAATAGAACAGACTCGAGCGTCATTCACACTGACTTCCAAAGAGACCGGATTCTTCTCCGAGACCAGGATTGAGGCTATAGAATTGCACAACTTTAAAAAGATCAAGCATTCCATGATTGGCATAGAGTTTGCAGCAAATCGTACATTCCGGGAGACACTTGGTATCCATGCAACCAAATGATCTTTTTCAAATCTTATTGAGGGCACAATCGCGACATTGTGATGATGAACACACATAATCAAAAGCATGGAAACTCTTGGGGTCTAATCAGAGTATTACTACAGCTCCAATTCCACATGGCTGGGATCTGCAGTAGCATTTTCGAATTATTCGTGGATGAGACTTCATAACTCCGTAGATGTATCAACATCCAAAGCACCCTTTTCAAGCAACTCTTGATGAGACTGAGTTGAAGAAGTTCGGAAACGCCTATAATTTATGGAGCTCCAGCCTCGGACATAAATTCAGGGAAGATCACCCCATTTATGAAGATAAAATGATTTTGGCGGAGCTATGGCTTGTACTTGGAGTCGCCACCATCACCTTTGCCGCCTTCTCCAGCCATGGCCAAGTGATGCTTGTAGCACCGTTCGTATGAAATCACTTTAATATCAAGTAACTGTCCTGGTCGATATGAAAATGCTACAAATGTGCTAATGAACGAAGGTACACACCTTTCGTATGAAATCACTCTAAGATCAAGTAAATGCCCTGATTGGACAAAGCTATAAAATATGCTAAAGAATGATGGATTATACTCTTCGCATGAAATCACTCTAATACCAATTGAGGAACCTGATATGAAAAGCAATAAATATGCCAAAGAATGATATCCTAAAGAAGACGATTTATCTCTACTGTAATATATCTATTTCACAAGTGATGACTTCGTTTGAAGAGGAGCTGCTCAACATGCAAGTCTCTGTACAATGAAACCTCAAGCAATGAAATGAAGCTTCTGAACCTTCACTCCAATTAAACTTAAGTCAATGCTGTTTGGATGATGAACGTCCAGCTAGCAGGACTTTTGCAATTGCTACAAGCTCGATCAAAGTTTTACTCAAGCGGATCATTCCCAGCAGTTGAACGATCGAATGTTCAAGGCAAAGTGAGGTTGATCGAGCTCGAGCTGCTGAATGAATGTTGTGGAGCAATGGAATGCAGGCCTCTGGCTTTATACTCGATCCCAGTTTCGAATTCGACATCAATGGTGGTTGTTACGCACATCGAAGACTTATTCTCCATGCAAGTTCGGTGTTGATGCTGCCGACATTTACCATTTGGTTGCATGGATTGGTATGTAATAGAACTGGTGGTGAAGGTAGCGCGCCAGTGAGACGTACGTACATGGAGTTTGATTGAGAGACGGAGGTTCAACGGCCCTGACCACGCCCCTACCTCGCCCTTACTGTACAGGAACGAGGGGCTAGCTAGCTAGCTTCCGGATGTTCTGCAGTTCTGGGGGACAAAAAAGTCGGCATTTGAGTGGCAGTTGGAACTAGTCTTGATACGGAGCCTTGATGAGGAAGCTCGCATGCACAGACTGGTGTGTCTGTGCGAGAGGGATGCAGACATCCATGTTAGATTTGGTAGTGAAGCTAGGTGTAGCCAGACATGGACAAAAAAAAGGAAGGTGCAGTGCAGTGCATGGGGTCAACCTGAAAGGACCGACGGAGGCGCATTTCAGGCCAAAAAAAAAAAAATGGCCAAAATCTACCAATTTCAGGGGCAGTGAGAAAAACATTTGAAAAAGAAAAAATCTTAAAAATTCAACTATACAAATATGTACAATATTGGTAGAGACTACCATGGAAAAAATTTGTGTGGAAATTTTTTCAGAAACTTTGACTGCACATATTGAAAGATTATAGCATTTGAAGTTAGAAGAATTTTATTTTCCCAACCTTGCTTGATAGGGTCAACAAACTTTAACTCCTACTAGAGTGAGATTTTTGCACTTCATATGGTTATTTTTTTTTGAAAGTTGCATCCTATCTCATGTTAGGTACATACTTGCCAAATTTGAAAAGTGGAGGAGGAGTTTTATACATGCTGTCCAGGCTAGTATATAATAAATTTAAGGTGGTATAACTTTTGATTTAGACACTTGATTAGAAAAAACTTAAATTGCTCCTACCAAGGAAGTTCATTTTTACACCTTTTGTCAAAACTTCATAAACATTTGACAAAATTGACTTCGTGGGCAACTACGATAGATTTCTTGTGTTTGTTGAACAATCATTTGGTCCTTTAGGGATTAATCCTTAAAAGCCCAAGGGATAGTGAAGGTCCAAAACAACCTCTAAAATGATGAAAGTTACGTTAAAGGATGTGTGTTCTATTGAGAGTTCTTATTAGATACAATCATACAAACCCGGCATAAGAGATTTTTTCAAGAACAATGTATGTTGGCTACGTGTTCAACCAAAACCTATCCTCAATGAAACCTTGTGAGTCAAAACCTCAGATATATCCTTAATGAAGCTAAAATGAATCAGATGCTCTTTCTCCTTTTTTTTTTCCTTCAACACTTCTTTGTGAATAATCCATATATTGACCATCGTAGTGTCCAAAAGGAAGTAGAAAAGGTGATGCCACCATTTATGCAACCTTCTTTGGCATGTATATGTGCCACATAAGCAATTGATCCACCACATCCACACCCCTTATAAAAATTGCATACTTATATTTGGGATTGTAGTCATGGATAATTCTTTAGTGGGCCTAGAGAATTTACACAACAAATATGTTTATGCCATGGTATAGTGAGAACCAACCATGTAGGTCTACCTTCTATAAAAAATGCTAAGAAATTTGAAAAAATCCTGTAAAGATTGTTGGATTAGCGTATGCATGAAGAGTGCAAAATATACTTGGCTATATGGATGGATAAAAAAACAATTTGCTTCATATCCATCCATGCTCCCTTGGAGATAGAAGGTGATGGGATGTATAAAATTTGTAAGTGAAATGGCTCAAAAAGGAAATTGGTAAAGACATCACTAGTATAATTATTATGATCACTATATTATTATTATTATTATTATTATTATTATTATTATTATTATTATCATTATTATCATTATTATCATTATCATTATTATCATTATTATTATTAATTCTCTAGGCCCACTATCAAAGACTCCGCAATCTCTTGTCTTTACTTTGTTTCAGCCTTTGGAACCTTCAGTGAATCAAAAATGCAAAGTGATACACCACTATAAATATCAAAATTGTATACAAATTTCAAACTTGCATGCATTCAACAAACACTAAATCTTTAGGCCCCACTTTTCTAGGTTTTTGTAAACATCTTTTGGCACTAGTTCTAATTAGGGTTTGCTACAATTGGGCATAAATTTGAGTATATAGTTTGAAAATCGACCAAAATCTTTTGGCTAATTCCTTTGCACATATATATATAACTGTCTTTTATATGAAATATGCATTTTTCTTTGAAAACTCCAATATGAAAGGTTAGGCCATTTCAAGTTTAAACAAGTGCAATTCACTGAATTTTGCATGCATTCTCTTGAAATTGGCTCTACTAGGAGTGTATGAAGACATTCTAATTGTGCTCTTCTTCGAGTTTTTTGAAATCAGATGTTCTATGAATAGTAGGGGGCAAAAAGTCGTGAAAACGACCAAAAAGTGGTTGACCGGTCCTTAAAGGGTTAAGGCCCATGGGCAATCTATTCTCAGCCTTCAATTCATCAAAATGAATGCTTTTCCCAAGTCGAGCAACATATTCACTTACAACTAGAAAGGTACTTGACCTCCTTGTAGAATTGTAGTAGAATGACCGCCATATCTTTGCTACGAGCTTTGTTATTGCTTGCAAACTAGTAAGCTTAGACTTTTGGAAAGCGAACTTCCATCTTTTTAAAATTTAGCCCCATTGCCTTCACGGTACTTTACATATCGTCCTCCAAAGTTGGTAGTCTTGGACGCATTTGGCAATCAACACCCTCTTATTCAAAGATCTATCTACTCCAATCATTCTCCTTATTTGCTCCTACAAGAAAGTGAGAACTTGCTCAACAAATTGTTTAACTTGTAATTTTAATCAAATCTTCATAACCTCTCACAATTCAAAAAATTCTTTTTCATCAAAATCCCTAAGAGACGTAGAATAAGCAAAAGAGAGTGAGAGTAAGAGTGAGAGTGAAAGAGAGCTCCAAACCCTAATTTTCTAGTCTAAACTCCCATTAACGGCATTGTAATCTTCATCCCTAAATTTTATCTCTACTCTAATTTATTGTTACTTCACCAATTTACTTATTTTTTCCTACTTTAACGTGTCTACCACTATGTTAGTATCTTAGTATCCATTCTAACTCTACTAACTTTTTTAGTTTTGAATTTTTTTGTATTTGCGTTTTCTAATTTTTGCTTCACTTCTAATGTCAATTCCTACTCACCCTATTGTATTTGCAATTTTTTTCCATCTAACCATTTACCTACTTTGAGTAATTGTTCATTTTTTATTTAATGTCTTTTTTATTTAAAAGTCCCAATTTTTCTCTAGAATTTCCTTATCATTTTCATCTAATCAAATTTCCTATTTCACACCATAGTCTTATAATTGCCATTGCTACTTACTGAAAAAGTCATTAATACATGGTTACAATTAACTCCCTAACTTGGATAGTCCCTTAAAATTAGGCCACAACTCGACTGAAAATGGTCAGTTGGGTTTGTAAGAGTTAAAACTTAACCCTTTTTTAATCCATTTTCAAAATTTTCCACATTTTGGTGTATATTTTTGTAAAATCTTATTATTTATAAAAATTCATCAAGTTGATTATAGAAAATTATTTCTTTTAATAAAGAATCAAGCATTATTGACTTTGAATGAATGAAAAATTATTTAGGCAAAAAGATTGCCCTAAAATAGAGTGTCTTCATCTTTCAAGAGTATAACTCCAAGCAATTAGGATTAATTACTTAGCCTCTAAGTTGACTAATCTTATTACATTTTGACCTCTTTAATGTCACCCCAAATGCACATAATTATCTTAGTGTTTGTAAACTTGTAACATTCCATTGTGATGCATGCTAAAGTGACTTTAATACATCAGCGTCTAGAGTACATATCTTAGGGTAATGCTTTGCCCAAATAACTTCTTATTCATCCAAATTGATGCTTGAAGCTTTAACCCCTAAACGCCCATTATCCCTTTGGGAGACAAATGGGAATTTTGGACAAGTCCCTACGGGTCGGATTTTTGTCTTGATTTTTTGAAGCAATTTTTTGAAGATAAAACAATTGATTAGCTTTGTAAGAATATAATTTTTTTTCAACCGGTGCTCGGAAACAAAAGTTAGTACCTCAAACAACTCAAAACAAGGAAAAGGAGGGGGAGAGGGGGTAACAAAAATAAATTTCAAAAAAATGAATTTTTAAATTTTTTTTCTCATAGATTATATTTTTGTCTACATTGAAAGCTTTGATTCATTCCATTTGGATTTGTTATGAGAAAGTTATGGACAATCTTGTTTTTGGGGCAATTAGAGCATCTTCTTGAAAAATAACTTTTAGGATTCATTTCTGAATGCAATTTTTACAATTTTTCAAAAAAAAAGTTCTCTTTGCTATAGAGATGGCAAGAAAAAAAATTGCAGTTTTGAGTGTTTTTTGGCAGAAAAGAAGCCTTGGGCCTATATGAGTTAAAAAGTCAAACGTCCTTTATGACCATTGAGTTGATGAAAACGACAAAAATAATGTACATGTAATGAGATATAAGGAATAATATGCTTAAAATTGGATCCATTTTTTAAAGGATTAACCCCTAAAGCCCTGAACATGCTTTTTTGAGAACATAGCGTTTTTGGGCAGCTCACTACAAGCGGAGTTTTTAATATTTTTCTTTGAAATTTTCACACAACATTTTTCCGAGGAGTAGCTTTAAGGCCAAACAATTTTCATAACTTTTGACTACATGATTAAAAAGTTATTGCATGATATGTCATTTTCATTGCTTGACGGGCAGCCCAGGCAGCAAAAAAATCTTCTTTAACCCCTAAAGGACCAACATGCGTTTTTTGTCCGTATAAAAATTTTGGGCAGGTATGTGTGACTAGAGATATCCATATTTGAGGCTGAAATTTTAATAGAAGGTGAGGACAAGGAGTATCTTGATGTGTACCAAGTTTCATGACATTTCAAAATACGAGTCAAAAGTTGTGACCTAATATGTTACTTTTTTTCGTAACTGGGCAGTTCGGGCAGATCAGAAAAAATCATTTTTTCCGGAATTTAAAAAAAACAACTGGTTCTCTACATTTATATATTCTTGAAAAGCTTTGAGGCATTCCATTTTAGTCAATGAGTCAAAAGTTATGAGGTTTTTTGGTTTGCGGGCAGTTATGGATTGTCTACTCTAAAAAAATCTTTAAAGTCGTTTATTTAATTCAATTTTCAATACTTTTGGAAAAAAAAAAAAATCCTAGGGTGTAGATTGATTATTACAACATTATAGCCGTTGGGATTGGCATTTTTAAATTCCACAATTAAAACTTTAACAATTTAGTATTTTCTACTTCTTTCTATTTACTATTAATTTCCTATATGTTGTACAATTCCAAATGATGTGGAATTTTTCAAGCATATAGACAACTTATTTAGGAAACTGAATTCAAAGAAGCACCACCTTTATCGGCATTTTTTCATTGAAAAGTGAGCTTGCAAAGTGCAGCTGCCTGGTTGTTCGCAGGATTGAAAAAATGGTTTCCAAGACTTTGAATGCTTATATCTTATGATCCACATGGTGGAATTTTCTGAAATTTTTACCACATGCTTTCAAAATATCATACTACAAGATCCTATGGTTGCATGTGTCAAAAATTGTTTTTTTCCAAAAATTTGGTAGTTGTATTAGAAATTGCAGTTTTGGAGCATTTTTGGTGATTACATAGTCATGAAACTTTAGGGGTTAAAAATCACTTTATAAAAAAACAAAAATTTGAAATTGGTTCTTTAGATTTATATGTACGCGGAAAGCTTTGAATCATTCCATTTGGATTAACGAGTCAAAAGTTATGAGGATTCTTAGTTTGAGGGTAGTTATGGAATCTCAACTCTAAAATAAACTTTGAAGTCCTTTATTTCACTCAATTTTCAATATTTTTGAATAAAAAAAAAAACATTGGGTATATATTGTTTACTACAACATTAATACCACCGGGATTGGCATTTTTCAATTCTATAATTAAATTCTTGACAATTTAGTATTTTGGGTCATTTTCTACCTCTTCCTACTTACTATTTTTTTCCTATATGTTGTACAATTCCAAATGATCTGAAATTTTTTAAGGATGTAGCCAACTTGCCTTGAAGAATGAATCCAAAGAGTAACCACCATTTTGGACATTTTTTCCTACAAATGTGACCTTGTGAAGGGCAGCTACCTGGATTTTTGCAGTGATTAAAAAAGGATTTTTGTCAATTCAAACGCTATTATCTTGCAATCTACATGGTGAAAAATTCTGAAATTTTTTCCACATCTTCTTAAACTAGTGTACTACAAGATCATATGGTTTCATGTGTTCAAAAAAGTTTTTTTTCTAAAATTTGATTCTTGTATTAGAAATGGCAGTTTTGGAGCGGTTTTGGTGAAAACATAGTCAAAACCTTTAGAGCATCCCCACTCTAGAGACGGACAAATGGCAGAGCGAGGGAGAATTTGGAGTGTGATTTGACCAAGCCTAGCCCATGTGCCCCACGGCAACATGGGCTATGAACACAGGATTATGGGTTTACACAGCCCCCAAGTGCCACCTCATGAATGCCTACTCGGGAAAGACATTCATTAATGAAAAGGTCTCTCAAAACTTGGGAATAAAGATAAAATAACTCATACCGAGCCGCAAGCATGTCTCTTCATTTGTCTGGGTGCTCTTCAAACTTGGCCGTGCTCGGCCATTTTTTGGCCCTCGTTGTGCGTGCCGAAGGGCACTCATTATGGCCAGGCACGGCCATTTGCCCAGTTTGAGCCTGGAGTGGGGATGCTCTTAGGGGTTAACCCTAAACCGCCCAAGGGGACGGATTCTGGCCACTCAAGATTGAAAACAGGCCTAGACTCAACGAGAGTGAATCCAAATTGGCGAGGGGAGATGTAGCTTCGGGAGTATGTAGAATTGTTTCGGTGATGACGGTGTTTCCTGCGTCATTACATTTTCACATTGCAGTTGCCGCAAGAAGAATTGGAGGTAATGAAACGCGGGACATGGTGGTTTACGGGGAAGTCCCAGAAGTGACCGGGATGAGCCGGTGGGAGACCGTTGGCCTCGGATCCATTTCTCAAGGCGGGGACATAATTGCGCCTGAGGGTTTAGGGTTCCATAACAATAGCATGAGAGCAGAGTAGGCCAATTTGGTACTATTGTGGCGATAACGACCACGGAATTGTGACGTGCAGTTGTGGAGAAGATTGTACCCTTCTAGGCACGACATTGGGAGAGGATCCAAGGCTGGTTTCTGTACAACGGGGAAGCAGTATGAGGAAGGAGAGTGGGGAGTGGAGCAAACTTCATCATTTGTGGGAAGCGTGCTTCAATTGCTACTTGAAAATGACGACTCCCTTGTGGGCTGGCTGAGCTACAAAATAAGAGGTTTTCCAGTTACAAGACAAATTGTTCCACTGGGCGATCGAGAGGGGTGCGAGTAGGGACATTGCTTAGAAAGTTGTGAATTGCTTCCAGGAGGATTTTCTCTTGTTGTTGCCACAACCACAACAGAAGCATCAGTGGGGTGGTGAGCCTGGGCCATGCAATTGGCGGTACTTATGCCGTCGCCACATTGGGAGATTGCTCGGGTGGACAGAGCAATACGTAGAAGAAGATGAGCGCAAAATTCTTGAGTTTTTAAATTGGTTCTTACGTACCAAACAGTGGCCGAATTTTGAAGACCATGAAGAGTGCAGCGAGGGCAAGGGCTGCAGCCGACTTGGATGCAAGACCACCTCGCCAGCGGGGAAGGATTTGAAGAGCGATGGCCATGGCAAGGAACACCTCTCAACATGGAACTTCAAACACCGAAGAGACCCAGACAACGAATTTGGGAATCAACATCGGCACGCCATGCGTGTCTAATGCTGCTGGACAGACGTGTACTGCTGCCGGGCGAGGTGGCCCAGGGAGGGGTGGACAAGGGAGGCTAGGTGGGAATCGAAGTGTAGGTGAGCAGAATTTCATGGGAGCAAGGGAAGGTGTACACAAATCTGAGCTAGGGATTAGGCCATTAGGGATTTCAGTATTGGGCTTATACAAGGGTTGGTTGAATCGGATTTGTTGAATGCGGAGGATCAATCTTTGGCTTTGGAGAATTTGGATTTGGGATTTAGGGCTATCGAAATAGGGGAAGGCAGCATGTCGGGAAGGAGGTGAGGTCGTGCCAAGAGGAGTAATTCCCAGGCGAATCGCAAGCCTAGAGGTTGGATACCACCTCAAATTGTACCCAACCCTAGATCACCTTGATCTTGAGATCATCCGCTATGGAACGTTCACCGGCACGCAATTGCCCTGCGTGTGGTTTGCTTCACAATGCGGCAGACAAGGACCATGTGTGTGGCTTGTGAGAGCAGTATTACTCCCGCTCACCCTCCCAATTGCCAGGATCAGGACAAGGTCATCGGCAATGACGTCCAAGGCGAGGTGGGTCATCTCGAATTGCTAGAAGCAACCTCTACAACTTGTTTGACAACGCAGCAGGTGCTGGAGAATACGGGGAATCAATCACCAACTTGGCCACGGAGGATCCAACACCATCTCCTCGAATTTGGGAAGGCTTGCGTCTCGATTGGCATCCGATGTTGGTGGTGGAAGCAGCTCCTGAGTTCATAACACTAGTAGGAGGGGAGAGTTCCACGAGTGTAGGAGATGGCTCAATTGGGCATCTGCAGAACCAAGGCGGGGTGGTAGTCGTTGAATCCCTCAGTCCGAATTCACATATGGAAAACGACAATACCTTCAATACACCACAACGACCATTTGGGGGAGCACCTTTGGTTGGCATTGAAGACACTTGTAGCGGGTGGACCACGGATTCCCGAGACACGGCTTGGGTGTCGAACTTCGCGGACTTTTCAGGTAATCATTCATCTGATGAGAGTAATTCTGATTGGCTTTTGCTTCATGACGAAGATTTACCGGGTAGTGAAGATGAGCCCTTGGATGTCCAGAAATATCATGAGTTTACGTTTGTAGACCGGGTCCAATTAGCTGCTGTAGAGAGAATTCGGCACTTGTACCGAGACTCTGAGTGGAACCAGAAACACCCAACCTTCATTGGCGACCAAATCCCCTTTAGTGGCCCTTTTCCTGGACCCACACAGCGGCACACTCGTAATAAGTCCACAACACGCTCATTTGTGGACCGCTGGCTAGATGACGACTGCATTGACCGAATTGTTTCAAAGACGAACACATATGCCCTACAGCAGTGCACAAATCTTCATGATTCGAGGCGCAGAGGCAGACCAGCAAGGGCAAATGGTGGCCCGGGATGGACTCCAACCACAAGATTGAAAATTCGAGCGTTCTTTGGAGTGACAATTTTGATGGGCTTGAAGACCTCGCCATCAATTTGGGACTACTAGCGAGAGGACACATTCTGGCATTGCGGGATAATTCCAAAAGTGTTATCTAGGAATCGATTTGAGAGTCTTTTGAGGTGCATCCATTGTGTGGATAATAGCATTGCATGTCGTAACAAAGAAGATCCAAACTACGACAAGTTATTCAAGGTCCGATGGCTATTGGAGCATTTTGTTGCACAGTTGCAGCGAATGTACAACCCTGAAAAGTGGTTGACATGCAACGAAATCATGGTCGCTTATAGGGGCTTCCGGTCGCCATGGCGATAATACATGCCCGCAAAATCGACGCGCTATGGATTCAAGATTTGGGCTGCGGTGTGTCCAAATTCGGGGTACATTTGGAACGTGATTCCTTACCTTGGAAAGCTAGCTGGGAAGTCCGAAGCAAGCTTAGGGGAGCAGGTAGTGCATCAACTAACGGTTGGCCTTCAACACCGGGGCCACAGCATCTGTGTGGACAATTTTTTCTGTAGCCCTGCTCTATTTGATGCTCTGTTGCGACGTGGAATTACTGCTACAGGTACGGTGAAGGGTGGACGAGTAGGCTTCCCTTCAAGTCTTTGTGGGTTCAAGAAAGGCGACCACCCGAGGTCAACTCTCTTCTGGACGATGCATTCAAGTGGGAAAATGGTAGTATCAGTCTGGTATGATTCCAAACCAGTTTCATTTTTGAGCACATCTGCTGATCCCATTGGGCCTGCTTTTGCTCGACGTTGGTTGAAGGGAGTGAGGGAAGAAATTCCAACCACACCACAACAAGTAGAGTACCAGGCCAACATGCGTGGTGTGGATCTTGTCGATCAAATGCGTCAAGATTACACAACCCAGTTCCACAGCAATAAGTGGTGGCACAACTATCTCATGTTCACTGTGGATTCCATCCTTCACAATGCATGGGTTTGTTACCGCCATGATTGACGTGCTAGGGGAGAAAGGAAAGTGCGATGTGTAGAATTCATGTATGAGGTGGATTTGGGACTCATAATGCCAAAGGTGACACTACCTAGGACCAACTCAATGTGGAACAGGAACCCCTCAGCATTGCACTATATACAAACCCATGCCCACATTCGACGGAGGTGCTGCGCCTGCAAGCGGAAGCAAGCTGGATACTGCCTGGCATGTGGCTTTGTCTTCATGTGCCAGGATCCTTGTTTTGCGAAGGTCCACTCGTCGAGAAAATGGGCATTGAGTGCCTCAAAATCTGCACTACGCCACAACTGCAGCTAACAAGTTGTTTTCTTGTTGTTTGTTTTGTGTAGTTTGGATGGTGGCTATGAGCCCCGAACTTGCACCTGGGGCCCTTAGTCGAAGCGGTAGGAGAGTGCGAGTGCAGACACCTCACTTTCAGCCACGTTTTGACTCAGATTTCTAGTTAGGTTCACCACCCTGAAGTCCAGTCTTGGATTGATGCAGTGGCCACGCTCCTTGGTCTTTAGCATTGTCGGGTAGAGAGGAGCGCGCTTAGGGAACACACGGGGTGTCTAGCTGCAAGTTGTTGAATGATATGGGTCGGTCTCTTGAAAACTCGAATCTTCATTTGAATCTTCACTTGATCTTCCGTTGGCCTATCCTGTAGTGGCTCTATAGGGCCAAGGGTAAGGGTGTGTGATAAGAAACAAGTCCTCGGACGGGTAAAACGGGACGGCCAAACCACAAGTTGACCGTCCGAAAGATTGGCTCCTAAATTTCAAACCCACGGTGACCAGGAAGCGCCTTTCACCAGTGGGAACAACATAAAAGATCGACCATGTGGGTGATCAATCCCACTTCGTCGCCACAAACATAAAACGGGGCTTTATTGGATACCCACAAGCCCGCAACAGGTTTTACAAAGCAGAAAAGAAATATGCAACTAGCCTCCAAAACCAGCTGGGAATAACATAAAAGACAACGAGCCACAAGCCACAACACATTGAAGATCCTTTTAAGGATCTTCGAGTCTTCAAAATCTTGAGTCTTGAGTCTTCAAACCTTCCTTCATTCGAATTTGAAGAAATCTGAACTAGTTTCAAAAGAAACTATTTCCCCACACAAGCTGCCATCTTCAAACTAGTGCCACATATGATCTACAAGCTTAAATTCTAAGTGTCTTAACTTTTTGGAAAGCTAATAACATAATACAACTATCCTATAAATTTCAACTCAAACTAAGCTACTGTCCAAAAGTTATTAGCGAGCAAAGTAGAGGTCCTCTTCTCCCTTAGCAACCAACTACTGCTTCTTCAAAACTCAATAACTTTTGTTTAACAACTCCAAATCACAAGTGTGATAGCAATTTGAAAAGCCCTCCCTACCATCTACAACTTGTGAAAATTTCACTACAATCCAAACTACTTTCCAAAAGTTATGAGGTGTAAGGTCTCAGCTTTCTCAATTAAGAAGGCAAGAAACACCTCAAACTTTATTACTACTTAACTTTTGCATATTAAGCTCAAATCACACAAATGAACTCATTCTAGAAAGGTGAGCTCATATTCTAACTACTCCCAAAGTTTCAACTTCAACAAAACAACTGACCCAAAGTTGTGGCCGTCGAAGTCTCGGCCTTCCTCCTCCAAGCTCAATCTTTGCTCCAAGCTTCAGCAGATGATAACTTCTCACTTCAAACTCCAAATCACAAGTTTAATAGCTTCCTAAAAAGCTATAAACAAGATCTACAAACCCTCTAAGTTTCAAAATGAACAAGCAAACGACGCAAAAGTTATGGCTTGATGAAGCCTCTGCCCTCTCAATGGAAGGTCTTGGGTCTTCACAACTTCAAACCTTAATAACTTTTTGCTCACAACTTCAATTGCAACTTGCAAATACTCTATGGAAAGCTCTCATCATCAAGAATAACATACTCAAATTTTATTACTCAAAAATCCATGCTCCATGAGCTACATACATAACAAGTTTTGGTCCTTTCAACCTTTTCTCCACACACACAAAACTCTCCCTTCCTACCCAACTCAAAGATTCCTCTCTCTCTTTTTCTCCCGTCTCTAAGGTGGTGGTGGGAGCACATCAGCCCATACCCCTTATCTCCCTACCTAAGACCCCACCAAAGATCCCATCTACTTCCCTGTTCACACTCATTTTTCTCTTCTAACTCCTTGGCTATTTTATTTAGTTCAAAACTATTCACACACATCTATCAAAGCCAATATAAACTAGAAATTAAAGGAAACAAATGCAAGGCAAGCAATCGTAGGATAGCCATGTGCCACTAGAGTGTTTAAAACTATCTGGAATCACTCTTCGATCGCCAAGTCGTGACCTTGGTCGGCCGGAAAGCGGTGGTCAAAGGCGTTCCGCTGATCCGGAATCGCGGGTTCGAACCCCGATGGGACCGTCGAGCGGCAGGGCGCCACGGCTTGGCACCACGGCTTGGCACGCTGGTGAAGAGGCAGGAAACAAAGGCCGACTGCCCGCTACCTACCCCCTGAGCTGTGCTTTGCACTGTGACAAGAATTAAAACGTGGTTCTCACCACGACCAACCCTTTTAGTTCTAATCACTCCTTTATTAAAAACAAACAAATATATATATAAATATATATATTTACATGATGGAAGGATTTCCATCAGGACAGCGTGCTACTTCTATCGTGGCCACTTTTGCTTGCTATGTTTTCACGGAGATGAGCGCGTGCCTTCAATGCAGGAGCTTCCGACTAATTTTGTTCCACTGGGCATAGAGCTGTAGAGGTCTTTCTTGCTGTGTTCGTTGAATTACAGACTTAGCATTTTTTTTCTTCTTCCTACCGGGATTTCGAATTTTGGAACTCACGTTGTATATCGCAACATCTTGAATTTCTTGGCGAGACTCAATATTCCTCATTGAAATCTTTGGTGTCTGAGTTCTTTGGATGCATTATTCTCAAATTGTGGCCACTCCTGTTGTAAAGATTTGTATGGGCCTCCTAGAAGTGGTTGTCTGCTTGAGAACAATGTTGAGGTCAATAAGCCTGTGTTCAGTCGCATTGCGCCTCGTCGGAGCAGTTCTTGGGTATCGGCTGGACCCTGTCGCACCAGCAACCTACTGCCGGTCACCTCAGTTAGCCTGCGAAAATTGAGGTACTTCCATTTTAGACCATTTGGTGTTTTATGAATCTTCCTTGCCAATTTTTTGAACATGTTTGGGGTTTGGTGCCCTCCGTGAATCCTCCATATGCCTTCTTCAATCCAAAGTCCTTGTTGTCTACAATCACCTGCAATCGTGCTGCAATATACCGAAACAGCAAGATGCTCAATATTTGCGCTATTCATCAAGTGTGAAAATTGGCGTATCTGGTTGCTCAATGTCAAATTTTTTGTGGCACCCTCAATCGCTTTTGCCTTCATGACCGTTGTGAGCGTTGGATTCGTGAAATTCCACCCAGATCGAAGTCTGGGCTATGATTCTCCATCGAGACATGCAGAGGCGTGTTTCTGACGCGTTCAGTGCTAGGCGGTGAAGGGTTAAGGGGGCCAAAATTAAATACTAGCCTCAATCATTTCCATGTGTTCCCACTTTATACAGTTCTCGCTCAACTTGAATGGACGACCAAGATTTGTTGAGCTTGGAAGATGAAATCCCGCTGGCAATGCTGTGAACCCCTTTGTTGCTTTGAAACCCTCATGCCAAAAAAGCCAATGAAAACCATCATGACTTGGATTGCGCCATCTCAAGCCACAAGCCTGCATGCAATACCAAGTGTACGCATGTTCAATGGGACGACGTCATCACTACTTTCTAGATTTGTACGTAGGATTGTTCCCATGATCTCCAATAATTACATAACCACCTCCAAGATTCACAACCCAATAGAGACCTCATTTTTTTTGTAATGCTAACCTATTAGAATTATTGTTATATGCAATCTTCAATTCTTCATCAACATGCCAAATTTCAAATCCAAAAATAAAAATTCTTTTTTTGATAAATTATTTTGTGTTTTTTTCATTGTGTTACAAAATAATTGATTGAAAAATATTGGTATGAAATTTTAAACTTTTATTGTTGAAAAAAAGGTCTTGGTTGTTTAGGGGTTAAATAGGCACTTTATGGATTTCCTACTTTAGTTCATATACAATACCTTGATGCACACAAACCATTTAAAAATATTTAGCAATGTATTTTTATAAATATCAGAAGATCAAATTTAGATTTATATACATAAGGGGGAGGTTGAAGTTATAATTTGACAAAGCAAATTATTTTGAAGATGTAAAATTTTGAAACCTCTTGTTTAATGAGATTTTAGCCAAACAAGAAACAATACTTTGAGGTTTAAGAACTTCCAATTTTTTGATGAATTCATGTTACATATTTTTCTATTAGAAAAACTAAAGCTTAAAATTTCATTCACAACCTTCTTTTCTTTTATATTTTATGGATTTTGGAGTGCATCAACATAGTGTACCAATGTACTAGTCAATTATTAACCCCTAAAGTCCCATTTCCTCGGGGGACAAATCAGATTTCAGGCAGGTACCTACGGGCTCAATTTTTGGTGAAACTTTTTGAAACTTTTCTGTAAGATAGAAAAACTGATTAGCTTCATGGGAATATAATTTTTATTTCAATTGGTGCCTAGGAGCAAAAGTTATACCACAAAAAGCCTCAAACTGAACTCGGCGAGCAGTACAAGTTTTTTTGCAAAAAGTCAAAATGAATTTTAATTTTTTTTTTCTCTGAAACTTTACATTTTTGTCTACATGTGAAGCTTTGATTCATTTTATTTGGACTAATAATGAGCAAGTTATGGACAATCTTGTTTTTTGGGCAATCTAAGCATCTTTTTGAAAAAATAACTTGTAGGATTCATTTGGGTGAATGCAAGAAACACTTGTACTATTTTTTATCACACCTTGCATGCTGATTTGTTACTTAGGCATAGCTTTTGCATATTGAATCCAAATGACTTAAGATTTATAGGGAAGGTGCTCATGACTACTATACATCCAGCCTAATTTTTTGGCAATTTAAAAAAATACTTTACTAAATAAAAACAGCCCCCGATTTTATGTCACAAATTCCAATTTGGAGGTTTTAAGTACTATTTAGTACCCAAAAAATCCAATTTGGAGCTGAAATTTGGAGCTGAAATTTGGATGAGATGGTCTTCTAATAGACTTCCAGCTCTCTAGGAGAGGGATTTCAAAAAAAGTTAGTTTTTTGTAGTGTAGAAGTCTACAAAGTGAGCTTTTTTCTGCTTGCATTTCAAAACACATAAAACATTATTTTGGTGGTTTTTTTGGTGAATGACCATCTCCATAGAGCTGTTGCAAGTGGCCAATTTTTATTTAATTTATTTAATTTATTTTACTATTTTAAACTAATTAAAGCATCAAAGTGTCTATTTTCTTGAGATTTGGCACTTTCTAGTTCTCCCACTTAGAGAATTTTTCTATGCTTTTCCTTCCCAGGGTCTCTTCATTTTAAAGGTATAACATTGGCCATATTTTTAAAAAAATTAAAAATTATTTTTCTATGCTTAAAGTACTACAGAAAAAAAAGCATCAAATAGTGAAAACGCAACAAATAGTACAAGTGTTTCTTGCATTCACCGATTTCTTGAATGCAATTTTTACAATTTTTTACAATTTTCTTTTTGAGAATGTTATGTTTGCTTGCTAAAACAATCTCACCATTGGAATTATTGTATTTCAATCCCATCTAAGAGCTATTAACAATTTAGTTTTTTTTTCAATCTTGGACTTACTTCTACGTAACAATTTTTTTAAAGAATGAAAATCAAGTGTATTTTTTTTGAATTTTTTTTGGTAGACTTTGAACTTACATACTCAACATAAATTTTTTTTAATTCAAAGTCTCTAGTGCAAAAAAATTCCACAAATGGCGGTCAAAGTCATCTGAGATTGCAGGTCAATGTTCAAAAAAAAATTCTTTTTCAACTTTGAATGCTGATATCTTCCAATCTATACGATCAAACTTCATGAAATTTTTACTACATAATCTTTGACAAGTGAAGTACAAGATCCTATTGTTTGTTTTAAAAAAATGTTTTTTTTTGTGTTCTTGGGTGAACGCAGCCAAAATGGCAGTTTTGAGTGGTTTTTGATAGAAAAATGGCCTTGGGACTTTAGGGGGTTAAAGCTCCATTTAAACTGTTAAAAGATTATTTTTCCAAATTTCCAAATTTTCTCTAGTATTTGATTGGATGCTCTATCTTTATAATTTTCTTTTTCAATATAATAAGTCACAATTTAATTGGGTAACGTTTTGAAAATGTGAAAATCTCAAGAAAACAATGAAAAATAGTGCACTGTGATATAAAAACTAGTGCACTATACCATGTCAATGCCCTATATATACTTTTTGCAAGAAATACATGTCAATCAATTTATTACATTTGATATTGTACTAGGACTATTATAGACTTTTGGAAAATAACTTTGAAATAGTAAAAACAATATGGAAAATAAAAATGATTGCATCATTGTAAGAAACATTTATTATATTTGTTGCATTTTGTCTCTATTATTAGGCATAATTTTTTTTTAGAATATATAAAATTTAAATATAGAAAAATATTGAAAATTAATGTAAGAGTAAAAATTATATACTTTCAAAATTTAGGCTAAGAAAAATTCTCTAAATATTATGGACAAAATAGAAAAATTAAATACAAATAACACCATTATTTCCAACCTATACAACCTTCTTATAAATTAGTTGGGTACAAGCATGCTTGGGGTATCCCAAAAACGTCGTCACACAATAAAATTCAATGAAGTCAATTTTTTTAATATAGATTAAGTTACAAATCTTATTATAAAAATTTAATTTTAATGCTTCAAGTAGAATACAATACAGAATCATAAAACAAATTTGCTTTAATTCATTAAAGTTGTTAATTTGATTCTTGTAGCCCCATTTATGGCTCTATCAGACTATCACAATGCATTTTTCATTGAGGAATCAAAAAAGAATATAAATATTTAATAGAAAGTATTTTTAAATCACTTTTTTGATTTATGATGTTTTAATAATCAATTTTAGTGATTTAAAACTTTATATAGGATATTTCACTATTTTTCATTATTTTTCAAATCATCTTAAACATCACAAATTCACAAGGAGGGGCTATACTTAAAAGGAATCCAAAATTGAAGATTCTTTTAGATTTCATAATTGAAACATGAAAAGTGAATTGTAAAGTAGTGAATAGGCAAAAAATCATGGTATATTTTTTGCATACATGTGTATATTTCCTATTGATATGAAATCAGCTACTAAATCCTACTAAATTTTAAATTTTAAAATTAAGAATTAAAAAATTTGATTTATAAAAATGATTTGACTACATGTATTCTAATAATAATTGTGTTAAAAAAATTATGCTCATTTTTATTTATAAAATAGACTAATAAAAATTATTTCATTGTTGATTCCTTAGTTCCTGACAAGTATATCTCAAGTATGCTTATACCCAGTTACGTATTGATAATAAAAAACTTCTACAATGTATGTGTTGAACTGTTGATACAAAGATAAAATACATTAAATACATATGCAAGGTGGAAAAATTTACTTTTAAAAGAAAATTTGGTCAATATATGGTGTCTTTATAGATGACCTTAACCTCTAAATGCTCAAGGCACCCAAATCTGGTGTTTGCAAAACTTTGAAGTTAGGTAAAACCTAATCAATTGCTATTTTTCGTAGTTTATGTTTTTCGAAAATTCTTCTTGAAGCCTAATTTTAGCATCAAAAATCCAATCTTGAAAATAAATTACAATGATCTTTCTATTCAAGTTTTTGTACAAGGGTACCCATTGCAATCTTGACTGCTTGTAGTATTGAGAGCTCTTAGAAATGAGCCTCAAATACACTAGATCTTGGAGAAAAAATCACATTCAAAGTTCATTTAAAAAATTTGTAGAGTAGATTTTAAGAAGCTATAAATTGACCAGGATTATACAAGTTAGGCCCCTTAACCTCATATTTTTTTGGTCACCAACTTTTTAAATTCGACTTGTATAAAGAAGATTGAAAGATTTTTGCAGTTTTAGCACCCTCATAGTCTAACATTACAATTTTTCACTCCATATTGTTGTGTTTTCTTTTCCTATGAGATCATTAATATGTCCAGTTTGAATTTGTACGGTTACAATTAAAAAAAAATTGATACAACTTATCAAAATGTTGGCATTTTGTTCAATTTAGAGCAAATTCTAGGAAGCCCAAAACAAGCTTTGGGCATTTAGGAGTTAAACTCCGATTTTTAGATTCTTATTTGCATTACTGGATATTATTATCCAATACTAAAAAACTCTAAAATGGTTATGAATGACATATTAACATTCAATGAATCAAGGGTACTTTAAAAATAATCAATTATTTTGATAAATATGAAAAAATTACATAATTCGAACAATGGTCTATTTTCTTTTAATATGAATTTGGAATCTTCCAGAGACATGAAACAAAAGTTAGAGCCAAAAACATGCCCAAAAAGTATTGTCATACAACATTCAAGTGAAAAAAAATAAGACAAGTGTTTTTTGCAATTGTCCATTAGTAGAATACTAAAAATAATGCTTCCAAAAGTTTAGCCTATCTTTTCAGGCTAATGTATTATGTATGGCACCTGCTCCCCAAAGACACCATAACAAATTTTATGAATTCATATAAAATTCTTCGAATTTTTTGACATTAAAAAGAATGTGAAGGCTTGAAGAAGTGATTGGCTCCTAAGACATTCACATCGATTACTAATGTACCCCAAGAGATTGCTACGTTTGCTAAAAGGATTGACAAAACATTGTCACAGATACTTTGAATGTAACTGACTCAGGAAAAATAATATTGGATGTAAGTTGCTAGAATTTTTTTAAGTGCAACTCTCATGGAGTCCTGGGTGGGAAGTAATGATGACAAAACACATAGAATGACACAATTTTCAAGAATTGACATTTCTCAATTCCCCTTCGGAATTTCAAATTTGTATGAGTCACAGCTTTTGAGCTTTGTGCATTCAAATGTCACAATTACGGCTCTCTGAAACATGCCATTTTAATGAATATGATCAATAGTAATACCACCTTTTTCAATTGAAAAATACACACTTAGGAGGCTTAGCTATTGTATTGATAGTTGCCTGTATGGTGCGTGGATTTGTAATGAATGTTATGGTGCGTGGCTTCCTCTGATTATCTAGCTACCGATGGACACCATAGTTTACTTACTTAGTTCACCCCATTGGAGGTCAGATAAGTTGAACGTTTGCCTAGCGTTGAATCTGAGGGGGTTACTCAATTCCTGCAGCTAATTATTTAGAGGTTGTAATTTGTCCTTTCCACAATGGGTACTCTTTCAATATCAGTTTCCCCAAAACTACATTCACTTAGAACTGAAGGAAACAACTAATCTGAATCTATTCATTCCAAAATTTACAGTCCCGGCGTGTTCGAAGCTCGGCACCAGTTCCTCAATCGGACTCTTCGAGATGGGCGATGCTCACAGATTTTAGATGCAACATGCACATTGATGGCAGATTCAGTTAGCCCTCAAATTAAAGAGACATTCGATATCATGCATGACAATCAGCAGCCAATGCAATTCCGAGACAAATGTTTCAATCAATCGAAGGCCTTAACTTTCAAACGAACTTGCAGTCGTCTGGTGTATATATTAATAAATCACTACAACAGAGAGCAGTGACTGCAACATACTAGGGACGCATTCGCAATGATTTTGCAATGAAACAATGTGTAACGGAACTTAGTTTGGAACTCAAAAAATAAACAATGCATTGCAAAAGCATTGCAAAACCGTTGCAAAGTTGTGATTAATTCAATATAAAAGTACAGTATTGGGCATTGAATCCATGCTATTGCATTTCTAAACTGTTGCAAACACAATGCAATGCAATACATTATATTAAACCATTGCAAAATCATTGAAACAAAATTCGTGGGCATTGCAAAACCATTGCAAAAAGTATTGCAAACGCTGCATTCTCTTGTAGTGAATGGGAAGCTTCGAAGCTGTGATATTAGTGTCAAATCATTGTTGCAACGACCAGGCTGAAATCCATGTATGAATTAATAAAGAAACTGGAACTACCCTAGTCAGTTGTATGTTGCTGTCCAGTGAATCTGTACAAAAGAATTGTGAACTACAAAAGAATTGTGAACTACTCATGAGCTCATGAGTTGTAGCTTACGGAATGATCGAGATCTCTTTCGAAATTCGATGATCGTGGTCACTCAATGATTTGAAGACGTCTTTCAGTCCATATTCTCCTGGAGAACCAAGCTTGCTACATTGGCATTCAAGTGTACTTGATCCTTCGATTGGAGAATCGATCGATCTGACGCAAGCAAGGAAGGGAATGAACTGGTCGGGTTGTTCAAATGAAGCTGGAATTCTTGTTTCCGTTGCCTGTGCCGACAGTCGAACTCCTCGGCATAATGCTCACAGAATTGAGATGCAACACATTGATCGCAGATTCAGTTAGCCCACAAATGAAAGATAAAATTCGATATCATGCATGACAATCAGCAGCTCAATGCAACGCCGAGACAAGTGTTTCAATCAATCGAAGGCCTTAACTTTACATCGAACAGTCGCCTGATGCATATATTCTTTAATAAATGGGCAGCTTCGAAGCTGTGATATTCGTTTCAAATTATTGTTGCAACTTGCAACGCTCTAGCTGAAATCGATGTATGAATAAAGAAACAGGAACTACTCTATTCAGTTGTCTATTGCTGTCCAATGAATCTGTACAAAAGAATTGTGATCTACTTAGGAACTCAGGAGTTGTAACTTATGGAATGATCGAGATCTCCTTCGAAATTCAAATTCGATGATCGAGGTCCATGAATTGAAGACGTCGTTTAGTCCATATTCTCCTGGACAACCATGCTACATTGGCATTCGACTGCACTGGATTCTTCGACTGGAGAATCTGAAGCAAGCAAGGAAGGGAATGAACTGGTCGGGTTGTTCAAACGAAGCTGGAATTCTTGCTTTCGTTGCCTGTGCAGACAGTCGTGAATGCATGATCTCAAACAGGACTTTGTCATGATATGATCCCAACAAGCTAGTTTCATTGGCGCTTCGAAGGAGGTCTCCACTTGGAGGAGCCGCCATCCCCCATGGGACTAGACTTGGACGGAGGCCTCCACTTGGACGATCCTCCGTCGCCCAAGGGAGAAGCCTTCGACGGAGGCCTCCACTTCGATGATCCCCCATCGCCCCTCACGGCCATGATTGCAATTAGCTCGCTCTCTGAGAACTTCAGTAGACTTCTGAAGCTAGCTCTCTTGAAGTGCAGGAGACTCTACAAGCTTGGATCAGCTAGATCGCCCTTCCAGTCCAAACAATTGAATGAATGCCACTCAGATCGATGAGAAGCTAAATATGTGTGTCAAATCGGAACTGCGGGTGTAAGCAAAGGTCGATGTGTAGCTAGCCTGTTCGAATTGTGTCACTGGATCACTCAGCTGAGATTCTCTTTGGAAGAATGACTGTTTGGTTCATTCTCTGTAACTGTGGTGCTCTTTATACTTTCCAATTCATGAAGGATCTAGACTGTTCAATTACGCGTACTCAGTCAGCACACGTCCTGAAGGACCAAAGTTGATCAAGCACATGCAGCTTCAAATTGCATTCAAAGGAAGTTGGTGTTCTGATTTCATATTCGTGTAGACCGGCGCTGGCGAAGGGCGCAACGCAATACACGGAAGGAGTCGTCCAATGAAGACCCTTTCAACTTCCAAGCCGTACTAATTGACGGCGGCAGTTACTTCCTCCAAGGGTGCATGGAAGAGGAGCAGCGACGGTTTCGTAGGAAAGGGAGATGAAATTTCGATAATTACCAGTATTTGGTCAAAATTCCGGTCAAAATGGTGAGAGACAATTCATGCTTGGATAATCTGCCGCCACGAGTGAAAGTGAACCCCACGTCTTCTTTTTTTATTGCAAAAGGAGAGTGCAACGACCAAGCCCGCCCCAAGAATATTCAGTGAATCGACCCCCACTTCCGTACTGCTGCCATATTGTATGCTAAAGGAAAATTCCTCGGCCGGGTCCCACTGGGAGCATCACGGGCGTCAGCGTGCGCAGCCGTCAAAGACTTTTCACACTGGGAACTGCTCCAGGAAAACCATGAGGTCTAGCGAAACGAAGAAGAGCATGAGCAAAATCAGGCATTTACTGCCCGCCATTAACTAAACCTCATAGTGAACAAGCTTACTTAGTTTCAGCAGTGAAAAATGAAGTCGTCCATCGACCGCTTCTCGGCCTCAGAGTCCTTCACGGCGGGTTAAGTAAGCTTGATTTGTGTCGACGACCTAAATTATGTAATAGTGCAGGGTATTGAAGTGATCAGTATTGTCCATTCCATGAATGCTGAATGAATACTGATACCAGGGGAAAAAGAATATGAAGGACTTTGAGGTTGTTACGCAGTGGTTGGTACGGAAGGCCTCGATTGCAGGAGTCTGTCAGAAACCTTTTGGTCGATCTGGCATTGTGGGGTCACCGTTGGCGCTTTTCGTCTGTCCGGCTCATGAGCATGTCCGGCAGACCGTGATTAGCACAGTTCCAATCCGAACGCGAAAACAGTCCTCCTCCACAGAATTGATTCAGAATCGTCCTTGTTAGGCATGGCGGCATGCGGAAGGGCTACTTCTGCTGCAGCAACGTCTCTGGTAAGTTCCTCAGCTGGCTCAACAAGAGGGCGTGCATGTACTTCTGAGCGACATTTTACAATTTTAGTTCTAACGTCAATTTCGTTAAAATGGCATATGAAATCCGCCACTTTGTCTGAACATCTAGGACAGATATAGATGTAAACCCGCCAAAGTTCTGGAATGCCGCCATTTTAATGAAATTCACGTTTTCTCTATTCCTACTGCTGATTGGAAGCATCACAGGGATTATCTGAATTGCGGCGCAAGAATGAAGAAATTCGATTGCAGTCAACTGAAGAAGGAGACCAGGGCAGTAAGCGAGTGCCGACAATCAGGCAACCTCGACCGGGAGGGACAACGGAACGCGATTGATCGGTACCGGTGTATACTAGAACAGGAACTTGCGAGTCCCACATGCGGCACGCTGCTCCTTCTCGGGAAAATGCTAGTTCTCCGAATTGGCTGTTGTTCTCACTTGTCCCTCTAGAGACTTTGGTGGGTCAACAATGGCCAAGACTGAGTCTCCAGGGCTCCTTCACTCATCGCAGACTTCTGCATGTGCCTTTTGAGGGAGTAGAATTCAGACGCACTCTTCCCATTGCAATCTCAGCTAAGGTGATGACCGTTAGACCCTCGATCAAGGACTTCTGAATGAGCTCATTTCAATAGGATTAATATTGGAATTCGGTTCCACGCCAATTGAACAAGCGCGAGTGCATGTCTTTCTCCTGCTGATCAATTAGGAGCTAGCTAGCTGTGAAATAACCTTAAATTGTCGACATGGATCATCCTTTGAGCGTTGACTTGTGTCACTAGAAACGCACGTTAATCCCAAGGAAAACGATAATTTTGAATGAGTTCATGTGCAATGAAATGCCGCATTAATTTGAAGGTCGGTACTGGTTCATCATTAATTGCACCTCCGATATAGTCCGGTAGTATTCGAATTCCGAAGGTTCTACAACGTGATTCAGCAATTATATAGCGAAAAGTATTATACTTTTCGCTATATGGTGGAAAATGCTGGAGCAACGTTTTTCAGCAAGCATGCAAATTTTGGAACACGCTTCAGGAATCATGTAACGCTTTTACTCTTTTAGCAGTCAGTTGTGCAAAATTTAGCTAGGCCGGAGGCTCAACATGGAACATCAATATTGGAATCAGGTTTTGTGTTATCAGAAACGTTTGGAAGTTGCTCCTGAATGGGCAATTTCGTTAAAATGGCGGTATTCCATGTGCCATTTTCAGAGTGCCCACTCTAAACCATAGAAGCGACATCTAAGACAAAGATAGATTTCAAAGATCTAGGACTGTTGTAGATTTCAGAAGTCTATGAATGTTATAGATTTTAGACTGAAAATTTTGAAAAATCTAGGACCTTTATAGATTTCAAATATCTAGGAATGGTATAGATGTCAGAAATCTAAAATAGATGTAGATTTCAGACCATTTCAGAGTGCACAGTCTGAACAGTTAAAAGTGCCAAACTAACGGAATACCGCCATTTTAACGAAATTGCCCATCTGACTAAACATCAATTGTTGTAGGGGTGAATTTTAAGTGTGCACAAGATTGATCACACTCAAATTTATCTCACAAATGAGCCTAGCTCAGCATTGATAGACAAGAACCAAGGGAAGCGCACAAATCTTTCAAGAAACGGAAGCTTTTCATATGCATTCAGCTGTGTAAGGTGTCAAGTGAGCAACTTCAAAGCCGTGATGGCCAATTTCGTTAAAATGGCGGTATTCTTAGTGCCATATTTTCCTTGCTCCATATTCCTTGTGCCATTTTTTCAGACAGCCCGCTTTGAACATCTAGAACAAGTATAGATTTCAGACATCTGAGATTGTTGCAGATTTTAAACATCTAGGAACAATACAGATTTTAGACCGACCTTTCTAAAAATCTAGGATTGATATAGATTTTAGATATATAGGACAAGCATAGATTTTTAGAATGTACGAAAAGTTTAGATTTCAGAACGACCGTTCAGAACTGAAATAACGTGCCATTGTAATGCATGGAATGCCGCCATTTTAACGAAATTGACCATCGTGGTAATATTGGTGTCAAATCGTTTTCACAATGTGTGAATAAAGAATGAGGAAACTAATCTAGTCATCTGAAATGAATCTGTAGAAACTCATTGGCAATTTGAGTTTGGAGCTGAGGCTCCATCGGAGCTAATGAATTGTAACTTATGGAATAGTTGAGATCTCCCCATGCAGGGAAACTGACTGGCTAGGTCCATATTCGATCGATCTGCTGGTCCTGCGAGATCTTTCTAGCTTGGACATTCAATTGCAATTCATTCTCTGGTTGAGGAACTTGTTGCACTCAACCAAAGAATTGACTAGGACATTCTATTGACGCTGGATTCCTTGCGTCAGTCAGCTACATTCGTAAACAGTCGAAGATGATCTCGAGCAGTTATCATGAACCCATCGAGCTTGTTTCACTGACGCTTCGAGGGAGGTCTCCACTTGGAGGAGCCGCCATCTCCCATGGGACTAGACTTGGACGGAGGCCTCCACTTGGACGATCCTCCGTCGCCCATGGGAGAAGCCTTCGACGGAGGTCTCCACTTCGATGATCCGCCATCGCCCATCACGGCCATGGCAATTAGCTCTCGCACTGAAACTATCAAATTTGCAGAGGTTGCTGGCCGGCTGGTCTGTAATTAAGCCTGGATTAGCTAGAGCAGTTCTCAGAAAGAATGCCTCTCAAACTGATCTGAACCCGACTTCGATTCGAGTGTTAATTTGTTTCTTCGGTGCCGGTGCATGTACAAGCTAGTTCGAACGGTAAATAAGTTGCTTCCGAGTCGAGCTTCAGTTTGTGTTGGTCGATCACTCAGATGTTATTGTTGCGATAGAATGAGAGTGCGATGGGGTTTTATACGTTCTGATTCATGCTGCAGCGATCTCTGTTCAAATCAGGCCGACTTTGTCAGCGGATACCTGAACTTGACAGACCAAGGCTTAATTAATCCACTCGAGCGCACTCCAGCTTCAAATCGCGCGCATTCTAAGATCTGACAGTCAGAGGCATAGGAAAAACATTCGCGATGAGCGGCGCCGGCCGGCGAGGTCGGGCAACGCGAAACACGCAACGTGTCGTCCGATGAGGCCCGAAGTAGCTAGAAGCCGTTAGTTGGTTCGAGTTGGTCACACCATCCTCCAAGGTTGGAAGTCAGAGGAGGAGTCCTGGCCGGGGCGGGGGTTCGAAGGAAGATTCAATTTGACTGTCACTGATATTAATTGTTTGGTAACTAAGACAGGTACTTACGTTGGTCAATTTGGTCATGAAATATATCACTCCGACAGATTGACATTCTGTACTATATATCAGATGACGACAAAGCAGGGTCCCACTGCCAACAGCACGTTCTTCAGCTTGAACCGCTCTCGAAGACTACACTAAATAGTGAAATTAGGTTGCCTTTACAATTAGGTTGCCTTACCCCCCAAAAGTTATTGTGTAAGCCTTCAAAGTCAAAAATATCTCTACAACTACTTCCATTTATATACATGGAGGTTCATGAGTTTCAACTACATTAAAAAAACTAATTCAAAAGTAGTATTTTCTTATATAGAAACAATAAATATTTAAATAGTGTGGAATGTCGAGAAATTAGTGAGGGGCAACCTAATTTCACTATTTAGTGTAGCTTTCGCCATGGGAAGCTTTCTGGAACACCATAGGCCCATGCACATGGAAGGTAGGAGCCGCGCGCAACTCGTCCAAAGAAGGCACTCCCGGCAGCACCTCTGCAGAACCACAAACAAAACCACAAAATGCTCTGGATCTAGGATGGATTTAGGCTGCAATGTTCACATACATTTTCATCAATCACCATAGGGGGTTAAAAATGACAACATCTACAATATAAAAGAAGTGGTTACAATGTAAGAGAAGCCACAGGGAGAACAGGAGGGCATTACCCCCTACAATTTACAATTTGGGGTGTGTGACTTGATCCCCCTCCAAACTTTCTTAAGATAGAAAGTTTGGGGGGATCAAGTCACACCCCCAAAATTGTACCGGGGGACACCCTCATGTTTTCCCTGTGAGCAAGGTTGTCATGACACAATGTTTAGTATGATGTCTAAGACATTTACTAGTAGATCCATCTCATTTGACTAATATTCTAATAGTTAGATTTTAGGAACATACTGAGAGTATTTTGAAAATATTCTACAAACATGTCTAACATGGGTGATCGCACGCTACGGTCATCCCCCTGCCAAATATACAAATCAGTAAAATCAATACAAAAAATACAAATATTGGTACAAAATTGGTATACAATTGGTACAAAATGGAGCCAAAACATTGCTTGTACTAAAATTCAATGGTGGCTCATTTCAATCAAAAGGTCTTTTTATAGAATCTCAAATTTAAAATTAGAAAAATACACTTTAAAGTCAAAATTTAGGCCTTGTACTAAACTCACACATTTGCAAGGATATGCTCTTATAAAATTTTCAAAACCCTAATTAAGTGCTAAAGCATTGTATCTAAACATTAAGACATTGAATTTAGCTCTTTGAATTGCAAGAATGAATCCTTAAGCTTGACACAATAAATACAACAATGCTAAAGCTGAATCTGTGACATGACAAACATTTTATATTTGTACTCCATACATCAAATTGATAGATGAAAGTCACTTTTTGTTATGCAACTTTTAATGTACACGAGATGTAAGACTTTGCTTTATTTTTTTTCCCTCAAAAAGACGACCAGAACCATAATATAATTGACTCTAAACTTTCATCCTATTCAGAAATTTTGTTGTGACTACGATTTTGGACAACCGTAGTGGCGTAGTGTATTTTCACCCACATGTTGAACACAACATTGTAAATGGACATCCTACAAGATAGACATGAATCAAAAGGTATTTAACTAAACAACCACAGCCTTGAGAAGAAGTGGCATTTTATAGAAGGGTTATACACTTTATACAACATTTGGTGTCTTTTGTATGCAAAATAGTTTAGAACCTCAAAGAGCCCTCTAAGGAGTCCTCTAGAACTCAAGGAAATAGTGAAACTTAATTTTCTTCTATCTCCATTTACCTTCATAGTGATGACAAATTTAGATGGATTAATTACATGATCCACATTGGCTTAGAGAATGTGTATCTGTATACTATGAATTTGACAATGCATTCTTATTTTACTTAACTTAATAGTACAAACAGTTCTTATTCTAATTGGTTGAATTTAACAAACTAATGAATTTAGTAGTAATTATACTAAAGTGTACTAATGTAACTATGGTTACAATATTTTGCAGTATATAATAGTCCTTACCAACGTTCATCATAGTGTGTACTAGCTTTTACATGTTTATTTAATAAATCATTTGATACATACATTAGGATATTTTACTAGAATAATAATAGGGTTATAATATGATTTGAAAAAATGAAATAAGATTGAGATAAAAATGTATCCAAGAAATTGCACTCATTATGACATTATTATAAGTTGCATAATCTTCATAATAAGCTCTGCTTGAGTGCTTGTCAAATGCTTGGAGGCTTCTTGAGTTTTTTTTTCTATAATTCCCAATGGATGATTTCGGGTCATTGTAAGAAATATCAGTACAAGTTATTTGTCAAAGGATAGAATGCCAGACTGTTATTTTGCAATAATTTTTTAAGCATAACTTATATGAATTTGAAATTTTCATTGAAGGATATAAATGATTGTTTTGAATGTAATTGTATCCCATATTTTCAAAAAATTTAAAAATCATTTATATTCAGGGTTGTCTTTTTGAACAGTACGATAGGCGCGACAACTAGACGTCACACGACGTCTTGTAAAGCCCTCAAGATGTCTAATAGAGTAAACGTCTAGTTGACTTTAAAATAAATGATCAGAAATACACAATTTTGACACAGGGTGATTGCATGAAAGACCTGTACTGGAACAATGTTACAAATGTAGTATTGAAGCTTCATTTTTGCAATAACTTTTGAAACATGACTCGTATGAATTTGAAGTTTTTAGTGGAGATTCTTCTTATGAGTTTAATCATATCTCATATTTTTCAAAAAAATTCAAAAATCATTTTATATTTAAAAATCATTTAAACTAATATGTCGTGTTTTGAATTTTAGGGTTTTTTTACTACGTAAGGAGTCCCCAAATTTAATGATTTGGAGCTGAAATTCCTATGGTTTAATCCCATAGTAGGAACTCATGTTTCTACCAAGGGGCTTTAAAAAATATTTTATTTTATATCCTCTACGTCCATGCAAAGAGGGCTCCCTTGCGCATGCAATTCTGAACATTGAAGATGGTTTTAGGATCACTTTTTTGGTGAAATATCCTTACCATGAAGTCTTCTCAAATGGCGTTTTTAAATTTTTCTTAAATTACTTTTTCTATTTTTAACAAATTAAAATGTTAAAGTATGTATTTTCTTGCGATTCTGCACTTTTCTAGTTCTCCTATTTAGAGAATTTTTTTTGCTTTTCCTTCATAGGATATCTTCTTTTTATAGGTGTATACATTTCTCATATTTTTTTATATTTTTCTTTAAATGTTTTTCTATTTTTATAGTACTTCCGAAAAAATGGCTGAAAACGGCCAAAGTGGAACAAAAACGGAAGGTCATTCATGCAACGACCCCATATTAAAGTTTCATTTTAATATCGTGTCTCAATTTTATAAATACATATTATATTTTAAATTTAAATCCATAGTTATAATGAGATTAAAAAAAAATTTAGATGCTAAATATGGAATTATACAACGGGATGTGATGCCCATCCACACTTTGTCTTATATGACAAATGATGTTAGACATCCTACATGACACCACCAACCCTTAACCCCTAAAGGATCAACATGTGTTTTTTGGCTATATAGAAATTTTGGGCAAGTACGTGTGACTAGAGATATCCATATTTGAGGTTGAAATTTTAATAGAAGATGGGGGCGAGGAATATCTTCATGTGTACCAAGTTTCATGACATTTTGAAATACGAATCAAAAGTTGTGACCTAATATGTTACTTTTTTGTGTAACTGGGCAATTTGGGGCTTTGGGCAGATAAGAAAAAATCATTTTTTCTGGAATTTTTTTTGTGAAATTGGTTCTCTACATTTATATATACTTGAAAAGCTTTGAGTCATCCATTTCAATCAATGAGTCAGAAGTTATGAGGGTTTTTGGTTTGCGGGCAGTTATGGATTCTCTACTCTAAAAAAAACTTTAAAGTCGTTTATTTAACTCAATTTTCAATATTTTTGGGAAAAAAAAAATCCTAGGATGTAGATCGATTATTACAACATTATAGCCGTTGGGATTGGCATTTTCAAATTCCATAATTAAATTTTTAACAATTTAGTACTTTGAACCATTTTCTACTTCTTTCTACTTACTATTTTTTTCCTATATGTTGTACAATTCCAAATGATGTGAAATTTTTCAAGCATATAGACAACTTGTTTAGGAAACTAAACTCAAAGAAGCACCACCTTTAGATATCGGCATTTTTTCAGTGAAAAGTGAGCTTGCAAAGTGCAATTGCCCGTTTTTTCGCAAGAATGAAAAAATGGTTTTCAAGACTTTGAATGCTTACATCTTATGATCCACACGGTGAAATTTTCTGAAATTTTTACCAGATGTTTTCAAAATATCATACTACAAGATCCTACGGTTATATGTGTCAAAAATTGTTTTTTTCCAAAAATTTGGTAGTTGTATTAGAAATGGCAGTTTTGGAGCGTTTTGGGTGATTACATAGTCATGAAACTTTAGGGGTTAACATGTCAGACAAGACAACTCTAACTGTGGAGCAGCCCTCCGAAGGCCTGAAATATTCTCTAATGTCTAAATAGTAGAACTAAAAAAGTGCATTAGAGCAAAAATCAGCCCTCCGGAGGGTTACTCCACTTCTCCACGGACCCCTTTATTACCCTGAAATTTTGTTTATCGGGTCTGAAAAATTGTATTTTCTCTTATTTCCGTGCAGCTAAAATTGCAATGACGATAGCGCAGGAACCCTGATTTACAAATAAAAAATTATTTAAAAAAAAAAAAATTGCAAAATTTGACTGCTCGGACAAGTAGTCATACACTGACTACTCACCAGGGGATACTTTAATTTCCAGGTTGACAAGCCAAACTTGAAATAGCTTGACAAGTCAATTTGGATCAACTCTCCGGAGGGCTGATTTTTGCTCTAATGTGCCAAATGAAAATAAACACTTTGATGTTTTAATTAGTTAAAAATAAGGAAAATAAATAAATATATAAAACAAAAGTTGGCCATTTGTAACAAGTTAACAGCTCTATAGAGATGGTTATTCACCAAAAGAACCACCAAAATAATATTTTATATATTTTAAAATGCAAGCAAAAAAACTCACTTTATAGACTTCCGTATCAGTAATATGGGCAATTTCGTTAAAATGGCATATTCCGTATGCCATTTTCAGAGCGGCCACTTTGAACTGCGAAAGTGACATCTACGAGGGGTATAGATTACATAAATCTTTGTCTTATATAGATTTCAGAAATCTAGCACTAATGTACATTTCAAATCGTGCAGTCTGAACTTTGAAAGCAACATCTATGACTATTGTAGATTTCTTACATCTATAAGTGGTTTAGATTTCAGAAATCTGGGACAGTTGAACATTTCAGAGCGGCCGCTCTGAACTGTGAAAACTGCCAAAGTTATGGAATTTTGCCATTTTAACGAAATTGCCCATTAATTCACATACAATGAATTATTTACAAAATTCTTATATAGTAGCTACAAAACTATAAGAAGACCATCATTTCTAATTTCAACTTGAAATTCATTTTATTATGTACTGAATAATAATAACTACTCCCTCCAAAGTGGCAAGTGTGATATAATTTATTAATTTTGAAGGGCTATTTTTGGACAATAAATTTATTTAGGAAAATTACAAAAAGATTAGGCTAGCCTGTGTATAATAGTCGATAGTACCTTATCCATATATCTTAAGTCATTCGAAGCTTAATATGGATAAGGTACTATCGACATGACTTAAGATATATGGATAAGGTACTATCGACACATTGCATACAGAGTGACGCAAAATAAAACAGGTGTTTCTTGCAATCACCCAAAAGTGCAGTGCAAATTGATAGGATTATTTATTGCAACTCTCAGGGAGTCATGGGTGGGAAGTAATAATGATAAATCAGTAAATCACATAGAATGGCATAATTTTCAAGAATTTGGCATTTCTCAATTCCCCTTTAGGCTTCAGAACATCATACTCATAAAAGTCTCAATTTTAGAGATTTGTGCATTTAAATGTTACAATTATGCCTCTCTGAAACAAGCCATTTTAATGAATATGATTAATATTAATACCAAATGGATATTTTGATAAATGGCAATATTCTACAAACTTGGCACTTTTAGGTTTAGACCATGTGGCTTGAAATGTAAACCAATCCTAAATTTTAGATCATGTGTCTCAAATCTATAACAGTCTTAAAAAATAGTTAGAAAAATAGTAAAAGAATATTGCCATTTTAACAAAATATCCGTTACCACCTTTTCCACTTACATATAGCTAGGCTCTTAGCTATTGTATAGTGCGTGGATTTGTAATGAGCGTTACTAGTTACTTCCTTTGATTATCTAGTTATCGATCAACACTATAGTTGACTTAAATTTACTCGATTGGAGGTTAGATACATTAGACTTTAGAGGACTGTTCCAGATTGACATACCAAGCTATTTCAAACTTGGCCTGTCAGTCTCAAAAAGGCACTCGATGAGCAGTCAGATTTCGTATATATATAACTTAAGATTAAAAATCTTTTTTTTTAATTAATTTTTTACTTGTAAAACTGGGTTCTTGCACCATTGTCGTTGCAGTTTTAGCTGTGCGGAAATAGGGGGGGGGGGGATTCAGCCCCCCAAAATAAACTTTTAGGATACTTTGGAGGGCACCGGAGGTGTGTGGAGCCCTCCAAAGACCTGAAATTTTCTCTAGTGAAGTTGAACGTTTGCCTGGCGTTGAATTTGGGGGAGTTACTCAACTCCTGCAGCTAATTATTTAGAGGTTGTAATCTGTCTTTTCCACAATGGATACTCTTTCAATATCAGTTTCACCCAAGACTACATACACTCAGAACTGAAGGAAACAACAAATCTGAATCTATTCATTCCAAAATTTACAGTCCCGTGTTTGAAGCTCAGCTCCAGTTCCTCAACCGAACTCTTCGAGATGGTCGATGCTCACAAATTTTAGATGCAACACATTGATCACAGGTTCAGTCAGCCCACTATTGAAAGACAGACATTCGATATCATGCATGACAATCAGCAGCCCAATGCAAACCCCGAGACAAGTGTTTCAATCAATCTTCAAATGAACAGTCGCCTAATAAATTAATTAATAAACGGGCAGCTTCGAAGCTGTGACATTCGTGTCAAATCAATGTTGCAACTTGCAACGTCCTGGCTGAAATCGATGTATGAATAAAGAAACTGGAACTACTCTAGTCAGTTGTATATTGCTATCCAATGAATCTGTAACGTCAATTTCGTTAAAATGGCATATGAAATCCGCCACTTTGTCTGAACATCTAGGACAGATATAGATGTAAACCCGCCAAAGTTCTGGAATGCCGCCATTTTAATGAAATTCACGTTCTGTACAAAAGAATTGTGAGCTACTCAGGAGCTCAGAAGTTGTAACTTATGGAATGATCGAGATCTCTTTCGAAATTCGATGATCCAGGTCCATGAATTGAAGACGTCCTTTAGTCCATATTCTCTTGGACAACCTTGCTACATTGGCCTTCAATCAACTGCACTGGATTCTTCGACTGGAGAATCTGAAGCAAGCAAGGAAGGGAATGAATTGGTCGGGTTGTTCAAACGAAGCTGGAATTCTTGTTTTCGTTGCCTGTGCAGACAGTCGTGAATGCATGATCTCAATCAGACCTTTGTCATGATATGATCCCAACAAGCTAGTTTCATTAGCGCTTCGAAGGAGGTCTCCACTTGGAGGAGCCGCCATCCCCCATGGGACTAGACTTGGACGGAGGCCACCACTTGGACGATCCTCCGTCGCCCAAGGGAGACACCTTCGACGGAGGCCTCCACTTCGATGATCCCCCATCGCCCCTCACGGCCATGACAATCAATTAGCTCGCTCTCTGAAGACTTCAGTAGACTTGTGAAGCTAGATCGCCCTTCCAGTTCAAACAATTGAATGAATGCCACTCAGATGGATGAGAAGCTAAATATGTGTGTCAAATCGGAACTGCGGGTATGAGCAAAGGTGGATGTATAGCTAGCCTCTTGAGATTCGTTTTGGAAGAATGACTGTTTGGTTCATTCTCTGTAACTGTGGTGCTCTTTATACTTTCCAATTTATGAAGGATTTAGACTGTTCATTACGCGGACTCAGTCAGCACACGTCCTGAAGGACCAAAGTTGATCAAGCGCATGCATGCAGCTTCGAATTCAAAGGAAGTTGGTCTTCTGGTTTCATAATCGTGTAGACCGGCGCTGGCGAAGCAACGCAATATACGGAGGGAGTCGTCCAATGAAGACCCAAACTTGCAAACCGTACATGTTGAAGGCGGCAGTTACTTCCTCCAAGAGAGCATGGAAGAGCAGCGACGGTTTCGTCGGAAACTGGGAAAGGAATTTGAAATTTTGATAACGACTAATATTTGGTCAAAATGGTCGGAGACAATTAATTCTTGGATAGTCTGCCGCCACGAATTGATGTGAGCCCCACTTACTCTTTTTCGAGCTATTGATCAACAGATTTTACTGCAAAAGGTGAGTACAATGACCCAGTCCGTCCCCGGAATGATCGGCCCCCACTTCCGTACTGCTGCCAATATTGCAAGTTGAAGTAAAATTCCTCTGCCGGGTCCCGCTGCGAGCATCATGGGCGTCAGCATGCGCAGCTGTCGACTGGGAACTGTTCCAGGAAAACCAGGAGTTCTAGCAATGCGAAAAAGAGCATGAGAAAAAGCAGGTAATGACTGCCATTAATTAAACTTTAATGGATTTTTCAATGCCTTTGTAAAGACACCAAGGGTGAATACATTCAAAACTTGGTGTGATTCAAAGGCATTTACTTCGTCAGCTTGATTTTTGTCAAAAGACCTCTGTAATAGTGCAGGGTATGAATTGAAATGACCGGTTTTGTCAATTCTATGACCGATGAATGAATATTAATACCAAGGGAAAGGAATATGAAGGAATTTGATGTTGTTTCACAGAGATTTGGGCAAATCGTCAATTTCGTTAAAATGGCAAAATTCCATAACTTTGGCAGTTTTAATGGCAAAATTCCATAACTTTGGCAGTTTTCACAGTTCAGAGCGGCCGCTCTGAAATGTTCAACTGTCCTAGATTTCTGAAATCTAAATCATTTCTAGATGTCTGAAATCTACAATAGTCATAGATGTTGCTTTCGAAGTTCAGACCGTGCAATTTGAAATGTACATTGCTGCTAGATTTATGAAATCTATATAAGACAAAGATTTATCTAATCTACACCCCTCTTAGATGTCACTTTCGCAGTTCAAAGTGGCCGCTCTGAAAATGGCATACGGAATACCGCCATTTTAACGAAATTGCCGTTGCAAGCATGCTTAGATTATTGAATGAGCCTGAACCCGGGTGCATATACTACAAGCAATGAGCATTACCAGGATGATGCGAGTGGTAATGTGTGGACCTGATTGGTCATGGTCAACAGTAGCTGGATGAAAGTTTTGTTACACAGTTTCGCAGTGGTTTTTGGCCTCCGTCGATTGCAAGAGCATGTCAGTTACCTTTTTGATCGATGTGGCATTGTGGGATCACCATTGGAGCTATTCATCTGCCCACTCTGCCCGGCTGATGAGCATGCTCTGAACTCGGCAGACCGTGATTAGCACGGTTGCAATCGGGACGTGACAACTGTCCTCCACAGAATTGATGAATCCTTGTTAGGCATGGTGGCATGGGGCAAGGGCTATTTCTGCTGCAACAACGTCTCTGGTTGGTTAATTAGTTCCTCAGCTGGCTCAATAGGAATGACTGCATGTACGTACGTGCAACTTCTTTCAATTCCAATTCTCTATTTCTACTACTGATTGGAAGCATCACAGGGATCAGCTGAATTGCGGCGCAAGAATGAAGAAGTTCGATCGCAGTCAACTGAAGAAGGAGTCCAGTGCAGTGAGCGAGTGCCGACAAGCAGGCGACAGGGTCGAGAGAAAAAGCGCGGAACGCGATTGATCGGCGTAGGACAGGAACCTGCGAGTCCCACGAGCGGCACACTACTCCTTGTCGGGAAAATGTTCTCCGAATCTTCTGTTGATCTCACTTGGGCCTCTAGAGACTTTCAGTTCGTGGATCAACAATGGCCAAGACTGAGTCTCCAGAGCTCGTTCACTCATCGCATTCTTCTGTATGTGCCCTTTCGAGGGAGTAGAATCACTACTAGAAACCGAGGGCCTTTGCATCACCTTTAACGTTGGAGACTACACTGCGGAAGGTCGGGAGGGGGCTCCTGGAAACAGTGCTTTTAGAGTGATTCTAGACGTTGTTCAGGTGATTCCACGTTTTGGTACCTGCACTTTGCTACGTTGTTTTGGAATTTCGGGAACGGCTACACTGACGTTCCCACGTTGATTGATGGACCCCACTACTCTGGATTTAGTTCGTGGACCTACTGACAACATTCTGTATTCTTTCCTACTAAAATAGATCAGCTATTTTGAGCTGTATCCCTTTCTTTTTCGCAGTTTTTCCGTCACTGTAATTCCCAGGTTGATTTATTTTTAGAACAGGTCTTTGATCAATATATTTCTATTCTGAGAAACGAGATGCCTCCAATGAGAAGTTCTTGTTTTTGACAATTATGGAGAACTTTTTTATTTTAAATAATGTGGTTTTATTTTAAATATCTTATTGCATCGAAAGTGGTCCGATTATGCAGCTTTCTTGACGAATGACAATATACGAATTGTCTGCACGTGTCACATTCTACTCTAACAAGTTTTGGGTTTCAGATTCCAATCATTCCTTCCGTCATTCGATGGTGTGTATAATATAACATATGTTTAGGGTGCCAATAAGAACACAACAGTCCTAAATACTTCAAAGTCATGGACACACCAAGTTCAATGTAGTACAATTCTCAACAACAAAACAATGAATGCATATATAAATAAAACGCCCAATGCTCTCACAATCTCACAGTGAAATGCACTGCGAAAAAACAAGCAAATGAAAGTCAAAATTTCCATAACAAAGGTTTGGACTATGACATTCAAAACTGGGATAACACACATTCAGAACTGGGATAACAGACATTCACAAATATGGTAGTCAGAACAATTAGTTGTAACTAGTCATTTCAATTTTCAATACTGTACTTAGAAATATACATGTAGTTTTTTTAAAAGTATCCACGAACACATTACAAGTCCTGTGTTTTAGTAAATCCATTGCCCACCTACAATTACAAGTCACCAAAAACGAGATGGAAGGATTCAGATGCTCTACTTTCAGAGCCTAAACAAACAGCAAGAATAACATGTGTATCTTATCAGCCTGAAAATTGAGATGGCTACATACACTACAAACATAACAGAGGCACGTTGGAATTACAATGAAGTACCAAACTACGGCAAAACCATACCATCACACTTGTATGCTCCACTGCTCGCTATTCATCCTCAGATTCCAATGATGTACTATCACTGTCGCTGCTGGATGTTCCTGACATCCCCGAGCTATTGGTATCTGAGCTGGCTGAATGTTCATTTTCTACTTCAGTTGATGGATCAGTTGCGTCTAGATGAATCGAAGGACTCCATCTTGTGCTGTTTGCTTTCTCTTGGGCTGCATTACCGACTACTGAATGTTTTTCAACTTTTGCTTTGAGATCCACCCAACCATTCATCTTCCCATATTCTAGCTCTTCATCTGTTGGTGGCCTATTGAAGTAGTCAACTTAGATTCAAACCCATATAACATAATGAGAAGTGATTCCTGGGCTTCACAGAATTGAAAACTGTAAGGACAAAAAAAAGTACCATTCACACAATTAAGCATTGGTTTAGGGAGGGTTTAGGGTATGCTGCACAACACATTCTCCATTGACCCCTTTCTACCTCGTACTGAAATAATATATCTAACACAATATTTTTTTTAAAATTGGATGATGATTGAAAGACGCAAGACACCTTCATGACTACGTTATATAACAAACAACTTCAACACATGGAATTCAAGATCAGTCTATTGCACCAAATACTTTGGTTTCACTGTGACAAATTCACAACCAACACAGCGGTTACAACAAACTTCTAATGCAAAATTGGAAACAACAGAAAAGGTAAAAAGCAAAGGATTGAGGAAACTCACGAAGCGGTCATGTAGCCCTTTGATGCCGCGTGGCCCGCAGTGATGTGTGGGCCCTTGAACTTTGAAACGATTGTCTGCAGCCTCACGGCATAGCTTTGCCTTCTTCTATTTTTTTGCGTCCTTGGTGGATTCGTAAATGATCATCCACGATCCCTTCGAACAACCTGCAGGACGTGATACTTGGTTTATTTTTTTACATCTTTCAAACTTTCGTTTCAAGCGTGTTCGACGCTCTCTCAGGTTTGCTCCAACTGCACGAAGGATGCTCTTGGGATCCCAAGGTCTAGGATATACTTTACGCAACCTCAACGTGAATCGTGCCTTCAATTCTGGACATTGCTTATTCCAGTCCAAGTGTCAGGGGAACTCAAATGGCACTTGATCTAACGCGTAGCGCCGCAAGTGCTCCCAGAATTTGCCTGTAGGAGCCGTCAAGGAATTCACTTCGAACGGCAAGATCCCTTGAATAGCGTCTCAATTGCTAAGAACAGTCGCTGAGTCTTCCAATGCAGCTGAAGTCTTGGCAACGGATGACGATGGTGTGCCCGAGGATCCACCGCTAGAAGGGCACGCATCCTTCTTTCCTTCTGGACGTCTGACTGTGTTGGGACCCACATGATTACGAACTAGACGGCATGGTGCAAGTGGAGGCTTGGGAGTAGGTGGTGATTTACTAGTTTTACGCTGCTCCACTCCCTTCGCCCTCCCTTTTCCTTTCTCCAGTGTAGCCAGTTTCTTGGCCTGTTTCTTCTTGTACTTGGCCTCGTCACGCACCAACTTCCGCATCGTTCTTTGGAATCGTTCATCGCTGACCACATCTTCTCTTTGCAGGTCACTAGAGCGCGTCGAGGACAACAAAATTGTCTGTGTTTGAGGAGAAGACGAAATGTGTTCCTTTTCCTGACTTCCTGCTAGAGGCTGAGCCACCTCTGTATTCCGTAACTCTTGAACTTCACGCTCTGCTACCAATTCGGTGAGTGGGCTTACGAGTGGCGGCATGGGATGGGTCTGAAGAAAGACCTCACACTCATGAGGTGGCAATAACAATAGTAGCCGGTCTACATACTCCCTTGGGTAAGTAGGAATTCCTGTCCCCAGATCCCCGCGTCCCACTTCTTGAACGTCTCCATACCGTACTGAATTCAGCTCGTTCTCTGGAGCAGTCTCAAGAGGAATTTCTTCAACCTTGTCTTCACCAACTCCCACGCTGGTCGCTGCATTATCATCAACACCACCCTCCTCTTCAAAGACTGCAGTTTGAGCAGGCACCCCTCCTTCTGTCCGCATTGTTAACGTTGTCGTAGCGGTGACAGGGACAACGACGCTAGAATGCGAGCAGTGAGCAGTGAGGTCAAAATTGGCATAAAATAGGCCTAAAATATTATAATTTTGGTAAAGATCTAGAAAAAAAAAATTGAATTTACTAAAAAAAAATAATTTTTGGGACCCATTACCGTGGTTTAGAAAAAAATTTCATGATTTTCCAATCGCTAATGGGCGATGAAATTCCCTCACATGAATGAAAATGTTGAATTTTGTAAATGGTTCTATTCCAACTTCAGAATAGAAATGACTACTTCATGTCGCCGAGTGGATGAACATTTTTGGAGGATATTTTATGGATGTACAGAGTTTTTGGATGAATGATGTTTTGGATCTACAGTAAGAATTTCATCCATTGTTGCAAAAATAACACAATGAACCACACGAACTCTAGTGGGTACAAAAAGGGAGTCTTGAGTCAAATGAATCGAAATGATATTACACTGAAAAATCTACCCTTTGTCGTAGAAGATTAATCAGTGAACTACAAATTTTCAAAGCATGGATAAAACATTCTTCTGTACCAAAGAGCCTACTAGGCCCATTTTCTGGGAGGGATATATATTGTTTTTGGGCGTGTTTTTCTTTCCCAAGAATGGGAAAATTAAGGTCCTATGTCTAAAGATACATTATTTTATGCCCTAATAAAATATTACCAAAAAAAGGAAAATCCAATGAACTCCACAAGTTAACAGTGGAGGCCAAAAGGACTCCTCGGTACCGAGGAAGCCTTTCGGCCTTCACAGTTAACTTGTGGAGTCAGATATAAACAATAAGAAGGGGCAATATCTTGCCAGGACTATTATGACCAAGAAAATAAAAACTTAGAGATTACTATGGCGGAATAGGATGTATACTTCATCGAAGCTAAGACTTGGTGCATGTATGTACTTGTCGTCCTCAGAGTTTGCCTTGCACAAGAATCGGTAGACATAATACAAGTGTTTGTAGTTCATCCACGGTTTTTGTTTGCCCAATGCTCCACTGCTCATTGTAACAAAATCTTCATATGTGCAAGACGGAAAGTCACAGAGAGCAATAATATATGTCTTCTGTTTGGGACACATACCTGAATGCATGGTTATGATTCTTCCATAACCATTTCCGCCAATTACTCAATGTCCAATTTCTGTAGTGCACGGCACACATTCTAGGCTTTAATACAATAATGACTGAAATGGAAAAAAATGAATAGTTTAGGGTTAGGAATAACAAGCGGAACAACAGCAGCGGAACCAGGGTTAGAAATTAGGGTTAAAGGTTCTATGGTTGTACCATGTCCATGAAGCCTCTCCACTGGCGAAAACGGAAGTGCCCTAAACCCAACTACTCGTCCAATTGACGCATTACATCTTTAGACGCTGCAGGCGATGAGAGCCACCCACCTTTGATGCCGAGGTAAAGTTCTTCCGCCCCTTCAAATGTCTTGTCGTCCTAGTATTGTCTGCAGAGACGGACATGGTGTTCGCGAAACTCAGGTTTGATGAGCTTATTGGTGTGTCTGTTTAGGGATGTCATCCATTGAAAGAGACATGATCTTTCTTTGTCCACCAATTTGCTAGGGCGTTGTCTGCCATGAAGCCCTTGAAGTTAGTACTCGAGATTCCGTGGCGTGCCATCAACTTGTTCAACAACTGCCACATCAACTTCTGAGATTTGAAACCCTTGCTTTGCATATCAAAGACAGCGATGATCATCACACGACGATACTTGGAGTCATAGACGTGGGCGGTCATTGTAGTCCGGCCCCTCACTCGTTTGACGTGGTCAAACATGATTCAAGAGTTTTGGAGGTCTCCACTAGATTGCATACGTATGATGAGGTCAACACCGCTGCCCAAGCCTTCTTCCGACATCTTGAACAGGTACACCTGCTCTTTACCTTGCCCTGGAAAAGGCGTTGTCTTAGATATATGCATAGGGATTCTTTAACTTCAGTTTGATGATATTATCAAGTGGTCCCGCATTAGCAGTGGGTCTGAAGGAAGAGATAGCATTTCTGATGTTCGGAGAACTAAGAATCCAAAAGCTCTCTATAACCCTCACCAGGGAGTCTCCACGAAGAGTTTTGGGTCTGCCCTCCCGGTCAAGTGCAAAGATCTCATTTGACAGGAACTCCTTACTAGCAGCTAGAGCGACGGCGGATTTATTCGTAGTAGGGGTTTTAGAGACTTCATTACTTACAAGCTAAATGACTCTCTCAACGGATTCACGGCAAGTGCCCTTAGCAATAGGATGTCGGTGGATACCCATATGGATGCAGGCCCTACCAATACCAATTTTATTGATATGGTTGCACTTAGAAGGGCAATTTTTATAGAGCAGTTAAAAAAAAAAAAATGACAATACTAAGAAAGAAGGTACATGGCTATTTAGGATGATTCCGTATCTTGGTAAATTTTGATTTCAATAGAAGCGCAATAAGGACATTTAAATCATGGATGTCTTGTGGGCGGCTGTCAGAGGCGTATAAAGAATGTCGTTAGGCAAATACAGTTTAGACTGATAAAATTTCAAATTTCAAGATAGTGAGATGGCATGAACATTCAAAATACAGTCAGGCATTGATGTATGAAGTTTGGAAAAGAGGTTTAGGTGGCGTACTAGTTAAATTAGTGAGTATAAGCTTGTCAGTAAGAGGTCAGTTACTTGGCAATATAGAAAGTAAAAGTAAAAGATTAGGGGTTAGCAGATGATGTAAGTAGTTATGTAGGACAACGGTAGTGGACATATGGGTAGGAAGTAATGCGAGAAGGGCCAAAGAGAAAGACACAAAGAAGAGGTCTGAGGTTTTCCACTAGAAAACAACTTGAGAGGTCTAGAATGGCCAGATGTTACCAGACTAGGTTTGGAGAAGCGAGGGAAACATCTTTGGCTGCTATGTCCGATAGGCTGGGTAGTGGGTCTGCAGTGGATGGGGCCAATCTTGAGAGTGGTAAGCCCAATGAGAATTCAGAAAACAATTTGTTAGAATCACAGTTCAACTTTTTAGTTCATTCTCAAAATGAAGGAGGGCAACCTAGTGGTGTTGAGGAAGAGGAGTTCGATTCATTGACTCAATTACCTGGGTGGCAAAGAAGTGCATCGAACCAATATCCAAAGGTGAGTTCTAAATTCCATGGAATTCTTTAATGTCTTGGTTATTCATGTTATTGGTGAAAGGGATTGTTTGGACATCTTTGGTTGACAGCAGATAATTTTGTGAAATTTCCTTTTCTCTGTTGATATTATGGATTAAAGGGTTGTTCTAGTAGTGATACCCTTTTCACAATTATCTCTGTTCACAACTGCGGGAGTTGTTTTTCTTGCTGTATGGGTAGGCTATGAAAATAACGATGTCCTGTAAATGAGTAGATACGAAGTGGTGGTGATTTTAAACTAAAGTGATTGCAAACTTCCGTAAAGGACTGAGCAACCATTGTATGTAGATGCACGCTATTGTCTAACAGGCATTTGCTACCAACAAAAAGTTTAATTTCGAGCTTATAAGAATCGCATATGTCTATATTCTAACTTCTGAGTTCATACCAAATGTAGTAGAGAAGTGGATGCATTCCAATTTCATGTTAAATAGCAATATACAGAGTATGTGCAATGGTCATGAGGTCCTTTAGGGATTATGTGATTGCCAACTTGAACTAAAATGGTTGTGTAGTCCAATTGAAGTGGTTGTGCATCCGGCAAAAGTAGTTGCGATTATGAACTTAGTTCTTGAAGACCTTAGCCATTTGAGAGGAACCATATCAACTGAATGTTGAATGCGGAAATACAATTAATTATTTTACCCCATAGGTACACTTGGGATTAAGTGCTTAACCTGTAAAGAATCGTTGTCCCTTTGGGGGACAACGGTAAATTCTTGGGCCGGTATCCACGTCGAAATTCTTTGTTCCGATACTTATAAAGAAAATTCTGGAGAGAGGAGAATTGATTAGCATAGCGGGAATTTTTTTTCTCATCAACTGGTATCCGGGAACAAAAGTTATCACGACATAAGTCAACACAAGCGATGGGGGGCAATTTGGGTAGCAAGTCAGCAACACTCGAAATTTGCAAAAACATGAACTCATATTTTTAGTAATATTTTCTATGGATAATGTTTTTATCTATCTTAAATGCCTTAATTCATATCATTTGGGTTTGGGTTTGGGTTCCTTTTAATCTACTTCAAAAAAATAACATGTAGGATTCATTTCTCAATGAATTTTCTTGAATGAATCATTTGTTTTTTGAGGGTTCAGTTTATTGTACTTTCTATCACAGTCTCACGATTGGAACTTGTGCACTGAAATTCCATCTAGAATTTGTTAATATTTTAGATTTTCAAAATATCTCGTATATGGTTTCACTTATCTATTATTATAAGAAAAATAGGTAAGCATTCATTTATTTTCTGGAGACTATAACCTAAAATATTCACTTAATAAATTTAAAGCTCTGAACGTGAAGTGCAAAAATTTCAAGTTAAAAAAATATATATTCAAGAAATCAAATCTAGCAATGTGTTGCAAAACTTGTTGCATCCTAAATTTTGGTTATACTTTATTAGGTAGTTGTCTTATCCATCGGCTGGATTTCGTGTTATTAGAATATATACATTTCAACAATTACAAATGTGGAAGTATGTCAAGTGGTCAACTTGCATTGACTATACTTCAAGACTAGATCTGCAAAAATAAAGATAAAGATGTAGAGGTTACAAAAACTTCAAAAAAACACCATATGAAGAGAACCTTATCTCAAATCCACTCCAACAAGTTGCACTGAAAAAATGATAATATTTTATTTGTAACTGAATTTAGAGGGAATTCTGCAATTTTCTTTTAAAATTCTGACGAGAAAGTCCGGTGATAGCATCAAAAGATGTAACCCTACAGATAGAATTTTTTTTTTTAAATCAACAACTTTCATTTGTATACCAATTTCAGAATATTAATCCAAATTATAGTTTATGATGGTTATTCTTAAATCGTAAATTTTGGAGATGAACCTAGAGCTTTAGGGGTTAATGAAAATGATTTATCATTTGATCAAGTGAGGGATCCAGCAGAAGGATTGAAAATGATAGGTGTTTATTTGGTTTAAGGGAACGAACCAATTTAGGATGGATGTCCTAGTTCGGGAATAACAAATTTATTCATCCTCGAGGGTTTAGGGTGAAGGAGCTCAACTTTGTATTCCTTTCTGAATTGGATTATCGTTGCTGCCTCCAGCGGACCTGTCGAAGGGAACCTTATCGTCTTCCCCTGCCCAATCTCCCCAAAGCAGACAACCACATTCACAATTTGAGGTATGGTCTTTTCCTTATTTCCTAACCATTGTCCGTTGGTTTTATCACAGAGCTGTGAATTTCACATTTGCGATTTGAATTCGGAAGGTAGCTAATTAGCAAGCCAATTATGTTTAGGCATTGTCCTAACGGGCCCTCCGATTAAAGAATCCAGTTGAACAATCGTAGCTTCTTTGCGTGCGTCCGAGGTAATCTCAATGCTCTTCAGCACCGAGGAGGGCATGTGGTCTGTGTCCGTACTCTGTATCCGAATAGGTGTGAGAAACTTTTATCGGATTTCGGAGAGAAGACAGACAGCCTAGCTGCTGCGCGTCCGTTGTTGGAGAGGAACTCGCTGTGCTCCTTGGTAGCAAGAAGGCTTTCAAGTTGAACATTTGAGTTTTTTGGACAAGTGAGTGGGCTTCGACAGATTTCGGAGAGGGAGTTAGAGCTCAAAAGTAGTGTTTGACTGTTTCGGATGAGGAGATGTGGGTGCTCCCCGTTGCCGAGGGGATCATCTGTATGGTCTTTGATTTCTTGTTCGGACACGTTGGTTACTGTTTCACGGAGATCATAATTGGAGCAAAAGAAACAAGGTGCTGTCTGTGATGCCACTGTGGGTGCTCCTCGGCACCGAGGAGGACTTCAATGGCTCGTTGGAGATCTGATCTTGTTTGGTCGGTGAGGGTCTGAGTCCTATTCGACGTCCGAGTTCGGAGCTTGCAGATGAATTTTCAGTCCCCCTTGGCACCGAGGAGACCATTTGGAGCCGCGGTCGAACAAGTTGTTACAGTTTTTTTGAAGATTATAATCCGAACAAGAGGTAAGGTGTTGTCTGTGATGCGTCTCTGGGTGCTCCTCGGCACCAAGGAGGACTTCAATGGCTCGTTGGATGTCTGATCGTGTTTGGTCGGTGAGGGTCTGAGTCCTATTCGGCGTCCGAGTTCGGAGTTCGCAGATGAATTTTCAGTCCCCCTCGGCACCGAGGAGACCATTTGGAGGCACAAACTTTTATGTTTGAACCTGTGTGGAAGGACGTTAGATAGAGCTGCCACCCAGAGTGATGACAGCAGGCCTAAGAGAGGCCCAGCTACGACGAAACCACAGACTTTGAAAGATGGTCCGCAATGCTTATGCTTATGGTTCACGATGCTTATTCCCAATTTCGAAGCAAAAATAGAAGAGGTCTCGGTATTTCAGAATACATATTCAAGCTTAAAGACCAGTTGTGGGAACCGGCTTAAAGGAATCCAATTCAAGTTCAAAGTTAATGCAGTTCAATATTAGCGTTGTGGTGCAGACGAAATTGACTATGGTCCTCTCAATCCACCTTGGTACCGAAGTTGGTTCTGGGCTATATTGAGTATTATGTTTACACTCATCTTATTAGAAAATTCAGTTCCTGCCTTTCTGGTTCTAGCTGCTTCACCGTTTGGTGTTTCATCTTCTGAATCGTTTCATTGTGGGCACGGTAGCATCCGGAGGTCATCGACCTGAGTCATGATTTCAGGGGTTTAGAGTAGCTTATATGAACTGAGTGACACTTTTGCTTTCAGGATTTAATTTTTTTGTAATCATCTAGATATTTTTGGAGATGGAAGATGAAGAACCTGGTGCGTGTGAGTCTCTTTTTGTAGGCAATGATTTTAAGGTAAGCTTCCGCTCTTCATGTCTCAGCTTGGATCATAGGAAACTCGAGGAAATATCTGCATTTTAAATGGCTACATTGATACATTTGGCAGATGGACGTTGAGGACATGGAGCCCGATATTGTGCCGTTGCAGAATTTCGGAGATGTATGTTCTTCGCAGCTTGAGCCAATGCAGAGTGTTGGAGACAAGAGCGCTAGAGTCAATGGCGATGGCATGTCTGAGCAACTTCAATATGACGCTACAGTTGAATCTCAAAGCTCGTTGCCACTGGAAGATGAAACTACAACAGTCAATGAGGAGAGTTTGGCAAATGATATGATGGATGGACTTAGCATTGATGAGGCAGAGAATGCCTTCAAGGTGAAGCAGAAGGTTGATTCAATATCCATAATTCAAGGATTGCGGTTCAAGCCAATCGAATCCTCTCGCTTGAGAATTCCACTTTGTCGCATGATTCCAATGCCACTGGTCCGACCACTTCTCCACTCCGATGTTAGGCGTTTAGAGGCGGAGTTTGTCCATGGCTATCGCGAAGGTGATCGTGTGTTCTACGTATCCATATCAGATGATGCTGGGAAATCTCAGCTCGTCACTGACGAAATTACGGAGAGTTGGGACTTACACTGGCTTAAAGAGAACAAAGCATTTGAGAAGGAATTATCCTCTAATGTGCACTTGTCTTCTCTATCCGGCCATATGTTCTTCATCTGGGATGGGAACCATAGGTATCAAGCCTGGAGTAAGTATATCTCACGTTTGCATTCAAATGAGGCAGAATGGCATTATTCGGTCGATACTATACTCCTCACTTTGAAGGGCAGTACTGGCATTCTACTGAATGCTATGAACGACGTAAATAGGTATGTGATTCTGATTGATCTTCTATGCTGATTTTGTTTAATCGTTTTTGAGTGAACCTCTAACTAATTTGGATAATTTACCAGGTCCACGGAGAATGCGCATGTCAAAACAAACCTTGTACACAAACTGCATCGCATAAGTTCGTATGGAGTTTTAGAGTTACCTGATTTCAGAGAGTTACTCACAGCGGATGAGTACAAAGCCTATGAGACTCGACCAAAGCCATACCCATGGTATCCATTGACTTCAGATGTCTTCATCAAATTCTTGAATCGGGTAAGACTTGTTTCCACGCCAATATGTTATTTTGAAGTTTCTTCCATAATTCATGGAGTGGTGTCCAATTTGTGATGTCATATATGCATCAAGATGTCTCCACCGCTGCGGACGAAGCCGCTAGATTGTACATGGAAAAGACAGCAAAGGCAGACCGTAGTGCTCGTGGTATACACGATGCAATGGAAAGTGCCTCACAGGCAAGAGTGAAGTCCTATCGATCAGAGTTTGAAAGAATGATAAGCGTGGTCAATCCCAAGCATGGCCCCAAGTTCCTGGAAGCGGTAAGCAAAGTACTTTGTCCTCATTTTCACTCAATTTACTGTCAAAGTCATGTCACGGTGAATGTGCACTCTATGCACTTCTAATAGGCTTCATGGAAGTGTGAGTTTCTTCTCTACAGCAAAAGTGGAAATTATAATGGGTGCTTTTGAAGTATATTTTTGAAACTCCTAGGTCCTTATCTTTGTCTACATTTGATCCATTACCATGATACTGTTTGGACTAGACTGAAAATGATTAAATTACAAAAATGAGGACAAGTCTCCATTTTGACTATTATCCAATGAGTCCTTCATAAAACCTGATTTCAGATATATTACCATTGGAGCCAATTCGAGAAGCCTGAAATGTCACTTGAGAAACTCCAGAAGATTTCATCGGCAATTGTTGAACCCCAGTTCAAGGTCAAGTGGTTGAATTGGTGGAACTCCGGGGATTTGAATCGTGTAGCGTTGCGATTTCCAGCACCTGGTGTCACAGACGAGAAGCTAGAAGTGTGGTTGACGAAGGCAGCTTTCTGGGCTCAGGTGAGGTTTTTGATTTGAGATGTCTCTTAAGCATAACCATCCGATCCAAGCCATTAAACAATATGTGAAGCTACTTGTACTTGTAATGCAACTAATATGATTATTAAACACTCTTGCAGTTGGAGTATGTTACGGTTCAAGCTGTGAACGAGACATTGAAGTCGGAGGAGATTATGGTGAACTGGACAGCAAGAGATGATGTGGACGAAATTGATGAATACATTGAAAAATACCGCATTATTTTGTGGGATTACGCTTTCTTTTTCTTTTTCCGGAAGTCAGGCGAATATTCTCGGTCAAAGCCATTTCTGTCACAGGATGGAGCTAGGAGAGCAATGCAACGTCTGCAATACCGGTAAATTGTTCAATTGCCTTTATTAAATTAACATTCTTGCAACCTAGTGAATTTCAAATGTTATATTCTGTTGTTTTGAAGTGACCAAGACTCCGAGACTTTTTGTTGTATAGATGGTACCATTTGTTTACTTTGTCGGGCATGTCACAAACGCTCCGACAGAAGCTTTTGTGATTAATTTTAATAAGCTTGGACATAAGTTCACAAACGCTGTCACAGAAGCTGGATACGAAATCGCCTCCTTGGTAACAAAGAGGCTGTTTTGGTACCTCATGTAACTCTTTGCAATGCTTGACTGAACAAGGGATGTCATTATAAATTGAGATTTTGGTAGAATTTAGAACTCTAGTGTAGTTTCTGTATTCAATTCTTGGTGTTCCATTGTCATGTTTAGTTGGAGTGATTTTCTAACTTACATCAGTTTACAAATCTGAGCTTCATGATTTGACCTTAATGGATTGAATTTTAGACTTCGACAATGGACGACATAGTAATTGGATTGTTTTGTGTTGTGCCGTTTTGAATGTCCTACTTGAACTTTAATGCCCTTAAATTCTAGAACTATTAGGATTAATATATTCCTCTCTAACTTTGCGGTTCTCTTTGTTGAAGGTACTTCAAAAGAGAGCTCTTTGGAAAGAAAGCAATCGACAAGAAGTCTTTCCCAAAATTATTTGGAGGTTGGTTGGAGAAAACCTTGAAGGATGCATATATGTTTACACCTGGGCAAGTACGTGGTTTCAACTCTACCGAGCACACAGCATGTCCATGGTATTTGGAATGCACGAAGAAGTTTGTCCCAAGCGAGGAAGAAGCTGAGAAGGCTCTTCAAGCATCCTCAACCCAAGTTCATGTGGAGGATTCTGATGCAGATATGAGTGAGGACCCCCCATCCAAGACAGAGATGAAGAGAACTACCAAGAAAGGTAGAGAGACTAAAGGTTTGAAGGCACCTAAGGAAACTATGGAGGCCAAGAAGACAATTGAGACTAAGGAGGTCTTGGGTAGCAGTTCAAAAGGCAAGAGTAAGGGAGAAGCAGTAGTTGTTGGGAGTGCTTTGGAGACTATTTCTGTGGCCCCCATTAACCCTAGCACGTCTAGTAATCCAGCGCATTGTCCCCCAGAATTGCTTTCAATGTCCACGGAGATCTTTGCACCATCTTAGGTTTATGAGAAGACTGCTAAACGCATTGACACACATGGAGTAGATGCCAAAGTCTTCCTGTTGAAGACTTCTGTTCACTCTATCATGCAGTTCATGGTCACTAACCAACATCCTTCCCCTGAGTTCACGCAGCTCTTGACATTTGCTCAGAAGGTTTGGCCCTAATACTCATTTTCATTTCTTTGGACTCGTCATTATATTCTATGTCATGTGCTAGTACATGTTCTTAAGATCTTTCTCTTGGTGTTGGTACTTGCGTAGGTGGGTCGTGCTCGTCAACAACTCCTTGGTGGTGTGCCCAAGAGCGAGGCTTGCCTTGATCTTATCGTGGCAGATGTGCCAGATGGTTTTCCAATCCCAGATATGGGAGCTTTGGTCCCCACATGGAATACACTAGTAGAGGATTGGCCGGAATCCATTTTTGAGCTGGCTCGTAACACACTCCAAGATGATGGGGCGGTTATGCTTTTCCACCCTGATATTCTAGACATTCGTCTAGCAATGGATGCTCTTGCAGAAGCTTACGGTTTCACAACGTTGTATGATTGGTGGGGCGTCAACGATATGCTACTCACATCATACAGAAACCACAGTCGCACGGTAATAGTTTCAAGCCTTTTCATTCCGTCAGTTTCTCCTTTTATTCATCTCATTTTGTGTTTTTACTTTAGATGGACGTCAATGATTTATCTTCTCATAATTTAAATGGATTCTATTTCAGACTAAGCGGTTCTGGATTATCCTCTACGTGAAGGAGTCATACTTTGACAATCCACTTCAGTCCAAATTCTCCATTGAAGTCAATCGGGACCTCAGTAATTTGGGCACTGATATTGTTGGGCAATGTGCTCTTTACAACTACACGAATTTGATTACGGCCTTGAAGAACGGGGATAAAATGTGGAGAGGAGCTCGTGAAAAAGACCTAGTTCTTTTGCAACTTCTTATTGAGAGCTTTTCCAAACCTGGAGATGTAGTGTTGGATTGCAATGCATCAACCGGTACAATCTTCACTCTTCATTTGTTTTGAATTTATGATTGTTTCTGCCCTTCACCATTTTGTTCTGGTTTTTATGCCACGTACTTGTTTTATTCTAGGCTCTAGCGTTCACGCTTGCCGTCGAAGTGGACGTCACCTCATTACTCTCGAGTCCGATGAAGAAATCCTTGAGGCTGTTCTCGTTCCACTCTGCACTATAGTTTCTTCCAAGGGCTCTATGGGAAAAAAACGAAAAGAACCACTAGCCCCAGATAGCACCGCAAAGGAAAGACCTACAAAGAGGATTGCGAAGAATCGCATGTGTACGTAAGTCCTTACCTTTTCTGATTTGCCTCCGTTTCAATTTTATTTTCTTCATAAATAATAATTAATTGCTTTTCATTGCTTTTCATCTCTGTAGGTTGGTAGACCTTTTTCCCAGTCCTCCAAGTCCATTGTCTTTACCATGTTACATTGAGGCAATGGCCAACGACCTTGCGAACGTGGATAGTCCTAGAGAAGTCCCTATTTTACGTCGGTATGATCCGAATGTGCGTAGATACATTGACTATGAGGCAAAGGAGGTTATTGTTGTTACTAGCAGTGGCAGCACTGGGAGCGGTTCTAGTGCCACCATGAGTGACGCATCTTCTTTGTGTGGTAGTAGTTCAAATTGTGTTTTCAAGTCTTGACTATTTTCATTGTAGGCTTTCATTAATTGCATGTAGTGAGACTAAAAGGGCCACTACACTTTATTTTGGTACTTCGTCTTCTCTAATTGTCTTACATTGCTTTCATGTCTTTGGAACTTCATTGATATTGAACTCTTTCAATGTATTTGATATCATTCGCCACTTGTCTCACATACCATCGTCACAATGCTTTTTTTGTGTTTTTAGAAATTCATACAATAGTACAATACATTAAATCATATCTCTTTATGTATACTTAATTCTTTCATATTGTTTGCCTCCAACTTGTGTTGCTGCACATATTGCAAATTGTTTAGTAACCCCTCAACGCAAAGGAGGCTGAAATAATGCCCTTGCGGTTGTAGCAAAAGGATTTTGATAGTCTGGATCTTCAAATCTCTTTACAAAAAAATACGCACCTGAAGACAACCTCAACACATTGAAAAAATATAAACTTGTGTTGAGGTAGGGTTGAGGTAGAGCTCAATCCACCTCAATACAATAACAAAAGTATCACTTCTATTGAGGATACATTATGTATGCCCCTAATAAAATTGTACCATTAGAAAACTGAGCATTGAACTTCACATATTAATTGTGAAGGCCAAAAGGCCTCCTCGGTACCATGGAGGCCTTTTGGCCTTCACAATTTCTGTGTGCTTTTAGACAAAACTAGAAAAAGGGGCAACAATCATGTCCCACTCATAGTTATTTTTTTTTTTTTTTTCCAGAATATTTCATTCATCTGCATTCATCTTTATCAACATACTTCATCCATCCACTTTTATTTGAGTACTTTGAAGGACTGATTTCCACGAATTAGAATCCCCTTTTTGCCAACAATTATTTTATTTTTTTCCACGGATATGGGCACCACACTCAACCAAATTTTACACCTTTTTACACCCAAATTCCATGGTCATAGGGTATCGCATCCAATTAAAAAAATTGCTCACTGCTCACTGCTCACACCGCACTGCTCACTGCTCACTGCTCACATTCTAGCATTCCTGGTGACAGGGAGTACACTCTCTAGCGTTTGGTCCGCTTGGGGCTTGGGGACCGCCAAATTAGTCTCTTCTGCTGCGGGAGAGAGAGCCGTGGAAGGAGTTGGTAAACTGGCTGGCGAGCTCCTCCAACCGTCGAGTGCACCATTCAACAACGGAGCATTGCTTGGGTAGTCTAGAATTCGCCTTGCTCTAACCAAGGGTTCCTGGGAGATTTCGGCGGGTCGCACCTCCTTCTGTGCTGGGGGCGGTGTCATGTATATGTGAACATACACTCCCCCACTAGAGCCTGGCCCTAATTCAGGCACGATACGTTGTACTGTGCTTTGTTGAGCGGGAGATTGGGAATCGTGTTGGGTAGGTGATTCTGTGGGCGCAGCTGGTGAATTCAGGCCTGAATTCATCATCCCTTCCCCAATTGCCTTCATTGCTGCACCTACTGCAACACCGCGCTCAAAAGCACGAATTTTTTTGTTTGGCCCTCCTCCCTCCCGTGCTGCTGCGATGGCTGCTTGCATTCTTTTCTTCAAATTCGGTGATGGAGAACCAAACTGAGCGAGAGACTTCTTCTTCCGTGTTAGACTCTCGTCTAGACAAGGGTGCCCTCCTCCTGATCCACTGGCAGACACTCTCTTCCGATTGATGCCTTGAACTTGCTGTTCAGGCGGCATATCTCCTCCTACAACCTTGGCATGCTTGCCTTTGTTCTTCCTCGCCATACTGAAGTAACTGCCACAACGACCGCTTTTGTAAGGCCACGAAATCAGGTTAGTTCTAGTGATGCACAGCTTCCCATTCTGACGTGACAATAGAATTTAAAAAACAGAATTCCAACCTCTTCCTAGGATTCAATTTTGCCGGTTGCATTTGGGTCTTACTTTCTTAGTTTTGTTCATACAGGCAAATACAGATCCCTAAACCCCGCCACGAATTCTCTTTCCAGCAAAAACTGACACGACCTACCCCGCATTGAAAAGATAAACAGAAGGCCTACACAAAATTCAGATTGCAGCAACAGAGATGAACATTCCTTAGTGAACTACGCTAATCCAGCAAGAAGACACTCACTACGAAACAAGTAAGCACTGATTCAAGCACTTACACTATGGATCATTTCAATTTTGTTTGAAACTTCAGTGCTATAATACCTACATTGATTTCTGGGTTATTCTACAACTGCATTTCAAAAAGAATTTCGCAATTCTTACCTGATGAACGTATGCGTGTGGAACTCAGCGGCTACTGCTCACAATCCTCGCCGATGCAGAACAGCGGCTACTGCTCACGATCCTCGCCGATGCAGAACAGCGTTCACGTTGGACGCCGCGCCTCCGCCCACACTCTGAACACTCAGACCCCAACAACTCTGAGATGCACAGACTCCGATAACAAGAAGGAACGTACTCACAACGATGAAGAAAAGTGGAAACGCGGAGAAAGGTGGGCGGATTGAAAAAAACAAGACTAAAGAAATTCCCCGCAACCTCTTTAGTACCGGGGTTTAGTTAAAAAAGACTTCCCATCGAACCCCAAGGCAGTAAGCTATCACTCCCGCCAAATCTGATCAAAACGTCGTAGCACGGTGGAACGGATTGCCATCCAATGCAGAATCTCATTATGCAAATCTGTAACTGAACGGGGCTTGCAAATCACTCGGCGGTGCACCAAAAACTCTGCTCTGACGAAGGCTGTTTGAAATTGGCACGAAGCCCTCGTGAACGACTACTTCAAATTTGGCGCGTCCGTCTGGCGATTCCTGGATGAATTCTGCTTGTACTGGATGAATGACGACTCGTCGTCAACAAATTTCGTCCACTCTTCAAGTTCGAGTTGGGACACCTTCAGTTTGCTGCTGTGTCTGGACAATTGGACTTCAATTTTTTTCCACACTTTCAAAGAATTGGAAGAGTTTTGTAAGTTTTATTACATCGAAGTTCAAGATATCACTCATCTGAATCAGGTATTTGGAAATTCAACTCGGGTTCAGAAGCATTCACTTTTCACTGTTTCACTGAAATGTAGGTCATTTTAAAACAAAAGTTAACCTTCACTTCATCACAAAATTTACCATTCGAAAGGGATTTTTATTTGTTGTTATTTGTTGTTCATATGTACCCATAAATACACGTAGTTGTACCCAACATATACATTTCAATACATCAATTTATTTTCAAAGCCATAATGGTACATCACAAATCTTTCCAATTTGTACAAGAAGATTGGCATTTATTGTGGCCATTGGTGATTAGTAAATTTAAAATTCACTAAGACAAATACATACCACATACTCTAAAAGTAATTAGTGATTTCATTTTTTTTTTAAATTCATTAAGCTATGACTATGACCCCTTCATCATTGTCAATGATAGTTTAGATAATTCACATATTTTTTGCACACTTTATGAATACTACTCTGGTAAATTACAATTATTGTATTTTGTAGCGGTTTTGAGGTCCAATTAATTGAATAAGAAGTTTCACACTTTGACATTTCTTGTGGCCACTACAGACATTAAATTGAACATAATTCACAAAAACATTTACATATAAAGAAATGTACAATACATTTTTAAACTTCTTTGAATTCATTAATCCTTTCAGCGATTAATTTTGTTTTCTTTTTAGTTTTCACAGTATTTTGAAATTAGTTTCATACATTCTTAAATATTGATTTGTACATTTTGAGGAGTGCATTGGTATTTATGATGAATTGAAGTACATTTATTTTATTCACTTATAATATTTCAACATCACAATCATTGAATTTTGCCTTCGGGTTTCATCACGGAAATGATAAGAAAATATTTGCATTAATTGACATAGTGATGGTCATTTTAATGTACTTAATTCACTTAAATGAGAACAAATAAACACATACATACATCCTAAATATCCATTTAGCAACAGAAAATTAGAATGCTAATAGAAAAAATTCAGAGTTTTTTGTATTTCGGAAGATTGAGTGCACATATTTCTGTGATGAATTAATCCTTTTAAGGCCTCTGGCGGTCCTATATATGATCCATATTTAGCCTTATTGTCCTTGGCATTTTATTATTTATATACTATGAGAATTACAATTTTACCTTGTGTATTCACAATATTTGGTCTATGTTTTTTTGGGTCAAATACCACCATATTCACAATATATTGTGGAGAAGCAATGGGCTTTGAAGCCCTTGTCGGCTTACTTCTCATGTTGCAAGATTTACACTTCTAAAGTTCATGACCATGTTCTTATAATTTATGTAAACTTGCTACAACATTGTTTTGTGCATAGAATGCCGCGGAAGTCACAGGACTTCTCTGCATTGCGGAGTTCCAATATTGTACAAGAAGTGAATACTGAAGAGGCTTTTAGACCACGAAGGCGTAGAAAAAGACGGAATAGAAATTCTATTGAAGAAGATTCTTCCGCTGCGGAAAACGATGGACAAACGTATAACATATGTCCATGTACTAAATGTGGAGAGAAAAATAAGCCCATAGTGCGATCTTCCACAGTCATTGCGCGTCACATTGAGAAACACAACATATTTGGTCGATATGAGGTAATTACTCATCTCCTAGTTTCTGTAGATCCTTACTACATTCAAGAATGTATATATTAAAATATTAATTTACGTTTTTCATAAAAATGTATGTTTAGGATGACTTGTCATTTGAAAGACAAATTAAACATGGAGTTAGGATTGGTGGTAATTATTACATTTCTAGTTCATAGTTGCGTAATGTAACAAAGTGTACGATTTAGGGTTTATAAGGTGGTCCGTACTTCTATTCATTGAAATACATGTACCAAGTGCAGGCTCTTTATCGTGTGGGACTCTCTGAAGCGCCACAAAGGTTGTTGTCCCCAGAACCCCCTGGTTCTGCACATATTCTAGAGAATGACATTAATCCAGAAGTGCCTAGGGATAACAAGGACATTCCAGAACATCCAGATGTTGTTGTTGCAGACTTTTTATTGGATAGGTTGGGGATAGAGGTTCAACCAATGGATGATGAAGTACTTGACCTATAAGAAGACGGGATGAACTATTTGGCAAAAGAAGCCTCCACGCCACTCTACATTGGTTGTCGCTCGAATCGTTTATCTATCATACTCCAATTCCTAAAAGTGCAAGCTCGTCACACAGTGAGCAATGTCTGCATGGATGAAATCTTTGAGATTATCTCAGACCACATCATTGATCCGAAGTTGGAATCCCAAATGCCGAAAACAAGAGCAGAAGCAAGGAAAGTTATTACAGAATTAGGTTTGGATTACAAGACCATACATTCATGCCCATGTGACAGCATTCTGTATTACAAAGACAATGAAGACCTTGAAGTTTGTCCAAAGTGTAGCCTAAGTCGTTACCGTGAAGACACGCTAAGCAAAACCATACCACGAAAGGTAATTCTTTTTCATTAAATTTCATTTTGTTACATGTACAAACAAATTTCAACATAAGTATGTCCACAAGTATTTTGTATTTAACATGAAGTATTGTATACATGGTGTCTACAGAAAATGCATTATTTTCCAATTACTCCTCGACTACAAGCTATGTTTCGTTGCCCAAGTATTTCAAAGCTTATGACTTGGCATCATGATCACAAAAGTGAAGATGATATCATGAGAGGGCCAAATGATTCACCTGCATGGAAATACGCTCTTAGGCGATGGGAATTTCTTCGTAATCCACGAAGTGTTTTTCTAGGAATGGCCATGGATGGAGTGAATCCTTTTGGCAACAATTCAAGTGCATATTCTATATGGCCCATTGTACTTACATGCTATAATCTCCCGCCTTGGCTTGCCATCAAGGCTTCTTTTTTGATACTTGCTGCAATTATTCCAAGTGAGTTAAGCCTTTTTTTTTTTAAACGGTGTTGGTATATTGCACAATATGCATTCAAATACTTTCAATAATATGCTGACTAATTTACTGCTGTACTTGTTCAGGCAAGAGGAAAGTGAAAGACATGAACGTGTATTTGGCCCCCGTTATTGATGAACTGAATAAACTGTGGACAGTTGGAGAAGCATCATTTGATGCAAACAATAAAGAGTCATTCATCATGAAGGCCATACTATTATAGACTATGCACGATTACCCAGGGTATGGTGTGGCATCTTCACTACAAACACAAGGATTTTTTGGATGCCCAGTTTGCAGCCCTGAGCATGTCAATTCCTACTCTGCAAAGGAATTAGACAAAATCATATACCACGGGTATCGTAGGTATTTACCAGAGGGCCATTTGTGGAGGTCAGATGACTATGCAGTGCAATTCAATGGAGAAGTGGAGCCTTCTTCTAAGCCACCTTTAAGGATGGATGGTTGGGATTGGTTAGTGCAATGGGAAAAAATCGAAACAGGAAGTTTGCAGCTTCAGAAGAGTGGCATGACTGGATTTTCCAAGTTATATGAACTTGAATATTGGGCGGTAAGGATAATCTTGTCAGTCACTGACATAAATGCTATTATACCACCTTGTAGTTGAAATTTTATTCCTTGCATTATGTAGGATAATTCAAGTTCTTTACATTATTTAACTTCTATAAAATCCTTTTTTTTTTTAAATTAATGGACTCTAATATTACTTGTTCTCTGTGTAGGACCTGAAAATCCGACATCTTCTTGATCCAATGCATATTGAGAAGAATGTTTGTTCTTCTCTTTTCAAAACTTTGACAAATGCCAAGGGTACAAAGGCTGATTCCGAATCACAAAGACTAGAAATGCAAAACATGGGTATTATGAAGAACATGTGGATTTAGTCTGGGAATGCACCACCACGGGCACCTTGGATTTTCTCGAAGACTGAATTTGGAGAAGTGGTTGAAGTGGTGACCACAACAAGGGCTCCAAAAAATTATGGTTCTTCTTTTGAATACAAATTCGTGGACAATAAAATAGTAGGCATAAAGACCCATGACTACCACAATTTGTTGCATGACTTGCTCCCTATTTCAGTTAGGGATGCATTGAATGAAAAAATTCGGAGCATTGTATATCGGTTGGGAGAAGTTTTTTGGTGGATATGTGGCAAAGAAATTAAAAATTCTCAAATTCCGAGTATGAAGACATTTGCAGCAGAGTTAATGTGCGATATGGAACGAAATCTTCCTCCAAGTTTCTTTGACATTCAAGTACACTTGATATGGCACTTGGTGGAGGAAGTAGAATTGTGTGGACCCGTATCTTCTCGGTGGATGTACTTTTTGGAGCGTTACATGAAGGACCTGAAAAGTTGGATTAGACAGAAGGCTCGTCCAGAGGGTTCTATGGTGGAGGGATACATTTTATCTGAGGCAATGCATTACACTACCGAGTACACAACTCGATTGGCCCCAAACAGTCCTCAGTTGTGGAGGCTGAAAGAAGATCCATATTTATCAGAGATTGTATTGCCTAGAGCTCATAAAATGCAACGTTTGGATAGAGATCCGGCAGGGAGGATTTTTTTAACCCAAGTGCACAACTTCGTATTGAAAAACGAGCCATGCATGTCAAAATGGAGAAAAAGATATGTTGAAGAGGTCTCCAACAACGAAGTTGAGTTCTGTGAATGGGCCCTAGATTTCATGAGAACCCAAATTCGTTTAGGGGAAGCCACATCTGATCGGGAATACAATATTTTACTAGGTCCACATCCGAAAGTTAAGTTTTTTGCAAACATGTGGGTTGCAGGGAAGTATCTGAGGGTGTTTGCTAGAGATTCTGGTAAAAAAACTCAAGATTCAGGTACCGCATTGAAGTTATTTCTTTCATGATCTTGTTAAATTTGTATTGCATTCATAATACAGTAAAAAGTGTATATGTGACAGGGGATTTTGAATACACAAAAATATGTTAAAAAATATTTTATACTATGTAACAAATTATATATATGCTGCTGTATTTCATTGTCGTATTATTGTTGACCCTAATTATTTTTTCATGTGCAGGCATATCCAGTTCATTCTATGATTTGGACGAGAGTGGAGAGCCTTGCACTGTGGAATATTATGGAAGAATTCGCAATATTATTGAAGTTAAATTCACTTCATTTACAATAGTATTATTGAAAGGAGATTGGTATGACAGTAAAGCCACACCTCGTGGAAATCCAAGAGTCCTGGTGGATGAATGTAAATTCACTCGCGTACTTACAAGGAAGTTCATGCCATCTCATTTGGCTATACATGAACCCTTTGTTTATCCTCTAGATGTAGACCAGGTGTTTTATATTGAAGATAGGCTTAACAGAGGTTGGCATCTGGTTGTTAAATATGAAGCTAGATCAAAGAAGGTTCTATACAGGACAAAAATGGATGTGGCTAGCCAAGAAAATGATGAAAGCGAAGGATTTGAAGACAATGATAGCAATGCAAATGATCAAGCATTCCAATCGCGGAATTTGGAAAACAGAGTTGACCTCGTGTCTATGGAATTCAACGATGACACAGAAGAGGAATTCACTGATGATAGTAACGAAGACGACCCATGGGAAGAAGGAAATCTTGCTCAATCATTTGAGCATCCTCAATCAAATGATTTGGATAACAATGAGTACGACGCTCACATGAAGGAGGGAGTTCCAGTACCGGGCTTGAGACAAAAAACAAGGTTCCAAAGGTATTTTGGAGAACACTTAATTGGAGAAGAGAACTTATCATCTTCTCGAGCATCTTCTAGATTAGAAGATACAGATGTGTTGCCAGATATCATTGGACATGCAGGGAGTGATAGAGAATGATGACTCTAATTTATTTTTCTTGCCCTATAATTTGATTCATGCCCTCTTCAATTACTTTGGTTCTTAAATTTTGAAAACCACGCAGTATATGGCATGGTGAATACTTTGTGCACTTGAGTTCAAAGAAGTATGCTATGATAATTTTGGGGGGTACTGTGATATTATTTAATATTGTGGTATTGATTAATGAATTGTAAATGAGGATTATATTGCAGGTTTTATTAATTTTTGAATTTTCAAAATGTGTTTACTTGACTAATTTAGCATGGAAAATAATATATATATATGTACACTTTGAATATTGCGCCTCAATAGTTACGAATGTGGAAGTTGTCTTTTGTAACCCTATACCTATCGGTGATTGAATATTAAAAAAATGAATTGTAGGATCTACAATTTTAGATGAACTATATCTATACTACTAATATACTACTAAAATCATAAGCTCTTGGTTGACCTCATAAAAACTACTAAATTGGCTGATCTTAACCCTCATAAAATAATTTTTAGTTCTCTAAAATTATCAAAGTAAAGATGTGGAAGTCAAGATCAAACTATATTTTAGTGTATAAAGTTATTTGATATTTACAAAAGATTCTTGAAAAAGAGTTATATTATAATTTATGAGAAGAGCCAATTTATACTCTGAACTAGTATTTTTCATCACTTTTAGAAACTAAGAAATATTGTTCATCTATGGATCTTGGAAGACATCTAAAAAAAAGGATAAGAATATCTTATAATAAATATGAATATACAAGAACAAAGAGAAAAATTGTTCCTAAAGTATGTTATCAGTTTCATAAAAGACCAAGTGTGTACAAACAAAAAGGGCAAGAGCCTAAAATAAAAATAATTTGAATTAGAGTAATACAATTATGTAAAAGTTATGACAACTATTTTAGGTTAGAATTAGTTATAGCGATGGTAATGAAGATAGTTGGAAAAATTATAATTCACATATATTTAGACCTATAACTATGTAGGATACCATTAGAAAATAAACACTTTATCCTACAGTTAGGGATATTATAAACGGGGAATAAAGTTCCATTGTATATACACAATTTTTGTACCATATTATGCAAATCATAAATTGTTTGCATAGTTAACTTTGTATTGACTATACATTGAATTTGCAATTTTTAAATTGATTGTATCAGTTTCAACAGTTGACTTTACAATTTTGAAACAAAATTCTAAATTTTTTGGGTTGAAAAATTAAATTTATTTGTTTCTGAGACATCTAAATATTTGTAAAGAATTTTATACAAGGAATTTGATGATTTTTATTTTACAATATTAGTGCAAGTATTATTTGGCATTGCAAGACGTAAAAAATTCATTTCAATGGTATAGTGAATGTGTAGCAAAGCAAGGACCAACCGCTACTATACTATCTAAAATCAAAAACTCTATACTGAAAACTTTGCATTGAGCTCCAATAATAGAAGGTTGGAAAAAATGGCTTGGCACTAGAAATTGCATTTAAATAGCGTCTCATAAAATCATAGGGATTGAGAATCACAATTACTATATAATCCATTTACCCTAAACCACATCACGAAGCTTCAAAGTCATAGACTGCAAAATAAACATTATCTCTACCCTAGTCCCACCCCCCCTTATTTATATAAAGTTTACCATCATATATATATATATATTTTTTGGGAGGCATTCACCTCCAAAGGTTTTAAATCAATTGTATAGTATGAAAATATATATTTTTAAAATTCTCAATAGCTATTTACGTAACACCAATAAAAGTTTAAAGAAAAAGAATACTAAAAAATCAAAAGGTAACTATTATGAAACAATCACCATGATATGTCAATAAGTAGTTGTTGTAATGTATCCTCGAAATGGTCTTTCAAGTTTTTTAATTTGTAATCCTAAACCGTAAGACTTGTTCCATTTGTAATTTCAATTTTTCTCTTTATTTTAAAATTTTATAGGCTCATAATACTGTACAAAACAAAGGAACAAAATTAGTAATTTTTTCCTATAATTTTACAATATAAAATAGTAATGCTTACATTTTGTTTAATAATTGAAGAATACAAAGGTATTTTTATATAATGTTATTTATTGCATGTGACACTTAATACTTGATGATGAATTCTTTATTGAATGTTTTATTTCTTGAAAAAATATGATGTAAAAGTGAATGTGGATTTCTAATCATAATTTGTGGAGTTCATTACCTTTCGGTTCAGAGATACATTTCATGTAATTTCTTTGGTTTCTCTTGTTTACTAACTAAAAAGGTTCAAATGAAAGATGAATTCAGACTGTACTTCAATTCCCATTACATACGGAAGATGGAAACTGAACTAAGTGAAACCAACTCCTGATTTGAACAAATTGTGAACGAATTCTGCTCATCCCGCCAAAAATTGGCCAATGAGAACAATTCCCCCCGTAACGTACATTATATAGCAAGGCAGACAACACCCGAAATTAAACTCTGGCGAGAGGGAGCGAATTTGTCAACATGCTGATTCATATTGAACTTGGCTTTTTGCATACACTTCGGTAGATTCGGGAGCAAAAATAGCCGGGTCCACCTGCCTTTCACTATTCAACCCCTCCCCAAACTATTAAAAGAACCATCAATTTCTGAACCATGAACGGAACATCTGGAAATCCCTGTAGCTCATTCTTCGAACCTATAAACAGAACAACTTTAACCTCGAACCGCACTGGAACGACTTCGGGAACGTCAATATGCACAGCTCTCAAAACAGACGTTGGTCAAACGTTGCTCTCACAATTAATTCTCCAAACTTGCCACGTTCATCACCAGATGTTGCTTATTTTTTAGTCACCACCGTCAACGTGACTAAAAAACGTTGCAAACCCCCCCGATTTCTAGTAGTGAATTCAGACGCACTTGTCCGATTGCAATCTGAGCTACTTAGCTAGTTGACCATTAGCCCTTCGAACAAGGACTTTTCATCTTCTCCATGAGCTCATTTCAATAGGATTGATAGTCGAAATTGGTTGCAGAGCATAATAGCAGGCCAATTGAACAAGCATATCTTTCACCTGCTGATCAATAAGGAGCTAGCTGTGAAGTAACCTTAATTTGTCGAATTGGGTCATCTATTGACTTGTATCACTAGAAACGCATGTTAGTCCTAAGGTAAACGAAAATTCTGAATGAGTCTATGCCCAATGCAGTGCCACATTTGAAAGTCCGTACTGGTTCTTCAATTAATTGGACCTCCGATCCAGTCCGGTAATATTCGAATTCCGAGGGTTCTACGACGTGGTTCAGCAATATTGTTTGCTACATGGTGGAACATGCTGGACTGCTGGAGCAACGTTTTTCAGCAAGCATGTAAATTTTTGTGCAATCACTTTGTGCAACTTAGTGTATGAGGCTCAACGTGGAATGTCAATAATGGAACACGTTCTATGTTATCAGAAACGTTTAGAAGTTGCATCATCACTGACTAAACATCAATTGTTGTACGGGTGAATTCTAAGTGCACACAAGATTGACCATACTCAAAATTTATCTCACAAATGAGTCCAGCTCAGCATTGACAGACAAGAACCAATCGAAGCGCACAAATCTTTCAAAAAACGGAAGCTTTTCATATGCATTCAGTTGTGTAAGGTGTCAAGTGAGCAGCTTAAAGCCGTAGTAATATTAATGTCATATCAAATCGTTTTCACTATGTGTGAATAAATAATGAGGAAACTACTCTGGTCATCTAAAATGAATCTGAACAAACTAAAATTAATTTGGTATTTTGACTTTGGAGCTGAGGCTCCATCGGAGCTAATGGATTGTAATTCATAGAATAGTTGAGATCTCCCCATGTAGGGAACCTGGCTAGCTCGGTCCATATTCGATCGATCTGCAAGATCTTCCTAGTCCGGACATTCAATTGCAATTCATTCTCCGGTTGAAGAACTTGTTGCCTTCAACGAAAGAATTGACTAGGACATTCAATTGAAGCTGGATTCCTTGCGTCAGTCCGCTACATTCATAAACAATCGAAGATGATCTCGAGTAGTTGTCATGAACCCACCGAGCTGGTTTCACTGACGCTTTGAGGGAGGTCTCCACTTGGAGGAGCCGCCATCCCCCATGGGACTAGACTTGGACGGAGGCCTCCACTTGGACGATCCTCTGTTGCCCATGGGAGAAGCCTTCGATGGAGGTCTCCACTTCGATCATCCCCCATCGCCGGTCACGGCCATGGTGGCAATTCGCTCCCGGATTGAAAATTCAAACTCTGACCGGTCTGCAAACTTGGATCGAATCAGATAGCAAGAGCTTTCAGTTGAACACTAGTTCGAATGGATTCTAATGCTGGCTTCAAGTGTCCAATTGTTGCTCCGAGTGTTCGGTAGTTCGATATATCACTGGCTTCTGCGCGCGTTGAGCTTCAGTTTGTGTTGGTCGATCACTGAAACAACAATTGATGTTTAGTCAGTGATGATGCAACTTCCAAACATTTCTGATAACATAGAACGTGTTCCATTATTGACATTCCATGTTTGAAGTATGGTTAATCCTCATTCCAAAACATGCAATGTCAATATGCAAAAGTTCCATTATTGACATATCGCATATACGTTTAAATCGCATATAAGTTCCGCTGGAATGTTCCGTTGCAATGTTACTAAGTATGGTTAATCCTCATTCCGAAGCTACATTTGGGGGTACTGCACTGATGGTAATAGGGGTTCTCGAATTTCTTCGGGATTCGCCATCGGTGTAGCAAGAATTGAGAAACCCTAGTCGCAATTCTAGCCTGTGCGAAATCGATGAAGCGCAATTTGGTGGCAATCTTTTTTCACGGCTTCAATCTGAAGTCTGGATGGGTTTACGCGGAAGAAGGAGACGAAGGAGACGAAGAAGACGACAATGATGACGACGAGCGGACGAAAGTGTGTTCGTTTCACTGGACAAACTTCGCTCGGTCGACACAGTGGTTTTTAATTGGATTAAATTTAGGCTTATCTTCTTGAGAAAAAATATGTAAGCTACAGAAATATGAATTCTTCATTGTTAAATTTGAAGTATTAAGTCGTTTAGGAGCACTTTTGGATCACGAGCTGGTTTTTATTTAAAAAGAATTTGTCAACTTTCTTTAAAAAATCATTAAAAAATCAACTTTCTTTAGGTGATGTTTTCTATGTTAATTTTTACACGTTTAATGGAGAGTACATATTCCTTTATTGAACTAGCTCACACTATTTTCTTCATTCAAATTATTGATATAAAAAAATTCTTCATCTATAATAATAATAATAATAATAATAATAATAATAATAATAATAATAATAATATTATTATTATTATATCTTCTATAATATGATCAATCAAAATGGCCTTCTGAAAATCTCGAATGTTTCATTCTAAAAGGATTAAATAATTGGTGAAGTTACCTCATATCCAATTCCAAAGTCCAATTTGTGCCACTTACAAAATCAATAGGAAAGCCTTCATCCCCCAACTCAATTAAGGCTTTGCTTGGAATGCTTTGATTAGACAACCTTCTCCAAATTTGCTAAAGAAATTGTAAAAAATTTTACTCTCAAAAGGAATTGGTGGCCCTTCCCTAAACTCGTTGACCTCACTAAGGTAGGCAAATCCATACCCGTTTGTTTAAGCAGATCGGGCATGGGGAAGAGTTTGAGCAATGAGGAAGCTTAGCCTTTCAATGGCTAGGTAGAGGATACAAGAAAAATCTGAAAAGAAAACATGTATAGAACTTTATTTAACTTCAAAGTTTAAGATCATAGGTGTCTATAGTCAGCTGTAGGTCACTATGTGGTTGTGCCCTGTTCAAACAATAATAACCAGTTCGGACACAGTAGCCTGTGCGATCGAGAATTGAAAAATCCATGTAGACTGCACCCTATCTCGACTACAGACAGTTGCTGTTAACAGCCAATTCCATTCACTATCACCACGCTTTGAATGCCTCGTCAATTCAGTGAAGGAAAGAAAAAATGGCCGTATCCATATCACAGCCTATCAAGTTTGAAACTAAAATCCGTGCCAAAAAGGGGGCATCGCTAGCCTATACCCCAGGCTTTCCTGCTGAATTAGTGCCGTTGCGTGACTTGACCGTTTCTCAGCTTTGTCGAGGACGTTACAACTCCTTCTGAAACTGATCGTTTCTCTGTTCATCGTTTCCGGGCATCGTTAGGGACGTCGCAGCTCCTTCCGAAACTGATCAATACCTGATTTTTACGTCTCTGAGCTTCGTGATCTGAGTCTCAACTCCTCCCGAAAATGACCACTAGATTAGTTCACAGTTTCTGAACTTTGTCGGGGACGTCGAAGCTCCTCCCAAACTAACTACTAGCTTGCTGCCAAGATGTCGATCTTCTCTCCCTGACAAACGATCGCTGGTGAGGTTCACATACAGATGTTGCAGTTCTCTCCGGAAGTCGATTGTGTGTATGCTTGCTATAAGGACGTCGCAGCAATTTGAGCTCCTGGCGATTCATTTGTCCATCGAGGGTCACTGTGATGCATCCACGACGGAGGAGTTGTGTAGAGTTTTGGATCAATCAGACGCCATGCACGCTTGGCTTGCAGCCGTGCAAGAGCGATAGCTTAATTCCTGCGACATATTGGAGGACAATAAGTCAGAAATTTGCCAGAGTACTGGCCAGGAAGGAGAGGCATGCCAGACTTGATGCGACGATGGATCTCTTCTCATGCTCTTGCCACTGCCGATGTAGACCAACGTGCCTTGAATGCTTTTCAAGCTGCAGCTTCCTCTTGTCATTTATTTTTTGTCTCTTCTTTCAGCTTCTTGTCTTCAATGCGTTGTTGCTTTGTAAGATCGGATTCCTTTCTCTTCTGCTCTCTTGCCTTTTGTGCCTTCTCCTTCAAGCGTGCTTTTTCTTCCATCGCTTGTAAGTATTCGGTACTTGTCATTATGATGGACTTTGAGTAGTCTACGATGGGATCTGATCGCTGCTTCGTTTGTGCAGGTCCTGCAACCTCAGGGAGTTGGAAAAATTTGGTGTTCTTGAGGACTAGCAAGACTGCTCCCCTCCTACTAGAACCGCAGCGTCATCTGAGGCCTCAGAGTCCGACTCATAACCTACATCGACAGTACTAGCACTAGAAGAAAAACGTGTCCGACACAACCGACTACTATGCATAGTAACAGAGTTGGCAATTAGAATTACTGTGAGGTATTCTACATCCAATTTTCATCAAAGTTGTCGATGTGGACAACTCTATGCATTGTGGAGTCCACTGTGGCAAACCACAATCGCGTATTAATATCTAAATTTAACCACAATTCGACTAGAAAACAACTAGAAAACAACTAGATTGCAACTAGAAACAACTAGAATTTGTAAATGACAACTCTGTTACACTCTTGTAATCCTACACTATTACAGAGCTTCTCTGTGGCTAGATTGCAATTAGAGAATGACTAGAAAACAACTAGAATTTTCTAGAATTCTTTTGGTTGTTTTGTAGTCATTTTCTAGTCGTTTTCTAATTTGTTTCCCGATTATTTGTCTTATAGCAATTGTCCCATATCAATTGTCAAGAGTACCATTAGGTTAGACATATAAGTCTTGTAAGTTGTTGTATTCTTATGTAATGAACTCCCTTATTAGAATTTTAAGATTTCTATTAGGTGTAGATTTCTACAATTTGTAGATTTGTATAATTTGTAAATTTCTACAAATTGTAAAAATCCACAAATTTTTAAATTATATAATTTCCTAAACCAATGAAATCTTTTAAATCTAAATATCTGAAATCTAAAATAGAATTTAGATTTGTAATATCCAAAATCTACAAATCATTAAGATTAAAAATTTTAAATCTACAAATCTACAAATCGCAAACAAGTTACAAACAAGTCGCAATGGAGTCACAGATAAGTCGCAAACAAGTCGCACAACTCATCGATTGAATGACCGACGTCACGTGGCATCGAGTACACATAAGCGACCACGTCAGAAAAGGCCGTTGACGAAGTTCAAACTACGTTGCCGGATGAAAAACAGATTCACTTCATTTTGCAACTCTAATTTTCCATGCGACTTGTCCACTGCAAATATGGACCTCTAGATTCTCACTTGTCGCAAATTAGTCACACAACTCAAAAAGCAATTGCTCTTTGCAGTCACAGAACCCCTCATTTTCTTCTAATGTAGGCACGCCGATGAAGAAGTGTTGTTGTTATTGCTGGGAGTCAGAGATGCACTCTCCTCGGATTTCTTGCAAGCATACATCATCCGCAGGTATGATTTCAGCATCTTCTTCTTTGTCATTATCAACTTCTGAGTCTACTTGTGTCACTTCAATAGCGCCCTCATTGCTCACTTCGTGGTCATCTTCTTCCTCTATTTGATTGGCATCATCTGAGTCTTCCATGTCTGCAAGTATCGATGCATTTGCTACCCTAGCAATATTTCTCTCAAGCTCTGTGACATCCGTAGTCGTACAGAATTGACGATTGGATTCCACTTTTTTTTCCAAAGCTTGGGGATTGTAGGGCCATATCCTAGTGGCAACAAATCTTTTTTGGATGTTCAATGTACTAAAAGCTCTCTTCAGTGCCAAATCTACCCATTGTGCTAAGTCCTCTTTTTGTGCACCTCTGCCAGTCTGCCCCTATTTTGTAAGGTCCATGCATCTCTGTAGGCACGAAAAGCACACTTGAACAGCCGAAATACACTAACGTCTAGAGGTTGTAGTCTATGACTAGTGTGTGATGGTAAAGTCAGGACATCTAAACCTATAGCTGATGCCTTTTGCACAACATCCAAAGGTCACGTGGGATCCATGCCCATCAAGTATTAGTAAGTGTTTGTTGGTAGAGGAAACTCCTCCCTCACCCTCAAGGGATTTCACAAAGTGTGAGATCCAAGATAGAAATAAATGTCTAGTCATCCAAGCTTTAGCTTGCATGGCCATGGTTGAATTTGCTTCACACTTTTCTATGTAGTTTCTCCTCATGCGCTTGCCTTTGAAGATGTAGAAATGAGGTATATACTTCCCTGTAGCACTAACGCAAGCCAGAACACTGAGCCACTCCCGTTGATCTGGAATGATACTATGGACAGATCGGGAGCCCCGCTTTACAAATACTAAGGTTCTTCCTCCATTTCTCCTTGCTTGAGCTCCTGTCTTGTCACAATTCCATATGTGATTTTCGTCATAGTCATATTTTGAGTACATAGTCTGCAGATTAAGATAAAACGATTGAACATTTTCTGGGCATAACGCCCTTGCTCTGATGGTGTCCAATCCCCGAGTATAGCGCAACACCAAGTTAGGATGTCGTCGTCTCCACCACCGCAACCAGCCAACACTGGGAATGCCATCTCGAAATGGAATCTAGCGGGTCTGCACGACCTCTGCAACCTTCAAACAAAGTTGTACAATGGTCAAAGGGTAGCCTAAATCTTGCATTTGGAGAACGTAGCTTTCCAGTTTTGCTTCCTCTTTAGTAGTCAGAACACCTTGTCGACCTCGCTTCCTTGTTAGAGTGCGTCCATACAAGTGGTCACGCATTGATGATGATGGAATTCCGTAATGTCTTGCCACAGTTCTCAGTCTTCCTCCTCATTCCACTGCATCCAGAGCTAGCTTCATCATGTCACTAGACCAAGCTCCCTGCCGATCCTAGGATGACATCCTAGGATCGGAGCTTTGCTCCAGACTCAAGGTTGTTTGATTTCTTACTTTGAACTTTTCTAATCATCTGGTGATATATTCATTAGTTTCTTGATAAATCCAGTAAGATAAATGCAGTAAGATACGTGTACATATATGTGTTGTGACTCTGTGTGATTCATGAATCAAGAAACTGTGCTATTCGTGAATCCTCACTTGAGGGCCGTGGACAGATAGAAGTCAAGTTTCCTTACGGATCGAGGGTCAAGACTCCATGTAAGTCTTGATACTATTTGATTCTTGTACAGACGTGGGTCAAAATTTTATAAGGATTGTGGTTTGTGTAACCATATGACCGTAATTAAGAAACCTTATTAATCATGAAATCACAAGGTTCGAGAACAGACATCGAGTTTCTTTGGGGTTTGAGGAACGTAAATCTTTGTAAGCCTTGAAACCATGATTCTAGCACAATTATGTGTCGAGAGTCCAGGATTCGAGATTCAAGAATCTGTGTGACTGAAAATCTTGCAACCGATACATTTGAGAATAAAGATGAATTGTGTCTCTACAAAGGTTGTTTTTTATAAAATCTTAATGCCGTATGGTTCAAGTAGTTTAACGCAGTTTTAGTAGAGACGTGACTGTAAGTGTCTCTACAATGAACGACATCTCTCTATACATATCTAGTTCAGACTTTTTATTATCTTAACTTTTAAATCCATGCATCATCTGCAAGGTATGTTTTGAATCGTGGTGTTTCCATCCTCCCGCCCAAACTGAGATAATTTAGAGTCTGCATGATTCGTAAATGATCTGTATGAAATTGATAAAATGCATAAGGGAGACCATCCGCCCTCCATGACATGCAATGACATGCATAGAACAATAAAAATTCTATTTGATACGTAATTGCTACGTGTGAAAGGAATTTAAATTGATAAGATGCTTAAGTACGTAAAGAATGCTAATTATTGAAAGGTGTTTTAATGTGCTTAAGTGATTAAGGATGCTAACTATCAAAAGGTGTTTAAGGTGCTGATTTTCAATGAAATGTGGGTTGAGCAAAACTTTGCCTTGCAATCTAACTGATCAGAGTTGCGAGAATCAGTATCGACATGGAAGATTCGTAAGGAATAGGAGATTGTTGACAATGAATGAGATCTATCTTGACTATGAATGGAAAGAAAGAGCCCAGAAATGGAGTGACTAGAACGACTTTCTCTCTGCATTCCATCCACTTAGAAATGGTGAATTTCTATCTGTTTCTTTTCATATTTATGGTTCTTGATACGTTCTGTTTTAGGGTCAAGTCTCGGCCACACCGCACGGCCAATGGGCAATGGACCTCAGATCTTTAGGGTATGACAACCCTTTGCCTGCTCCGTCTCCAACAGTTCAAGCAACACTTGCGGTACTCAATGTGGATATGGTACACAAATTTATCCAGGAGCAAGATGGTGCTGCACTACTAGATGTTGATGAGGAAGGTGAGCATGCGCCTTTACTTCTCTTGACATTGGATTTGTCCCAGTGGACGTTGATCCTTAATCTTGCCATTCGAGAATCAGGAGATAAGGTGTTGTCACAGTTGCAATTCGCTCACACCCAACTGGCGGAGATGCTTGACTGGGAGAATGAGGAGCTGATACGCGCGGAGAAGGATGCTATTACAGTGGATGCTGCTCTCAAAGCTGCCAACCCGCATGAGAGTCCGTCGAAACCTACTTCGATTTCAGGACCGTCAACTGCGGCGAGCCATCCGTTCCTATGTGGGTTAAACATTGCGCCTGCCTAAAAAGTTGCCCTCGAAGACTTGGTAGACTCCATCCAAGCTTCACAGGCGGAAAATGATCTTGCCCTGCTTATGGCTTTGGGTAAAGGTCCAATAGTCCCATTCACCCCTCCCAGGACAATTGAGGCCCATGTTGTGTCAAAGGCTCACCAAATGTGGGGGCTTTCAAACATAAACTTGATGGCTCCGATTTCTATCCCCATGTGGCGAACGTGGAGCAACATGCAACCAACTGAAGTCGAAGCTTTGAAAACTAAGGCGATACATGGTACAAGGATTCTACGTGAAGGACAACTTATTCCAAGGGCTTTCTTTTTGGTGATGTATGATCACCAGAAGTGCCAGTCTTCTGAGGTGCGAATACATACAAAACAGTCCCTCCAAACCAACTACGGCAGAATTGAAAAATACTCGTCTGCAATTTGGAATTGCTAAAGGCCGTATTTCCACTGCACGTGTAAACTGGACTCATCAAAAGGCTATCGAGGAGATGTTATGTGGTTTGACCAGGCTATGTGGTACATGGTGAACAATCTTCAAATTTTCTTTGATGACGAGTATCCTACTTTGGTTGTAAAATTTGGAGCGTTTATTGTCTAGATTAGCGACATAGCAAGAATTGTTGTACGTCACCAAATCACCTTCCACTACATTCGAGATATGATGGTGGAGGCTACACTTCATTTTGCAGCCAATCCCAATTCACGTTTATTGACCGATTATCCATTAGGTGCTGGCATTCGATAGATCAAACGCTGGATTAAACCAACAAATTTTTCTGTTGCTAATCATGTTACCCCTGGGGCTTACAATGCAAACAAGCGCCCTCGTGCTAGTGGCAATGATACAGGACCTTCGGGTAACTCAAAAGTTGTTGGAACCATGCACCAACCTCGCAATGCTCCGCGAAGTATGACAAGAAGGGGTCGTGGCAGTTATAACCACAAGTTTAGGCCAACATCCTAGTCTGCACCATTACCACGACAACATGCACGTGGAAGTCATCAACCACGGCAAATGAATCAAGCACCCGGGCCAAATGACTCTTTTGTGCTCACTGGGCTGGCATATCGAAATGCAAATCCACCATGCACGTCGGTGCAGATCTCTCATGTGGAGTCCCACCCCTCCAACTCACGAGCATCCACCACCAATGCCTCATTCACATCCCCTAGAACTCCACACAACGATGCGTCATCGACACCCAAGACTGCTCCACAATTCAATCGTTCATCAATGAAGGGTCGCTTTTTAGACTGGGATACAGTAGGGAACTAAAAGCTCTGCTCTTTATATTGGCGTGTGTAGAAGCGCCAGACCGTATTGTCACCAAGGATGCGTATGGGAGGTGTCAATTACAACGTAGTAACAAAAAAAATGGGATCAAGTATTTACCGGTATATTACTGCAGCCGGGCTATGGAATGGGTCAACCTACGCCACATTTTCAGGGAAGTTTTCTCCCATTTTGGCATAGATGACCAGTTAGTATAGAGCATATACCGTTTTCTTAGTCTTATGATCAGAATTTAGCTACATATTTTTACAAACCATCGGATGTGTTTAAACATTTTTCATTCATCCATCTACTTGACTCAAAAGATAACTTTGTATGTAACTCTGCA